>JAABKJ010007545.1:135917270-136517270 GCA_011634705.1 Andricus grossulariae
TTTCAACGAAATAGTTGTTTTTTTTCCAAAGAAGATGATTTTCAAACAAATTGTTTCAGTTTTGAATATAAATGATGAATTTTTAGTCAAAATATTAATTTTTACTGGAAAAGATAAATTTGTAACATAATAGTTAAATTCACAACCAAACAGAAGACTTGTTAACTGAAATGATAAATATTCAAAAAAATAAATATATTTTCTATGAAGGACTTTAAATTTAGACCAGGTAGTGGAATTTTGGCTGAAAACCATGAATTTTCAACATAAAATGTAACGACTGATATTATGAGAAAAACAAGATTTTTATTTTAAATAAAAAAAAACACTTAAATTCAACAAAAAAAGATGAATTAAAAACAAAAAATATGATAGTTTATCAATCTTTGGATAAAAATGTGCATTTTAACCAAATATGATAACATTTCTACCAAGAGAGATAAATTTTTAAACAGAAAAAAAATGATTTTCCACAAAAAAGTTGAATCTTCATAAAATTAAACTAAAAGCAACCATTTTTATCGAAAATTCGAATACATGCAGTTTCAGTGGCGATAATTTAACTTCAACCAAACAAGATTAATTTTAAACGAAATATCAAACTTTTTAACCAAGAAGATAAATTTTCGACCAAGAAAAAAAATATGATTACTCCAAAAAAACAACAGATCATTTTCTATCAAATAATTCAATTTTGAAATTAATAGTTCAATTTTCATTCAAAAAAATGAATTTTCAAAAAGAAGTTAAACTACAACCAAATAATTGAGGTTTCAAACAAGAACAATTTTCAATCAAATACGTGAATTTGTAACCCGAATGTATGCATTTTTAACAAAGAAGTTAATTTACAACCAAAAAGTTAATTTTTCAGTTAATTTAATTCTCAACCAAATAGTTGCATTTTGAACAAAAATGCAGGTATATTTTCAACTATAAAATGTAAATTTTGAATCGAGAATCGAATCGTTATATTTCCAGATTAAAAAATAACACTAAAAAAAATGTCAACAAAATAGTTCAATTTTCAACCATAAGGTGAACATTGAACTGATAAAGACAAATTTTAAACAAAATACAAGAATTTTCAATCAAATAGTTGAACTTTCATCTAACAAAGATCAATTGTCAACCAAAAATGAAATGGTTCAATTTGCTGTTAAATAATTAATTTTCCATCAAACACTAAACGAATTTTCAACAGGAAATGTTTCAGTTGTCAACTAAATAAATGAACTTTCAACCAAAGAAATTAATTTTTAACAAAAGACTGCAACTTTTTTCCGAGTATTGGAATTTTCTACCAAAAAAGATGACTTTCTAACCAATTATTTGTATTTTTTTATTGGGGTCTGATAATTCAGTTCGCATCTAAGCAAAAAAAAAGGAAACAAAAAAGTAAAGTTAAAAATGTTGCTTGAAAACCGGGGAAAAGAAAGCAATGCTTTAAAAAATATGAATTAAGTTTGAGAAAAATAAATATGGACTAAAAATAATTTTAAACGAAAATTTAATAGGAAAACATTCTTCAAGTACTTCAATAATATCTCAATTTCAATATTTTCAAATTTATTAGAATGGTATATTTTCTTAATTTGCCTTGTTCGCACATTATTTTAAAAAAAAATGGATAAATTTTGAAAGAAGGATAGCATATTGTTCTTATAGATGGGTGCAAGGAACTGAAAGTATCCTCTTGAAAAACCTCTTGTCCAATGTCCACACTTTATTTTCTCAGACGGAAATACGACAAAAGCTATGCAAACCTCTCTAAAAAAAAGTAATCTTTATTTTGAAATTTTTCTTTCATAAAAATTTGGAACACTATACTTTTTTACTTTCTAGAAAAATATTCTAGTTCCTACAGAAAAATGTAACTATTAAGGGGCATGCATAAATTACGTATGTCACTTTAGTGATATTTTTGAACGAATAAATAAATAAGTTTGCGTCTCGAAGATGCGAACTATTACATCAAAGAGAGTACTGTCATATTCCCCATACATAAAAAAACTCACTTAAAAAAAAGGATAGTAATTTTGTTACCAAATTTAGAAACGATATTTGTAGGTTTCGGTAGGTCATAAAAAGTTCTTTGATAGGGCCACCGATGCGTCTCGAAGACGCGAACAAATATACTATACACACTACTATTGTATTTTCAATATTTAAAACGTTTTCTCCATACCAACAAGACAAACAATCTTTTTTTTTTATTTTTACATCGGTATTGCTAGATCATAAGAGGTCATGGCAGGTTCGTCAAAAGGTCACCCGACGTGTCTCAAAGACGCGAACAAACATTTCGGATACAGTACTGTAGTATTCTCATTATCAATAAAGTTTTTCTCATACAAACAAGATAAAACATTTTTTTGGATCTCCATTACGAACTCCATTAACAATAAGTCGATCGAGACATCTCGAAGACGCGAACAAATACACTGGATTGAGTATTGTTATATTTTGAATATCAAAGAGTTTTCTTCATATAAACAGAATAAACTATTTTTTAAACTTCATAAATGGGTACTAGTGGGTTCAAAGAGGTTTAACAATAGGTCGGACGATGCATCTCGAAGATGAGAACAAATAAACTACATGTGGTATAGTTGTATTTCGAATATCTAAAAAGTTTTTCTAATATACAGGCAATAAAAATTCTTTTTAACTTTGTAAGTCGGTACTGGTGGATCATAAAATGTTTAACAATAAGTCGATCTTTACATCTCCAAGACGCGAACAAATAAACTACATATAGTATTGTTGTATTTTAAATATCTGAAAAGTTTTTGTATTATACACAGAATAAACTTTTTTTTTCAACTTTATAAATCGGTAATGGTTGGTCATAAAAGGTTCAACAATAAGTCGATCGAGGCATCTCGAAGACGCGAACAAATACACTGCATATGGTATTGTTGTATTTTGAATATCTAAAAAGTTTTTTCTAACATACACAGAATAAACTTTTTTTTTAACTTTATAAATCGGTACTGGCTGGTCATAAAAGGTTCAACAATAAGTCAATCGTTGCATCTCGAAGACGCGAATAAATAAACTACATATAGTATTGTTGTATTTTGAATATCTGAAAAGTTTGTGTAATATACACAGAATAAACTTTTATTTAACTTTATAAATCGGTACTGGTGGGTCATAGAAGGTTCAACAATAAGTCGATCGTTGCATCTCGAAGACGCGAACAAATACACTAGATATAGTATTCTTGTATTTTCAGTATCAAAAAATTGTTACTCGTGTAAACAGAATAAAACCTATTTTTTAATTTATAAGTCGGTACTAATGTTTCATAAATGGTTCAACAATAAGTGGATCGATACATCTCGGAAACGCAATCAAATATTCTACACATAGTACTGTTGTATTTTAAATATCTGAAAAGTTTGTCTCATATAAAAAGAATAAACCCTCTTTTTGAAACCTTATAAATACTCACTAATAGGTCTTAAAAGTTCCAACAATAGGTCAATCGATGCATCTCGAAGACGCGAACAAGTACACCTTAGATATCGTATTGTTTATTTCGAATATCAAACAATTTTCATTCATATAGACAATATAATTTTTTCAATCTGTAAACTTAACTATTCAGTTAAAACTTCTTTTTTTGCTGCTTTGAAAATTAGATTTGTCAACTAAAAATTTACTAATATAATTTCTGGTAGGAAATTAATATTTTCTTTTTCAATTCAACTAATAGGTTACAAATGCTTGTATTTTCTTAAAAATTGGTATCTTTTGGTAGAAATTCAATCCGTTGGTTAAAAATGCTACTATTTGAAAAGTGATCTGTTCGACTTGAGAGTTCAACTATTTTCTTGAAAATTCGTCTTTTTTTTAAACTCAACTATTCTGAATACAAATTTAAAATCTTTTTGGTTGAAATAACAGCTATTACATTTTTTCGAAAACCATCTTGCGAGGTTGAAACTTCAACTTCTCTGCTAAAAATTTGTTTATTTTTTGGTTGAAAATAAATTTTTCCAACTGATCATTCAACTATTTGTTCGAATATTTAACCTTTCAGTTGAAATTTTTTTTTTTTTGTCAAAAATTTACTGTTTTTCAGAAAATTCCACTATTTGGTAGGAAATATAACTCTTGTAGAATATTCATTTTGTTATTGAAAATTGACATTTTTTTGATAAAATTTTACTATTCAATTTTTGGTTAAAAATGGAGCCTTTTCAGTTTCAAAATTCAAAAAGTCTGGTTCAAAATTGATATAATTTAGAACGATTTTATCTTTTTTGGTGAAAAATTATTCTTGGTTGAAAATAAAAGTTTTTTGTTACAACTTTATGCATTTTGTTGAAATCTGGTCTTTTCTATAGAAAATCAATATTCTCAGTTGAAAATTGAACTCGACGGTTGAAAATTTATTTTATGTCTTTCTTATTTCATTTATTTATGTATGTTTGTTTGGAAAATTGATCTCTTTTCTTTAAAATATCATATTTTTTGGTTCAAGATGGGACTCTTTGGTTGGAAATTTATCTTTTTCAGATGAAAATTCATCTCTTTGATTGAAAATTTAACTATTTAATTGAAAATTCATCTTTTTGTTTAAAAATGAATTTTTTGAACGAGAAATTTTCCTATTACATTTCTGGTTGAAAATTGACCTTTCTGGTTGAAAAATTCATTCACTTTGTTGAAAATTTCGTTGTTGTAGAAAAATCATCTTTTTGAGAAACAACTTAGCCACAATTTATTAAAAATTCGTTTTGTATAGTTGAAAATTAATATTTTCACTGAAAACGTAACTATTCCTTTGTCAAAAGTTTTTTTTTTTTGTAAAATCTAATATTCTATATTATGTTAGAGGATTTGTATTCTTTTGCCAAAAATTTAATTTTTATTTTTCATAAAATCATTCTGTTGCATGAAAATTAGACTTTCTGGTTTGAAAATTCATCTCTTTCAGTACAAATTTAATTTTTATTTTGTCAAAAATGTTAAGTTGATTAATAATCTGTTTTTTTTTCAGAATTCAATTATTTCGTTGAGAACAAGTAATTTTTGATTGAAGAAGAATTATGATTGTAGTCAAAAATTGGTATCTTTGGTTAAACATTCATTCATGTAGTTGTAAATTTACCTTTTTTCAAAAAGTGTCTCGTCCCGAAATTCCGAACAAGTACAAATTTTTTTTTATCAATCTATTTTGTTTAAAATTCATCTTTAAGATAGAAAATTAATCCTCTTGGTTGGAAATTCATCTTTCTTTCGTAAATTTAACGACTGATTTATTAAAAAAATATATTCATAAAAAATCTTTTTTTTTTTCGTTGCAAATTAATTAGAAATTTTACTTCTCTAGATAAAGATACATCATTTTATTTGAAAATCCACCCCTTTCGATCTTCCTCCACCCTAAAATAAAAAATTCCTAATTTATTCACGACCCCTGACCCATTAATAAAGTTTTGATGAGCTGCAGATCGAAATTAAAAAGTAGGAAATTTGGCATTTCTGTCAAGATTTTAATATTTAGTAATAGATCAGGTACACAGGCACTGGTTTTGGAATGAATATCGATAGGTAATGAGAGAGCCGATGCAAGGATTGAATCTAATAAGGGTGGAATGCGAGCACGGCAGAAGCAGAAGCAGAAAAAAGGGAACGTAACCCCTCACCCTCTCTTATCCACCCACAAAGTCTCCTTTTCTCTGGGGTAACACTAGCCAAGTAAGCTCTTCGACACTTGGCAGGATTCAGCTTAACTCTCCTACTTTAGGCTTCCCGTCTGTCTGCCCATACACGCACCTTTTCCACTGCCTGACTCCTCATTTCATTTACTACTTTATTGATAATGAGGCCGTCCCTCAAATGTCGTGCGACACTTAAGTCGACAGCCCTTCTTTTTTTAAATACAAAATATAAATGTTATTTTATATAACCGTCAACCGAAGAATGAATAATGAGTTTAAATTATATGAAGGTAGTGTGAGAATACTTTTATTTGAATTATACATTTTTTTTCACTTGAGAATATTGATGTAATTTGAAAAATAACTTAGAAAGTGGATTAACCCAAACGTATAGGGGCATTTCATGAGCTCTTTTCTTCTTACGGTGAAGAATTTGTCTTATTTTCACTTTTTTGAAGGAACTTTCCCTTTTTCTTGCTTTTTTGTTGAAATTTGAACTGAATTATTAAAACACAATAGGAAAATTCGACCATTCTTTTTTAAAGTTAACTTTTTTTGTTTGAAAGTCTGCCATCATATTTTTGATTCGCAATTAATCTCCTTTGGTTCAAAATTCTACTATTTGCATGAAAATTTAGTCAATTAATTGAAACTGCAACTATTTTGGTGAAAAGTCCTATTTTTTATCAAAAATTCAACTCCTTACTTGAAAGTTCAACTACTTTGTTAAAAATGTATTTATTTTTGTTCAAAGATTCATCCTTAAGGTTTACAATTTACCTTTTTTGTTGAAAATTCGATTCATTTCTGGTTAAAAATTAATTCTTTAACTGAAAATTTAACTATTCCAAGTTTGGTTAAAAAGTTATAATTTTTAATTTAACATGCATCTATTCAGTTTTTAGATTTTTTTTTCTCGTGAAAATTTCAAGTACATACCTTGTTGAAAATTCATCTTTTTTAGTTGAAATTTCAAGAACTTGGTTGACAATTTATGTATTTTGTTGAGGATTCATTTTTTTCGTAGAAAATTAATCTTTTGGATTCAAAAATAAACTTTTTAAAATAAATTATTCTTTGAAGATTCATCACTTTAGTTGAAAATTCATCTCTTCAGTTGAAAATTTTACTATTCTGTTAAAAATTTGTCTTTTTTTTTTTTGGTTCAGAATTAATTTTCTTCATTAAGAAGTAACTATTCCATTTTTTATTTAAAATTATTATTTTCTTATTTAAAATGCATAAACTTGCTTAAAAATTCATCTCATTGGTTGAAAATTTAACTATTTTTCTAAAAATTCGTCCTTTTTTTTTGACTGAAAATTAATTTCATTCACTGTAAACGTAACTGTTTGATTTTTGGTTGAAAGTAGATCTATTCAGATTTGAAATTGATGTATTTTGTTACAAATCCGTCTTTTTTGTAGAAAATTAATCGTCTAGGTTGGAAATTCATCCGTTTTATTTTTTTAATTTTTTTTTTAAATTTTTTAAATTTGGTTAAATATTTATATCTTGCCTTCTCATAGAGGAAGGTTTGTAACAATCTACATTTTCAAAATCTACACTTTTTTAACATATTTTGATATAATTTTATACCAGGAGATCGAAAATACAATTTTTTCAAATGTCCGTTGAAAATTAAATTTAACTGGTTGAGCAATAGTTATTTTTGGTTTAATAGCCATTTATTGACCTAACAATTTGAATATTCTACTTTTGGTTGAAAATTTAACTATTTTGTTAAACAAATTTTCATTTTAGCTTAAAAGGTCAATTTTTTTTTTGTTAGTGTATTTTTTTATTCGAAAATTTATATTTTTATTTGTTGAACCAAAACATTTTTTATTCGAGAATTCTTTATTTTTTATTCGAAAGTTAACGGCTTAGCTGAAAGATGAACTACATTGTTCAAAATGGATTTTTTTTTGGTTCAAGATTCATCATTTAGGTTAAACAGTCATATTTGAAATTTTAGTTTTTCTCCTGTTTGAATATTCTCTCCCTTTTTTTGTTTTTTGCCTAAATGTAATTTAAGTTAATAGAACCCACTAAAAAAATCAAAATATTTTTGGATAAAAGTTCATTTCTTGTTGAAAAGTTCACGATTATATTTTTTCTTCATAAATTATATTGTTTTTTTAATAATTATAATATTTCGTTGAGAATTTAAACAATTACTTGAAATTCAAACTTTATCGTAAAAAGTCACATTTTTTGGATGAAAATTCAATTATTTAATCACAAATTAATTTTTTTTGTATGAAAAATTAACTTGATTGTCTGAAATTAATTTTTTCAGTTGAAGATTCACCAATAATAAAATCCAACTTTTTTTTATTAAAATTGAATTATTTGTTGTTGAAAATTCCACTTTCATATTTTTGGTTTGGTATTAGTCTTTTTTTATTGACAATTCTACCACTTTATTCATAACTTAATTTCTTCGTTGAGAATGCAACTATTATCTTAAAAATTCATCTTTTTAGGTTGAAAAATCAACTGCTTAGTTCAAAATTTACCTTTTATTCGCTGAATTCAAATAGTTGAAAAAATTAATTTTTGGTTAAAAACTAATTTTCCCGACTGAAAATTTGAATATTCTATTTTTGGTTCAAATTTCACTATTTTGTTAAGAATTGATGTTTTTGTTCAAATGCAACTGTTTTCGACTAAAAATAAAAGTAGTTTGGTTCGAATATCAAGTTTAACATTTTTTGTTGCAAATTCGTTTTTCTTTGTTCAAAATTCAACTGCTTATCTAAAAGCTGTACTACTTTGTTCAAAATTTATTTTTTTGGTTGAAGATTCACAATTCTATTTTCACACAATTTTATTTTTTTAAATTCTACTATTTTATAAAAAGTTTCAATCTTTATTATCTAAAAACAATTTTTTGTTTAAAAATTGATCTTTTGTGTTGAAAATGGAACTATTTGCTTAAATATTGATCTATTTTGCTAAAAATGAAAAATATTTCTACCCGAAATCTTAGGAATTTAGAGCGTTCAATATCGAGCCTGATAGGGTATCTACAATAATTTTATTTCAAAGAACTTATTGTCCTAATATTCCCCCGTTATGGTGAAAAATTAAAAAAAAATGCGTAAGTTGGATTTTATTCTCTCTAATCTTCCGTTTTCTTCAAATCTTCCTCCTTGAATTTCGTTGATGATTGTTGATCATATAGGGAACCACCTTAAGTTTATGTCATATTTCATATCTCAATTGTACAATGAAATAAGACAGAAACATAAGACGGCTTGACTATTTTCTTAATATCTTCCATTTTCATTCTTCTTTTGAAATTTCTTCTTCTTTCTCGAAGGCGTTGACTGAAAATTACAACAATTTATACAAAAAAATTGTATCATTTATCAATTTTTTAGGGGAAACCTCCGTACTGTGAATGGTGTAATCTACAGTGGATAATTATTAATTAAAAATACGAATTCATGTCAAATAATTCAATTTATTGAATAATTAATACACCATATGTTTGAATAAATTTAAACAAATTTTTTTTCTTTTATGAGTGATCCTAATTAATGATTATCCACTCCAGGTTTAATTAACAACTGTGGGGAGGTCGTCCCTATTATATAATTCTCTGTAATTCTGAATTAGTTAAAATCAACTCACAATTAATTTTATAAACTGTTATTGGAAAAATTTACCGTCAGATTAGTAAATAAATAAAAATAATTTTATTTCACATTTTAGTTTGACCCTTTTTATCTAATTAAGATTTAGAGAGTATATCTAAACAATTAAATATATAATTTGTTGTGTCACTGTGCTAAGTTTCTTATATATTACAGAACACGTACAAATTTATCTCTTTAACATATTTTTAATTTTGCAATCACAGCACGTGAAATAAATATAAAATTTTCAGAGTGGAAAATTATAAATATAAAATATATCTTAGTGTTATAATATACCAGTAGTAAATATACGTATTTGGATTTCTAGTTCCTAATATTGAAGATATAAAAAAATTTGTAATTCATTATTAGCCAAATTTATAAATATTTTTGAAAGAATCATAAAAAATTAATAAATTTGAATTGAAATCGTTTCAAATGAACAAGAAATATATTTAATTATTCCTAATTATAATCATTTTTGATTAAACAATTGTAGATTCTAAATTAAATTAAATCTAAATTAAAACGTTTAAAATTGAATAATGTGAAATTGAAAGTGCTTGATATTAAAAAATTAAAATTCAGAAACTCTCAAAAATTATTTATTCAAGCCGTTTAAAATAAAATATTTTTATTTAGAAATAAAAACTCTAAATTGAATGATTCAAGATCGAAATTTCGAAACTTTACCAAAAGAGACATTAAAGTTGATCAGATGAATTTTTTTAAGACCAAAAAGCATTTTTCAACAGAAATCATCATCAAGATTCAAAATTTTCAACAATTTAGGTTATGTTAGCGTCTTTTACTAAAAATCGTGTTTTTAGGTTTTTTAATAAAAAAATTTTAGATTCAAAGATTGAAATTTTTTTAACCCTTTACTTTTTTTGTTTTGTTAGGGTTTTTTTTTTACTGAAAATTGATATTTTCAAACAAATTCAATAGATTTTTCAGCTGCATAATTTGTTAACAATTTAAGATCAAGACGGCGTTTGTATAAAAAAAATTCGTATTTTCAAATAATAATCATTTTAATTCGAACCAGATTTTAATCTCTTGAAAATTTTGAATTACGTCAGCGTTTTTCGTCCGACATTTGTATTTTTAACGAATGAAAAATTATATTTGAAAGAACATTCATAACTTTCAACAATTTTAAGTTATATTTCAGCATTTTGCATCGTTTATCGTTATTTATAATAACAAATTAATAAATTTCAGAGGTTAAAAATTATTCAAAAGTTTACGTTTTTCAGTTTTCTTAATATTTTTCATCGAAAATTGACATTTTTAAACAAAACTCATGGGTAATTAGGAAACAAATTACTATATTTAAATGAAACTACCATGTTTTAACAGATTTTGAACAAAAATCTTTATATTTCGAAAAAGAATTTTGAAATGAAAATCATTATAATTTGAACAAAATATAGAATCTTTCAACAATGTTTGATTGAGTTATTCTTTTTCATTGTAAATTCATATTCTTGATAAAAGAATTGGCGTTTTTACCAGGTATTTGTATTTTTGATAAAAATTCATTAGATTTTGAGGAAGTTAAAAAATGTTTATACAATTTTACATTATGTTCACATTTTTTACCGGAAATCGATTATTTCAAACAGAAATCATTAGGTTCAAAATGAAATTACAATTTGGAACAAATTTTTTCTACGTGATGTTAGTATTTTTCGCCGAGAATTGGTATATCATTAATTTTGAACAATTTCAGGTTATGTTAACATTCGAGATTATGTATAAAAAAATTATTAAATTTCGAAGAAGATTTATAATTTCATTTTTTTGTTCTTATAATTAAAAAAAGTAGGCATTCCTATAAGAAAAAAACAATTTTATCATTAAAAATCTTATTGCATTTTGTGTCGTTTTTATATTAATTCAATTTGTGTATTTTCAATGTTGTTTTTCACGATTCAAACAAAAAACACACAAACACTAGCGTGAAGTGGTTTTGAGCAAATTTGTAGATATAATTTAGGCGAAAAATTTTGTTGGATAAAATGTTATTGTAGCTTATGTTCTTTTTCTCAAAAGGTAATTTTTTATTTTCAATATATTTTTATAATAAGATTTTATAAAAAATTTGTGAATCATTTTTGGTTGAACAACTTTTGTCCTCATATTTTTTTCGCCTCTTGTGTCGTTTTTCTAAAAGTTTATTTTTTTTATTTTCAATCCTGTTTTTTACGATTTAGAAAATATCTGCTCGTTCTATCTAGAAATTATTATTAAAAAATTTGTGGATCATTTTTGGGTCAACAACTTTTGTCTAAAAATTTATTTTCGCACCTTGTGTCGTTTTCCAAAAACTTTAATTTTTTCATTTTTGATATTACTTTTTACGATTAAAATAAAAATTACGCGTCCTATCATAAAATTATTAACGGCAAATTTGTAGCTCTTTTTTGAATAAGCGAATTTCGTCAATTCATTTTTGTCATAGTTTGTGTCGTTCGCCCAAAAATTAATTTTTGTTATTTTCAATGTTGTTTCTTACGAATAAAATAAAGAACACGCATCCTATTAAACATTATTAATACAAAATTTGTAGATCTTTTTTGGTTGAACAACTTTTGTTTTTCTATTTTTTTCGTCTTTTGTTTCGTTTTTCCAAAAGTTTATTTTTTATTTTTAATTCTGTTTTTTTTACGATACAAAGAACATCTACTCGTTCTATCTAAAAATTATTATTAACAAATTTATGGATCCTTTTCTGGTTAACAACTTTTGTCTATACATTTTTTTCCGTATCTTGTGTCGTTTTCCATAAACTTTAATTTTTTTATTTTTGATGTTATTTTTCAGGATTAAACTAAAAAATACGCGTCCTATCACAAAATTATTATTGACAAATTTGTAGCTCTTTTTCAGACGAGAAACTGTCGTCAATTCATTTTTGTCATAGTTTGGCTCGTTTGTCCAAAGATTATTTTTTTTTTATTTTCCATGTTTTTTTTACGAATAAAACAAAAAAACGCATCCTATTAAAAATTATCAACAACAAATTTGTAGATCCTTTTTGGTTGAAAGACTTTTGTTTTATTATATTTTTCGTAGCTTGTATCGTTTGTCCAAAAATTTAATTTTTTTATTTTGAATGCTGTTTTTTACGAATTTAAATAAAAACTACGCGTGTTATCGAAAAGTGTTTATCAAACAATTTGTAGATTTCTTATGAACGCTCATTTTTATTTATACATCTTCTTTCTTGTCTTGTATAGTTTTACCGAAAAATGGAATTTTTTATTATTTTTTTGTGCCATCAAAATTTGAATTTTCGATTTTCCAAGAAAATTCAAAAAGTTGTTATGACAATATTGTAGGGTGTTGAAAAAAATGTTTTTCTCTTTTTCACTTTTTCCATATCATGCGTTGTTTGGTCTACAATTCTCATTTCCGTTTATTTTTTATTTTTTAAATGCTATAACTCTAGTAATTTGTTTTTATCGAAAAAAGTCACGGGGATAAATTGTTTGTCTGTTTGAATACTACGAACAGTCGTACATGAAATGTGGAAATTCTGATGAAAGTGAAAATGCTTTAATTTTTTCAAATTTTATCCAAAATGGCCGGATAAGGAACTATACGTTCATTTTAGTGCAGTAAAGAGTACACCAAACGGCAATCCAATTTGTCAATTCTTTCGAAAGTTATGGCATTCACAGGTAGACATACGTGCATACATATAGAAATACATACATATATACATGCATACCATATATACAGACACACGCACATTCATTTTGAAACATGAACATTTATGCAGGCACAGACAGACACACAGCTGGACACATTCACCAAAACTTGTGTTTCGGGTTCCAGAGGTCTGAAAACGTGGAAATTGGACAAAAACAAGGGTTGAATGGGGGGGGGGGATTTTACAGAAACCTTATACCTTCTCTGATGAGAATGTAAAAATCATAGGATTTTTCAGATTATCATTCTTCAGATTATCATTGTTATCATTGCTTGTTATGTTAGTGCTTTTCTTTTGAAACTATCATTGTTGATAAAAAATTATCAAATATCTAAGAATATTTAAAATAATTGAACAATATGTTATGTTCGTCATTTCCGTCAGAAATTGGTATTTATTAACCAAAAGTAACGACCAATTGTGTATACAAAAATATCATATGATGATTCTAAGAAGATGTCGTTTTTCATAACTTATCACAAAACGCGCGTGTCTCTGTTCTAGTTATATATAAGTATGATTTTTAATATTTATAAATAAATATATGTAATTAATAATTCGGTTAGTGTCAATCCGAATGGTTTTTAATGGTTCAGGGATATTCGTCGTTGCAGAATCAGGCCTTGGATGGTATGAGTGACACATACGTTGAGTTGCATGAGAAGCCCTAAATCTGCCAGAAGTAAACTGGATTAATCCCAACCACCCCAGAGAAGCCCTCATAGTTTCTCTTGCGTATAGTGCAAAGAATATGCTTAAGTAGAGAAACCGATGTATTTTCAGATTATGGATGTTACAGAAAGAAAATTATGACTATTGTCATTTTTTCATGTAAAAAACAATACATATTGTGTTATACATATGATATAAGCTAAGCGACCGAAATCAATAACATTTGACCGCAAATCGATATATATTACAGGAAGGTTTCAATCCCCAGGCGGAAATATTATATATAGTTTATGTATAGTGTGTAGTATTATATATAATATTCATTTTTTCATATAAAAAAATGTACAAAGCAAATAAATATTATATATAATACTTCACACTATATATAAACTATATATAATATTTCCGCCTGGGTCTGCGCTTGTGAGAAAAGGGGATACTTTTCATAAACTTACCACAACTCATTGGCTGCTTGAGGGTCAAAAATTTTTGTATAATATATGATTTTTCGTATAAATATAATACATATAATAATATATAATGCTAATTACTCTTTCTTTGAAAAAAACTAGGTTTATTTCACAACATTTTGTTATTGATTTTATAAAACATCTTATATGATTTAAAAACTAGAAATTCTTGTGGCAGAATATTAATCTTCTTGGTGACTAATTCACCTTTTTAGTTAAAAATTCATTTCTTTGGTTGAAAAATTTAAGTATTGGTTTGAAAATTGATTTGAAAATCAAAATTTGGTTGGAAATTCATGTATTTTGTTAGAAAGTAATCTTTTTTGCTATAAAATTGATCTTTTTCATTAGAAATTAATTTCTTTGATTTAAAATTAGTTGTTTCTGATGAAGATTAATTTCTTTAACTGACAATTTATTTGTTACATTCCTTATCAAAAATATATCTGTTTTGAATGAAATTAAATATTCTTGGATGAAAATTCATCTATTTCTTTGAGAATGTGTATCTCTTTTGGTAGAAAATTAATATTCTTGATTGAAAATTCATTTTTTTGCTCATGTTGAAACGTCGTCTTTTTTTGTTAAATTCGACTGTTTTTGTTAAAAAATTTTAATCTTTTTTGGTTGAAATATCAAATTCTACATTTTTTTCAGAATTCACCCTTTTTGGAATAAAAATTTAATTACTTAGTTCAAAGTTAAACTCTTTTGTTAAAAATTAATTTTTTTGGTTGAAGATTCATAATTTTAATTCACAATTCATCTCATTGTTTGCTGAATGAGATATTCTGTGGAAAATTCGTTCTTTCCTTGGTTTAAAATTATAATTCTCTATCAAAAATGTTACTATTTCCGTTAAAATTTTACTATTCTACTTGAAATTTTAATTATCTTGTTGAAATTTTTGCTGTTGTTAAAAATTATTATTTTTTAAATTTTGGTTTAAAATTTAACTATTCAAGTTGAAGATTCATAATTTTTGTTGAAAATTCATCACTTCGTTTGAAAGTGTAACTATTGCTTCCAAAATTTCTTTTTTTCGATTAAAAATTTATCATTTTCAGTTGAAACTCCGGGGATCTTTTTTTTCTACACAATTTTTTAAAAATCTTTTTTCGTACCTTGCTTAGTTTGATCGAAAAATGAAATTATTTATTTTTAATTATTTTTTGTACGATCAAAATTTGGAGTTTCGATGTTTCCAAAGAATGTATGATCTTTTTATGACAATCTTGTGGGACTGAGAAAAATCAACGTTTTCCTTCTCTTGACTTTTTCCCGTATCGTGCGATGTTCGGCTTAAAATTTGAATTTTCTTTTGAGTTTTTGAATTTTGAAAATGCTAGACCTAGATTCTTTTGCCCCTATATCTGAAATCTTCCAAAATCTTTTCAAAAAATATTTGTATTCTTTTAAAATGTTCAAAAATTCCTCAGTACATATCTTTTATACTTGTAAAAACTTATCACATATTCTTTTCAAATTAATTTTTTAATCCTAAAACCATTCAAAATCTTTAAAAAAACTTCAAAATTTTATTTCGGAATCGTCGAAGAGGCATGTTTTGTTTTCAATTTTTTTAAATCTTCTGAAAACCTAAATCTTTTTAATTTTTTTTTAAACTTCTAAATATATTTTGAAATGATTCAATTTTTGCCTAAAAATTTGAAAAAATTCTGCAAAATCGAAAAAATTTCCTTTAAATTTTTCATATTCCTTTTTGAAAAATTTGGTAATATCTTGGAATGTTTCGAAAATATTTAAAAATATTCTGTTAAAATAATTTTTTTAAAATAACAAATCATTTAAAATTTTTCCAGAAATCATAAGAAAATTTTTTTCTTCTGAAATGGGACGACTGAAAAATCCCCCAAAAAATGAAAATCCTGACACTATGAAATTCACGAATTGGAAAATTCTCGAATAATAAAATTCCCGAAATCATGAAATTGCCGGAACATAAAAATCCTGATTTGCGAAATTCCCGAATGATAAAATTCAAGAAAATTTCATAATATTACTGAATTGGAAAATTCCTGAATTATGAAATATCCGTACTACGAAATTCTTGAATTATAAAATTCTCGAATTCATACAATTAAAAAAATGTTTCTTCAATAAATAAATATTCTTATCGAAGAATCTTCTTTAACGTTTGAAGTTTTTTAAAATTATTGTTTGAATTTGAAATAACAATAATTGTATGAAAATTGTATAAAAAAATAAATTTAGAAACATCTGCGCTTCGAATGGAAAAAGAAATTTTTTCTCTAAATTTGCTTCGAACCTGATAAAACTTTCCAAACAGACATTGCAGGATTTAATTGAGAGTTAAAAAAAATATTTTTAATAAACAATTTGATTTTTCAAAACATGTTTTGTAATTTTACTAAAATACCATGCGCATTTTTTAATTAAAATTTTTATTTTAGAAATATATTTTGTTTAACTATTGTCATTTTAAATTTAAACAACAATTTTTTTATAACTTTAAACATTATTAAGAATGTTTCTTTGATTAAAATAGTTGATTATTTTATTTTTAATAAATGAATTACATTTAATAGAAAATGTTTTTTGTAATTGCTTAAATTCGGGAATTTTCTAGTTCCGTTCTTTTATAATTAGGGAATTATTACTTCAAAGTTTTTAAAAATACGTTTCTTTTTTAAATTGTTGACATATTTTCAAATTTGAAATTATTTCAGAATTTTTTTTAATCTTTTAAGACTTTGAAATGTATTTTCAAATAATTCAAAGTTTTCCTAACATTTTTTTTAAATCCTAAGAAAATTTAAAAAATTTCAACAGAAAAGTGAACATGATTGTAAAACATTTAAAGAATTTTCTAAAATTTGGAAAAAAGTGTAAAAGATTTTGGAGAAAAATTTCTCTATTTTGCAAGACTACAAAATTTAAAAAAAATTCGATTCGGTTTAAGAGATATTTTAAACTTTTAAAAAGATTCAAAAATAATTTAAAACTTGAAAAGATTCAAAATTTTCTTAGATAAAATGTAGATTTTTCCAGATTTCGTATAAAAACTTTCGAAGCATTTTAAAATTTTTGAAAGGTTTCAAAAGAATAAAAAAATATTCTTCAGATTCGTGGTAAAATTTAAAATTATTTATTATTCTGAAAACTTAATGATCAAACCAATTTAAAAGGATTTCAAAACATACCTAAAATTTGCAAAAAAAAACAATCCAGAACATTTTAAGGAACGACTGATAAATCTTGAAAAATAAAATTTTCGACTCTGGAAAATTCCCGAAAAAAATTTGAAATAGAAAATTCCCCAAACAATAGAAAAAAATGGCTGATCGTGTCATATTGCCTCAAATATGGTAAAAATAGCCATTTTGGCACTTTTAGGTTAGGATATCTGAAAAACCTGACGTATAGGAAAAATTTGGAAACATATTCTCTGAAAAAAAAAACTTTTAGCTAGAGTAGTATACCTAGGTCCGTACGGGGGCAGGGTTCTGTTCCAAGCTAAACAACTGTAAACGAGTAGCCGATAATTCACCGACGGACGATAATGTAGAAATTGGCATCATCTTGGAAGATAATGTCGGAATCTAGATTACCTGCAGTCATCAAGGCTGTGATCTAGATTACCTACAGTCGACAAAGTAGGAATTTCAATTATCGTCTGTAAGTTAATTACCAGTAGCTATTTTGCTGTTGTCTAGATCGGAATAGAAATCTGCCCAAGTTCTGTCCTGGGTATACTACTAACTAGGATCTTAATTTAACATGCAAAGGATTTTCTATACGAACCTTCGAGCGTCAGCATAAAAAATTAAATAAAATGTCTTCTTGTTGATCAGTTTCGATAATATTTTATCTTCACAATAAAAAAGGAAACATTAAATTTTGTTTAGTTGAATAATAAAGATTGCATGTCAAGACAATTTCAAGTGAAATTTAATCAAGAGGAGAAAGTTGAATAATTAGATTTCTATCCTTTCCGACGTGCGAACGTCTTACAAGACTTCAATAAGAGCTAATTGCCCTAAGTCAAGGATTCAGTTCTGAAACTCTGACACTGCTAATTTCCAGTAAAAGTGAACCAATTCCTTATTACGTTCTAGTTGTCTAGTTGAAATTGCTAAGATCCGCTAGAGACATAAAATCATAAACTAATGGAAACCTATGCTTGGAAATGAGTATGTGAGATTTTTTCTCATATTGCGATCAGTATAGTGCCTCTTTCACAATCGGACATCCGGCCTGATCGTGTCTTAAACGGAAATGAGAGAGATATCTTGATTCAACTTTATTTTTGCCTACATTAATTTAATTTATAATTTAGTTTGTTTGTACTATTTCTTTCCCCCCTTTTTCCTTTCATCTACAGAGTAAATTCCGGGGTAACAAATCATTTCATGTCTTTCTGATTATCAACTTCAGATCAAAACGATCCATTTTTTCGAATCCAAAATTGGTTTGTCTTTAATCCTTCCTTTATAACTTCTCATTTTTCGTCTAAAATAGGTAAATTATTTACAAAATTGTTGAATTTTTATCTAAAAGGATCAATTTCCAACAAAGAATGGAATAGTTGAACTTTTAGTTTAAAAAGTGAATTTTCAATAAAAAAAAAGAATTTTCAACAAAATAGTTCAGCTAAAATGAGAAATCTTCAACCAAAACAGTCAAATTTTAACAAAGGATTTCAACTTTCAACCAAAAAATAATAATTCTCAACAAAAAATGTAATAATTAATGCTTCACAAAAAAAAAGATTTTAATTTAGAATAAAAAAACAGATGAATTCAGCCTAAAAAACAAATTTTCAACAAAGTAGTTACACTTTGAACCAAGGAGATAATTTTTCACCAAAAAGATGAATTTTCAACCAATTAGATAAATTTCCGTACAAAAAGATAAATGTTCAACCAAATGGTTGAATTTTCAACGCAAAAGGATCAATTTTCAACAAACAATGCTGAACTTGAATTTTTAGTTGTAAAGTTAATTTTCAAAAAAAGAAAAGAATTTTTAACAAAATAGTTCAATTAAAATGATAAATCTTCAACAAAAACAGTGATATTACAACCAAAAAAGATTTTAATTTGAAATAAAAAAACAGGTGAATTCAACCTAAAAATCAAATTTTGAACAAAATAGTTAAATTTTCTACCAAAAAGATGAACTTTCAACCAAGAACATTAATTTTTCACCAAAAGGACGAATTTTCAACAGAATACATCAATTTTCAACCAGGGTGACAAATTTCCACCTAAAAAGATAAATTTTCAACCAAATCGTTAAATTTTAAACTAAAAAGAAGCAATTTTCAAGAAGAAAATGCAAAATTTAAATTTTTTGATTTGAAAATTAATTTTAAATTAACAAAAAGATTTTTTAACAAGATAGTTAACTGAATGAAATTTTAGCTAAAACGATAAATTTTCAAGAAAAAAATGAATTTATAACAAAAAGAGAAAAAAAATAAATAAAAAAAAAATAATTCTCAACGAAAAATGTAATAGTTGATATTTCAACCAAAAAATATTTTCAGCTACAATAAAACAAAGGTGAATTCAATATAAAAAAAAAAAACAAAAACAAATTTTCAACAAAAATTCATTAGTTCAATAAAGCAAAATTAAATTCCTACCAAAAGAGATGAATTTTTAACTAAGAAAAATTTTTTAGTCCTCAAATAAAAAAAAAGTTTGATTTTCAACCCAAAAATATGATTTATTAACTAAAGAATTGAATTTTGAATCAAAGAGATGAATTTTCAACTAAAATTATGAGTCTTCATCTGGAATAGTCGAAATTTCAGTTGAAAAATATTAATTTACAACTAAATAGTTGAACTTTTTAAAACCAATAAAGACAATATAAAAAATTTTTCAACAAGAATTTGAGTTTTCAACTAAAAAAAATCAATTTTTAACCAAATAGTTGAATTATCAACTAGAAAGCATCACTTTTGAATTAAATAGTCAAACTTCCTACTGAACAAAAAAAAATTATTAACTAAAATCAGGAATATTCTACTGGAATAGTTTAGTTTTCGTTGAAAAAAATTAATTTGAACAAAAAAAAAAGGAGAATTTTCCACAAAATAGTTTCATTTTCAACCGGAAAGGTGAACTTTAAACCAAGAAGATTAAGTTTTTATTAAGAACACGAATTTTCAACTAAATTATTGAATTTTCAACCAAACAGTTGAATTTTAATCTAGCGATGGTACATTTTGAATCAAATGTTGAATTTTAAATTAAAAAGGATCAACTTTCCGTAAAAAATTAAATATTTCGATTTTTAGTTGAAAAATAATTTTTGACAAAAAAAAGAATGTTCAACCGAAAAAAATTCTTAATGAAAAATGTAATTGTTGAAATTTCAACCAAGATGAAATATCTACCAAAAGAAATTAATTTCCAATCAAGAAAGATTTTTCTGTCAAGAAAGAAAAAAATGCAATCAAATTCTAGAACTTTCAGCCCAAAAAGATGAATTTTCTAAAAAAAAAAAGTTAATTTTCAACCCGTAAACATGCATTTTTAACAAAAAAGTTTATTTCCAAATAAATAGTAAAAATTTTTACAATAATAGTTGAATTCTTAACACAACAAAACAGAATTTTCGACAAAGCAATTATATTTTCAACTAAAGAGAAGAGCTCTAAAAAATAATTAAATGTGCAACCAAATCATTAAGTTTTTAACGGAATACTAACATTTTCAAGCAAAAAAAGAAAAAAAAAACGAAATCTAAACCAAAAATATAATAGAAGACTTTTCAAACAAGAAGGATGACCTTCTTACAAAAAATAGTTGGATTTTCAATCAAAGAGATGAATTTTTAACTATAATTATGAATCTTCAACCAGAATAGTTAGATTTTCAGTAGAAAAATTAATTTTCAAAGAATTTCTTTTGTAATTATAGTTATTTATAATAATTTAATTTATGTTTTTAAACTTAAATAATTTTATAAAAAATTATAACAATTCATAATCATTTATAATTCATTTATCTTCATTAACATTTATTATTTTCAAATAATAAAGATGAATTTTCAACCATATAGTCGAATTTGTTGAAAAAAAGATGAAATTTAAACCAAAAATGGAACAGTTATATTTTTAGTCTAAAAAATAATTCTTTAACAACAAAAAAGAACTTTCAACAGAAAAAAAAACACATTTTTTAAAAAAGACGAATTTTTGACAAAATAGTTCAAATTTCAACCACAGAGATTTTGAACAAGATGATAAATCTTCAATCAAATTTGAATTTTCAACCAAGAAAGAATAATTTTCCATACCAAAATTGATGAATTTTGGACAAATAATTAAATTTTCAACCAAATAATAATTTAAAAATAATAAATTTAATTTTCATGTAGAGTTTTGAGGATTGGATCATTCTAATCAGCAATTTGCTGGTCAAATAAATAATCCAAAATCTGTACCAAAGCGTTGCATATAATTTTAAATCCAATTTTGGAATCAAATTGATCAACTGGCATTTACTGTGAATACTTTCCCTTTTTTCTTCCTCTTTAAAGTATAAAATTCCCTTTTTTCTTCATTTTTCGATTCTCATGAAGTCCTCGAGCAACCGATAATTTACCGACAGACGATAATGTAGAAATTTGCATTACCTTCAGAAGATAATGTCGGAATCTAAATTGCCTGCAGTCGGTAATACCGTGATCTAGATTACCTACAGCTGGCAAAGTAAGAATTTTAATTATCGGCTGTAAGTTAATTACCAGTAGCTATTTTGCTGTTGCTTAGCTCGGAACAGAACCCTGCCCACGCACTCTCCTAGGTATACTACTAACTAGAATGTTAATTTAACATGCAAAGGATTTTCTATATGAATTTTCGAGCGTTAGTATTAAAATTTTTTAAAAATGTCTTCTTGTTGATCAGTTTCGATAATATTTTATCTTTTCTATTATATTTCGATTATATTTTATCAAATAAAAAATCCAAAATCTGTACAAAAGCGTGGCATATAATTTTTTAACCAATTTTGGAATCAAGGTTATCAACTCGCATTTACTGTAAATACTATCTTTTTCTTTTTTTCTTTTTTTTTTTTTGAAATATAAAATCCCATTTTTTCTTCTTTTTTATTATAAAATTCCCTTTTTTCCAAATTTTTTAATTCTCATAAATTCCTCGCTCGATCAACAATAATTTTATGTCGAAACGATCAAGAAATCGCCAGAGCATTGAGAAACCATGAGATGAGATTCTACCACAATTCCCACAGTAAAAACTTTACGGTAAAGATTCTCTCTTTTTCTAAATTTTATCCCTGATCATCGCAAAACATTTAGCTCGTCCCTCATTCTCCCCACGATTTCTGACTCGGGTGGAATTTTATTAGCTCAAGTGTATTATTTTTACTGGAAATCGGGAATTGAATGTCGAAAGCACACGGACAGAAATTACATTTATGTTTGGCTTTACGATAATACTGAAAAAGATTCATTTTAAATTTAAGTTCATTGAATTTTATAAGTTAAATTCTTATTCATCATAATTTATTTTCAAAAAAGAAAGGAATTTTATCCAAAATAATTGAATTTTCGAGACAAAAAGATGAATATTCTACAAAAAGGTTGAATTTTCAACCCGGAAATATGAATTTTTAACCAGAAAAAAATTTCATCTTCAACCAAACAGTTGATATTTCAAGAAATTTGAATTTTCAACAGAAAGGTTAATTTTCAACAAAAAAGTTTAATTTTTAATGTAAAACGTTAATTTTTATACAGGAAACTTGATTTTCAACCAACCAGTTGAATTTTCAACAAAATAGATAAATTTTCATTAATCCAGTTTAACTTTCAATCAAAGAATGAATTTTTAACTATAATTATGAATCTTCCACCAAAAATGAATTTTTAAGAAATCAGTTCAATATTTAACCAAAGAGTTGAACTTCCTACATAAAAATTAAATTTTTAACTTACATTATGAATCTTCAACAAACAAAATAAATTTTTTAGTAAGCAGTTCAACTTTCAACAAAAAAGTTGAATTTTTAATCTAAAAAATTAAATTTTTAACATAAAAGTTCATTTTCAACCGAACAGTTGAATTTTCAACAAAATAGTTCAATTTTCATCAAACTAGTTCAATTTTTAACTAAAGAGTTGTATTCTTAACTAAAATTATGAATCTTCAACCAAAAAATAAATTTTTGATAAAGCAGTTCAACTGTGAACAAAAATATGAATTTGCATCCTAAAAAGATGAATTTTCAACAGAAAAGTACATTTTCAACTAAATAGTCGAATTTTAACAAGGTAGTTGAATTTTATCAAACCTAGTCAATTTTCAACCAAAGAGTTTAATTTCCAACTAAAATTATGAATCTTCAACCAAAAGAACGAATTTTTTAAAAAGCAGTTCAACTTTCAATCAAAAAGTAGAATTATCAACAAAATAGTTTAATTTTTATCAAGCCAACTCAATTTTTAACCAAAGAGTTGCATTTTTAACTAAAATAATGAATCGTCAACAAAAAAATATATTTCTAACTAAAATTATGAATCTTCAACCAAAAAATGAATTTTTAAGAAAATCGTCAACTTTCAATCAAAAAGTTAAATTTCAACTAAAATTATGAATCTGCAAACCATAAAATGAATTTTTAAGAAAGCAGTTCAACTTGCACCCAAAAAGTTGATTTTTTAACCTAAGAAGATGAGTCTTTAACGGAAAAGTTAAGTTTTAACCAAACAGTTGAATTATTAATAAAATAGTTTTCATTTTTTTTTTAATTTCATCAAATTAGTCCAATTTTCTACCAAAGAGATGCAATTTTAATTATGACTATGAATTTTTAACAAATTTTTTTTTTTTAAGATACCAGTTGTACTTTCAACCAAAAAGTTGAATTTTCAACTTAAAAAGATGAATTTTCAACAGAAAAACTAATTTTCAGCCAAACAGTTGAATTTTCAACAAAGTAGTTAAATTTTCACCAAACCAGTCTAATTTTTGAACAAAAAGATACATTTTGAACTGAAATTATGAATCTTCAACCAAAAAAAAAAAATTCTGAGAAAGCAGTTGCTTTGTTATAAAAAAATTATTTTCGTGATTTAGAAATTTTGGGATATTCAGATTTTGAAATTTTGTCGTGATTTTTGACCGTTTTAAACATCACGAAAAGAAAATTACTTTCTGTTCAAGAACAATAATAACATGTTTTTTGCACATTTTCAAAAAATTACATATATAATAATTTTTTTTTAATTTAGAATTTTTTATTATTATTTACAAGTAAAAACTGTGGATACAAAAAAACACGGAAATACTAACGATCAACAAAAAGTTCATTTTCAAGTCAACAGTTGAACTTTCCACAGAATAGTTAAATTTGCATTAAGCCAGTTAAATTTTCAACTAAAAAGTTGCATTTTCAATTTAGAAAAATGAATATTCAACAAAAAAGTTAATTTTCAATCAAACAGTTGATTTTTCAACAAAATATTTAAATTTTCATCAAACCACTTCCATTTTCAACCACAGAGTTTAATTTGTAACTAAAATTAATAACTTTCAACGAAAAAGTTGCATTTTCAAGAAAATAGGTCAATATTTATCAAGCCAGTTGAGTTTTCAACGAAAAAGTGGAATTTTTAACTAAAGTAATAAATCTTCAACCAAAAAATGAATTTGTAAGAAAGCAGTTGCACCATTCAACTTTTAATCAAAAAGTTGAATTATCAACCTAAAACGATAAGTTTTCAATAGAAATGTTAATTTTTAGCCAAACAGTTGAATTTTTAACAAAATAGGTAAATTTTCATGAAAAAAGTCCAACTATCAACCAAGGAGATGAATTTTTAACTAAAATTATGAATTTTCAACAACAAAAATATAATTTTTAAGAAAGCAGTTGCTTTTTCAGAATTTTTTTTTCGTGGTTTAGGAATTTTGGGATACAGAAATTTGGACTTTTTTCGAGATTTTGAAACGTTTTGAACACATGCATTTTCGGTTGAAAAATTTTTTTTTTTAGTTCAAAAATCATCACTTTGGTTGGAAATTGAACTGTTTCGTTGCAAATATGTTTTTTTTTTTTGAAAATTAATTTTTTCAACTGAAAGTTTAACTATTCCAGCTTTTGCAAAAGAAATCATATTTTTTAGTGGCAAATTTAAGTATTTTTTTCGAAATTCATTTATTTTGCAGTGTTTTTTCTCTGTTGCGTTAAAAGATGTTTGGAATGAACGCTATGAATTAAATTTTAATTGATCGGGAAAATTGAAAAAGTTGACCGGGAAAAACCGGGAAATGATCGGGAATTAGAAATTGTCCGCCGAATCGCCATCCTGATTAAATAATTAAATAACCGTTTGTTATACATGTAAAAAATGAGCCATTTCATTTTTAATGGCCAAAAATTTCTAAAGAAAGCAGAACTATAAATAAACAAATTCTTAATTTTTTTAGAACATTGGTCGTCTTTGTGAAATTTTTGGAAAATTTTTTAAATCTTTGAAAAGACTTTGAAATCCCTGAAATCTTTGAAATACTTTGAAATCTTTTGAAATATTTAAAGTCTTTGTGAAATCTTGAAATATCTTTGGAATCTTTGCGAAACCTTTTGGAATCTTTTAAAATTTTTGTCAAATCCTTAAGATCTTCGAAATTTTTTAAATGTTTGTGAAATTTTATGAAATCTTTTGAAATCATTATGAAATCTTACAAATATTTGTGAAATCTTTCTTTAATCTTTGTTTATGAAATCTTTTGTTTTCGTTTGAAATCATTGAAATGTTTTGAAATCTTCTCAAATTTATTGAAACCTTTTGAAATCGTTTGAAATCTCTAAAATCTTTTGAAATCTTTATGAATTCTTTGACATATTTGTGATTGATATTGGTACAACGAGTACTAATCTCTCCTTAGCCTATGGCCTTGTTAAAGCTCACAAAACTGGCTACCCTCTACGACTAGTTATTTCAACAATAGATCCTCCAGCTAGAAAATTGGAAGAATTATTGAGTCAAATTATTAAAAAATCGATAGAAATCTCAAAAACATCAATCAAAAATAGTCATGCTTTCTTAAAACAAATTGACAATGTAATAATACCTTTAAATCACATATTTGTCTCTTTTGATGTAATAGCTTGATGGTATAAAATATGTTTTTCATTCAGTGTATTTCAAATTCAATAGCAATTTTTATAACCAAATGTTTGGAACTCCCATAGGATCAGTGCTGTCTCCTATTTTAGCTGAAATTGTTATGGAAGATTAAGAGAATGTTTCCTAAAAAATTGATTTTAATATTGATTTTTATGCAATATATGTAGACGATTCAGTACTTAGTGTACATAAAAATAATGTTAACATCCTTCTTAATGCTTTTGATAGTATACACCCAAGATTACAATTTACTGTTGAAATTGAAACTGAAAGAAAATTAAATTTTCTCGACATGACTTTAATTAAAACCGATGAAAGACATATTATCACTGACTGGCATAGGAAAAATATTTGTTCAGGAAGAACACTTAGTTTCCTGTCAAATCACTCTATTCAAAATAAGATTGAAATTATTGAAAATTTGATTGATAAAGCCCTTAAATTATGACATCCAGTTTTCTATGAAAAATATTGAACTATGTAAACAAATTCTTTTTCTAAACCATTATGCTTTTGAGCACATTCAAAAACATGTACATAACAGAATAAATTATATTAGAAACAAAATCAGTGATCAAAATAAAATAAACAGAGCAGATTATAATACATTGCATACTGTTGTTCTTCCATATATTGGTAAAATCTCGAAGATTTTGAAATCAATGTTGGGAAAATCAGGTTTACATACTATTTATAAAGTTCCTTTTCATTAGTATACATTTAATGGAAACAAGAATGCACAACATGAAATTGAATTTAGTATACCAGCGTAAAGTAAATTTAGTATATGCATATAGTGAATTCAGTATGCGCGTACATAAAATTTAGTGTACGCGTATACTAAATTCAATATACATGTATACGAAATTTAGTATAAGCATATACTACTTTCAGTATACGCGTTCCGTTTCGCGTGGATTCCGTCTTCATTATCTGTAAACATGATCAGATGAAAAATGAAATTAAAGAACAAAGTTTCAATTTTTAAATAAACATATGGCTACACTACATTTACGTTAATAAATTGAACATACATTTTAAAGAGAAGACTTCGCATATTCTCTCAGAAAGAAGCCGAACCCTTTACCATTACAAAGAACCTAAACAAATGCCAAAGGACGCGTCGCCAAACTCGCGTAAATCAAAACGCGCTTGCGCAGCTGAATATAGTGAACACGTATATGCATTTTAGTATACAGAAACTATGAATTTCATATACGTGAACGAAACTTACTGTACAATTAATGAATTTAGTATACATATAAATTCATAAAAGAAATGTAATATACGTAAGGATACTGAAATTACAAAGTGTAATGAATTTAGTAAACATATGGGAAATTTAATATGCCCGTGTATACTAAAATTGCAAACATTTCTAACAGACGCAAAGGGTACGACTTAGGAAAAATGAACATGAAAATAATTTTTACATAAGTCCTAGATATCACTCAGTCCTTTCAAAGCATAAAATTTCAAATGGTCATGACTTCAATTGGAATGATATTGAAATTCTTTATCATGAAAAGAATCAGTAAAAGATATAAATCATGGAGATTTTATTTATAAAGAGAGAAGGTAACGAGGCTATTAATTTAAAAAGGGACCTTTCAAGATATAACAATGTATGGGATAGAGTAATTAATTGGTTAACGTAATTTTCTTATACTAGATAATTTGATGCATATTGCATATTTGTTTATGAAATCTTTTGTTTTCGTTTGAAATCATTGAAAGGTTTTGAAATCTTCTCAAATTTATTGAAACCTTTTGAAATCGTTTGAAATTTATAAAATCTTTTGAAATCTTTATGAATTCTTTGACATATTTGTGATTGATATTGGAACAACGAGTACTAATCTCTCCTTAGCCTATGGCCTTGCATATTTTGCAAAAATTATTCATGATAAAATGGATTTTTGTATTATTATTTACTAAGAAAAACTGTGGTTAGAAGAAATTTGCGATTTCTGATTCGCGTGGAATTTGATCAGCTCAAGTGTATTATTTCGACTGTAAATCTGGAATCGAATATCGAAAGCATACGGAGGGAGAGAAATTACATTTGAGTGTTTGGCTTTGAGATATTACGTGCACGTAATCGAATCGGCAGCTGTGATCAAGCGTCAAATGGCCAAATTGGACGTGTCCCGTTTCGCGGCCACCAATTCAATTTTCGCGAATCATGAGGTACATATGAATCATTACCGCCACTGTTATTATACGAAACGATATCGTTTGGAAAAACCACTCGAGGCTTGTTTGCACTCCCAAGGGAACGCGTACTGCATATTATTTCAAGTGGGCAAATTTACTTTTTAAATTACCTGCTTATGGCCATTTCAGAAAATAATCTCCATGTGCCATTTTCGTGTAATGAGATTCTTCAAATTTTAATATCCATCCTAAGTTTCTCATTAAATATAATATTATACTTATATACAGTATTCTCAATTATGGATTTTTTTTTCATACCCTATTAACATTTCAATGTTATTTTTTCCTTTGTCAATAGTTATTAAGATGCACAACATTCCATTCAACGGATTGATTTATTGATAAATAATTTTGAAATTTGTTAAAGAAAAAGACGAATTTTTAACAGAATACATGAATTTTCAACCAAGTACATAAAATCCCATCTAAAAAGATAAATGTTTAACCAAATTGTTCAATTTGAAACTAAAAAGGATCAATTTTCATGAAATGATGCAAAACTTCAATTTTTAGTTGAAAAAGTTAATTTTCGATAAAAAACAAGAATTTTGAACAAAATAATTAAACTGAAAGTAAAAATCTTCAACCGAAACAGTGCATCTTTAACAAAGGATTTCAACTTTCAAACAAAAAATAAAAATTCTCAACAGAAAATGTAATAATTGATATTTCAATCAACAAAGATTTTAATTTAAAATAAAAAAACAGGTGAATTCAACCAAAAAGATGAATTTTCAACCAAGAAGATTAACTTTTCACCCAAACGACTAATTTTCAGTCGAATACATGAATTTTCAATCAAGGAGATAAATTTCTACCTTAAAAGAGAAATATTCAACCAAATCGTTGAATTTTCAACTGAGAAGGATCAGTTTTCAACAAACAATGCAAAACTTAAATTTTTAGTTGAATAGGTTAATTTTCAATAATAAAAAAAGAATTTTCAACAAAATAGTTAACTGAATAAAATTTCAGCTAAAATGATAAATCTTCAACGAAAAAAAATGAATTTATATTAAAAAGAAAAAGAATTCTCGACGAAAAATTGAATAGTTAACATTTCAACCAAAAAATATTTTTATTTAAAATAAAGCACAGGTGATTTCAACCTAAAAAGACAAATTTTCAACAAAAATATCAAAAGAGATGAATTTTTAACCAAGAAAAATTTTTCAGTCAAGGAAGAAAAAAAGTTAAATTTTCAACCCGAAAATATGATTTTTTAACTAAACAATTGGATTTTAAACCAAAGAGATGAATTTTCAACTAAAATTATGAATCTTCACCTGGAATAGTCAAAATTTGAGTTAAAAAAATTAATTTACAACTAAATAGTTGAACTTTTTAAAAACATAATTGAATCATGAAGACAACATACAGAAATTTTCAACAAGAATTTGAGTTTTCAATTAAAAAAAAAAACAATTTTCAACCAAATAGTAAAATATTCAACTGGAATAGTTTAATTTTCTGCGAAAAAAATTGATTTTAAACAAAACAAAGCATTTTCGACAAAATAGTTAAATTTTCAACCGTAAAGAAGAATTTTATACTGAAGAGTTGAATTTTTAACTGAAATTATGGCTCTTCAACCAAAAAGTTGAATTTTCAACCAAAAATATGAACTTTCTATTAAGAAGGTTAATTTTCTTCAAAAAAGACGGATTCTCAACCAATTACATAAATTTTCAACCAAAAACGGTTGAATTTTTAAACTATACAAAAACAAGTGTGGAATAGTTAAATTTGTATTTCAAATAATTAATTTTCAATAATAAAAAATGAATTTTCTACATAATAGTTGAATTTTTAAGCAAAAAAGATGAATATTCTACAAAGAAGTACAAAAAAAAGTACAAAAAGTACAATAAAAATCAAATATGAATTTTAAAAAATTCATTTTCGCCAAACAATCGAATTTTTTATAAAACAGTTAAATTTTTAGCAAACCAGTTCAATCTTTAACCAAAGAGCAGAATTTTTAACTGAAATTATGAATCTTCAAACAAAAAATTAATTGTTAAAAAAGTTGTTCAATTTACAACCAAAGAGATGAATTTGCAACTAAAATTATGAATCTTCAACCAAAAAAATTAATTTTTAAGAAAGTAACTCAACTTTCAAAGAGTTGAGTTTTGAACAAAAAAAAAGTAATCATAATTGATATTTTAACCAAGAAAAAATTTTCATTTTAAATAAAAAACACTTAAATTGAACCAAAACTGTCTAATTATTAACAAAATGGTTCAATCAAAATTTTCAACCACAACAGTTTAATTTTTAACTTAAAAAATATCAATTTTTAATCCAATGTGAAATCCTTAAATTTTTATCAAAACTATTTAATTAAAAATTCTAAAAGATGAATTTTTTACATAATAGTTAAATTTTCCAGGCAAAATATGAATTTTCTACAAAACAGTTGAATTTTCTACAAAAAAGTTAATTTTCAACAAAACTGGTAAATTTTAAATAAAAAAGTTAAACTTTCCCCAAATCAGTTCAATTTTTAACCAAAGAGATGAATTTTCAACTAGAGTTATAAATCTTCAATTAAAAAAATGAATTTTTAAGAAAGTTGTTCAAATTTAAATCCAAGAGTTGAATTTTCAATCTAAAAAGACGAATTTTCAACATTCTTTTAGTGATTCGGCGATATATATATATACATATATATATATAAAATAAATTTTCAAGTAAAAATGATTTTTAGTCAAGAAAAAAGGAAAATTTCAAACAAATTATAATTTGAGGCAAAAAATCATTTTCAATACAAAATAAAATTTTTGAATAACTATTTCTTTTTTAGGTTTATTTATTTTTAATTTTATATAAATACAATTTTCCTATGATTCTTAGGAAAATTTTTAAAGATTTTTTAATATTTCTATAAAAATTACCAAGAAAAAAAAAAGTTTTAACCAAACAGTCGAATTTTCAACCACAAAAAGTTGAATTTTCAAGCAAAAAAGCTGAATTTTCAACGAAAAATGTAATAATTGCTATTAATATGCAAAAATTCTCATTTTTAATTAAAAACAGTTAAAATAAACTTTAAAAGAATGAATTTTCAAACAAAATAATAAATTTTCAAATCAAGGAAATTTTTCAGCGAAGAAAAAAGGAAAATTTCAACAAAATTATAATTCAAGGCAAAAGATATTTGTGTATACAAAATAAAGATTTCGAATAACTATTTACTTTTAGGTTTATTCATTTTTAAGTTTATACAAATATAATTTTCATAAGATTCTTAAGAAAATTTTCAAAGATTTTTTAATATTTCTGCATGTGAATCAAAACTTCTACAACAACAAAATTTTTAACCAAACAGTCGAATTTTCAACCGAAAAAAAGATTTATTTTCGACCGAAAAAGCTGAAATTTCAAGGACAAATGTGATAATTGTTATTTCAATGGAAAAATTCTAATTTTTAATTAAAAGCAGCTAAAACCAACTTTAAAAGAATGAATTTTCAATCAAATAAACAAATCTTCAATTCAAAAAAATTTTTGTAGTGAAGAAAAAAGGAACATTTCAACAAAATTATAATTTAAGGCGAAAAATATTTTTGTATACAAAATGAAATTTTGAAATAACTATTTATGTTTCAAGTTTTTTATTTGCTTATTTTAAGGTTATAGAAATATATTTTTATAGGATTCTTCACGAAATTTCACAAAATTTTTCAATATTTCAGATATGTCAAATAAAAATTTCAACAAAAAATATCATTTTCAACCAAAAACTAACTAACGGGGATATTTTTATAATTTCATTCTTCAAATGTATTCCCTGGGGTCAAACATGGTACAAGAATGTCGTAAAATTGATAAAATGACCAACTATTTACGAGAATTTTCAAAATAAATATCAATGTGTATCATATTCAATTAGTATTCAATCATATTGCATTTAGAAATATTTATGAAAAGTATTAATATTTTTCTTTTTTCAAATTAATGTATACGGAGTACAGTGTTTATTTGAAATTTCACGACAGTTTTTTGTATCATGTTTCACCCTAGGGCAGAATCAAGGAAAAATATTCTAAAAATACGTTCATTAGTTATTAAAATACTATAAAGAATTACCTTAAAAAACTGTTCTGTCCTTTTGAAATCATGCGATATTTCTTTATGAAATAAATTTTGTTAAATTTATTTTACAATTATTTACAATTAATTTCCAATTACAACTATTTCACAATTAAAATAAAATTGTAAAAACTAAATTTTGTAATGTTGAGATAAGTATTATCAGATATTAAAGGTTTTGTAAAATTTTATATATTAACAAAGCGTACGAGGTCAAGTTAATAACTCTTTGGCTTTTTCTCTTAAAATCCCCAAAATTATGATTAAAGCCTAAAATAGCATGAAAAGAAAGGTAAGTATCAGAGGTAAGTATACAGTAAAAATGTTGATTAATTTAATAAATTAAAAATAATTATCATTTATTATTATTTTGACTTAACAATATTTCAAATCAATTGGAAATTAAAACATAAATAATGAAAAATGAAACTGTAGAGTCGGATAGTTTAAAAAATTCCATAAGAATTCCTGAAGAACATAATCATTAAATATCTCAAGACTTTATTACATGTATTTGAAGTCTTTCTTTAAGGTATCAATTTTTGAAAACAAAAATCAACTAAAACCTCCTAATAGCCAACGAACACGATTCGTGAAGTCGGGCCTCGGCCGAGCTCGGCTTTGTGCTCGTGCATTTTCGGCTTTACACGAGGCTGGCCGACGCATCGCGTAACAGAGCCGGCTCACATGCATTTATTGCATGTATTGCTCCCAGATGGGAAAGTGGTAGGGGCCGAAAAGTCCCACGGTCTGGAGACTCTGACCTGTAATTTTTACGATCAGCTAAGTTCGCCGTCTTAAGCAGGAGTACTGTGCGCCCTTCCACCAACCACTCCAAAATAGGCTCTTCCGACTTTAGATATCAGGTGAAATTGCGGCCCAGATGCTGGTGAGTTGAAGGAAACTTCTTTCACCAGAAGGTCTTGATACCAACTGGTCCCGGAGCGGAATAGCTCTTCATGCCCCTTAATACGTTTTTCACCTCCTCGGTAATGATGGGTGAGCATTCCTCCTGAAGAGTTATGAGCGCACTGCACAGCTCCTTGAAGCTATTTATATTCTTTGAGTATTCTTTCAGTGAATGCTGGATTTCGCAGACTTCTCTCCAAAATGCCTCGACCTCCTCTGGTGTTGGCGGGTGGATGACAGTAACTGGAGGGTCTTGGAAGAGTCGAGATGGTTCAGACAAAAACGGTTAATTTTCTCTGACCCACCTCTCTCTCTCCGCTCTAAACTTCTCCTAGCGTTAGATAGTACTCGTATTCAGTCAACAATATGCTGCCTGATGGTCAGTAGCTTTGACTTGTTGAGTGTTGGTTTTCTTCTACGGTTTGCATCTGGCAAAGCTCTTATTGCATTATACACACTACAATTGATAGTCCAGAGGTCGGGTTCTTCAGAAAAATCTCCGGGTCCTGAAGCATTGCTCTTTCTCTATTTGATGCCTGCCCGCGGTTGGTATCAGTGTTGCCTCTCTCCTCTGTTTCCGGCTTCTTCTGGCTGCGGTTGAGTATTGACTCTGTCTTAATTGGCTCCTCCAACTATAGGATAGTCGGCATTGTTGTCCGACCCACTGTCGGGAGCACTGCGCGTTCGATTGTTTTGAACCGCACTTACTACAAATATGTTCGGTGTTATCATTGCTGTTCCCACGAGCAGCTAGGGAAATGGGTTTGTCCATCCTTGTAGAGCCCCGCATGAAAGGATAAGGCTGCATACTCTGAGAGGTCGCACAGTTCGGCACGGTTGTCACGCCTCCGCTTAGGGGTTATTCCTTCGAGACCATCCCTGGACAATTGTCCGCAACTGCTTATTAATTATTGTAACCATATTCAGCAGAAACCCTTGGTACAGGGACCCTCTATCCGCAACCCGAGGACGCGTTCGGTGGTTTTGTCGTAGGCCCTTCGTTTCGATTCCTAAGGAATAGAAACTGAAAAAAAAAAATAAATATATATATGGGAATGATACTTTCACCACAATAATGAATCTCTGTTTTGACCAATTACTGGCTCTGCCATGTACAATTCGTATCCAGATTCTACATGCTTTGATTTATCGTGCCCTTGGGGTAAAAAAATAAAATCTATAGGCTTTTCAGCGTTGTGGTTTCATTCGGTTCAGACTGCAGAGACTTGTGCCGTGGATCAAGAAGGTCAGAAATGAGTTCAGCCGTAAGATTCTCTTTTGGTATTGATTGCATTCGAAAGCGTACTATGAGTTGTTACAAAACTACCTTTTTGATGTGCTTGATGATATCAGAGTTTTCGGCATTAGGTTCCAGATGATAATTTAAAGGACCTTTAATGACGGGCCGTGCCATCAATATTGTAATATCAGATTGAGAAGAGAATAAGGTCGTTACAGGAACTCGATTTTCCAAAAATCTTATTACCATAGGAAAGGTTGAATTCCATCTGTTAGGGCACCTTTGAATTAGTTTCCTTATTTTTATGTTTTAATTCCATTTTTTTTTTCTTAGAGCAGCAGTAGCAACATTAGAGTGATGAAACTGCATAACTATTCTGCGGATCGTCTTACTAATTCTCTGAATTCCTTCTTTTCGAAATAAGATCTTTGTTGACAGAAAGTTATAGGGTGTGGTCAGAACAATAAACATTAGGCTCAACTTCATCAAGCAAATCCACTACAACTGTGGGAACAGCAGCAATGTCCTGTATGATTAAGCTTGCTTTTCCTACCAAATTCAAATCTTCCATTACGTTTTCTAAATTACTTACAAAATTAATCGTTTTTTAGCCGTTTACCTAAATGTTTTGCACTTAGAGAAAAACATATAATTTTCCCGTCTTCGTCGATATAATGAATTTTTACTGGTACATATTGGCCTTGAGCTCTTGATGACTATTCATCCGTATTTAAAGACCCACTACGAATTTAAGAGATGACTCCTTTTACAATGTGTATCACATGATTTTAAGCTTCGTGAATCTTTTACTAGATCGTTTTTTCAAAAGGTACTTGATAACCTGGTCCCACAATGCCCATAAAGTTACGAAACCCTTGACATGAAATAACTGATTTAAAATTATCAGTTAAATTGACCCATTTGGGCTCGCTGCTGTTGCAGAAAAGTCACTTTTTTGTCATCCCCAATTGCAGACCTAGCAAAGCTGTAATATCATACAACATTTAGGAATAGGATAAAACAGTACCTATTATAAGACTAACAGAAGATATTCCATAATAGTGCAAAACGAACAAAGAATTACTTTAATCTACGAAAAATAAAATACAGTAGCTTTACATTTGTAAAACTTTGTAATAGGTTAAGCCATAACTTACCTTGAAGTTGACTTCGTCGCTTTGGACCCTAACTTGTGCTTATGTAGTAAGTGGTGGCTTAGTCATGACGTTGAGTTTTCATATAAAAATATTTCGCCGCGAATATGACACTTTATGACAAAATAAGCCCATATCCAACTTGACCGTTGAAGCGACATGCTGACGAATTGAATGGAGTGTTATCTAACATTTCTAATTAGGTTGCCTTTTGTTTCACTGTATTCCTGATACCCAAAACTTACCCGGATACCCGGGTATTACCCGAATACTCGTGTATCCGGGTACCCGATATTTAGGTTATTAGCCAGGTACTCAGCACCCGAGTAATACTCATGCCCTCGGGTACTCGTCCAAGTACTCGAGTTATTTGGTATTAGCAAAGTCAGGAGCCCTAATTTTTATTCAGACTTTTTTCTTCTAGGATGTTCCAAACAGGAGATATTTTGTAAAAGAAAAAAAGGACTTTGGACGCCATTTTTAAAAATGGCGACGAAGCATTAGAGGGGCGTGTTCGCAAACTTAGCATGTTTTTTCAGGATGTCGAAATGTACTATATTACCAATTTTCATCTGTTCAGCATTTTTCGAAGTAAAAGTATCTATTGCCTGGGATAGAAATGATTTTGAAACTTTTGAGCAATTAGAAGATTTAGGTAAAGAGTGGGAAACTGAGCTAGCCAAATCAAAAATTCGAGGGCAAGTCTTACAAATAACAGAACCTAAAATTGAGGATAAAAACGGATAAAAGCTTTATAGCGGTAATGGGAATTGAACTTCCAACAGAAAAAGCGGGAAATAATTCAGAAAATAAGAGTCAACAAAAAGAAAATTTCTAAAAACCAAATTATAGAAATAAAAACCAAAACAGGGTAACAATTCTAATCAGAACTCTCAAGACAAAATGAGTTCAAACTCGGATAAAAAAACAGGATTCAAACTCAAGCGCAAATGAAAACACTTATATCCTAAATTGTTATTATTAATTTAAAAATTCCTGTAATAAATCCCATAAAGGATATCCCAAGCTCAATAAACATCCCGACAGGCAACAAATTTCAACCCCTTGAAAGCATCCCTACCCAAGACACTAGCAATGACTCAAGCACAGAAGAATTACTTAGTTTAGGCAAACCCAGAGTTAGAAGAAATGCTAAGAAAAATAGTTCGGGAAAGATTTTTTATGATGGTAAATACGAGACGTATAAGGAGAGCGATAGTAATTTTTGCAAAAATAAAGAAGTTAATTATCAGACAAAGTTGGAAAAGGAATCTCAAAAATCTAATAAGATATCAGAAATTGTAAAAAGAAATCGATGGGTTAATTTAACAAATAAAGGGATAAGGTTTAAAAATATTTCGGATAATTTAGGAACAATCGATGAACAAAAGTAATACTCGCCAGAAATTTTCGAAGGTATTGTTGAGCTTAACAAAAGCCAATAATCCCAATTAGAAAAGCTTCGAGAAAATAAAAGTAAAATTTAATCAGGAAAAGAACATAGAGCGACTCATTTAACAAAACAAAAAATTGATGTCCAGGGCCACGATCCCATTAAATAGCGATATTACCATGTGAGCAGGAGGGCGCTGCGATCGCAACGCGAGTGGGTCGCAGCTTGGCGTCAGACCGTGATTTTTTACCTTGGTTGATGGTTATCTTTGAGCTAGAAACGCGCTTAGTGCTTGAGATATTTTCCAAGTGTCTTCTGAACGTGAGGAGATAATAGTTTTTGTGGGGGAGTGTTCTTTCTGTTGGCAACAAAGTGGTTCTGGAGGTGATCAACTTGCCCTTAAGGTTGGGAAGATGACGGACAGTCAAGTTGAGGACAGTGGGGAGGGAAGTCGGGAAGGAAACCATCCCGCTAACGAAGCAGACCGCTCTACAAGTGATTACACGGGAATTCCGATAGATGGAGCGATAAGTCTAGCGGCATATGAGGCCCCTGAGAAGGTGGATGGTAGCTCAGTGGTGACTGTGGGGGACGAAACTGGAGCTCAAACAAAAAAGAATAGGGGGCGCCCCAGGAAGCGTAAAGAGGGGCAGGGAAAATAATTATTTTTTGAGAAGTACAAAAGCGAAATATGATAAGGCACATGTCTTTGAAACAAGGGAAAGACTGAGTAGAACTCCTCCAAGAGATCATGGAAGTGTCAGTTTTGCGATGGAGGCAGGGGATGTGCTTGAAAGTGAGAACGAATAGGATGGCAACTATAATACTAAAGAGGAGGAGGGGCCAGTGCCAAAGGGTCACTATAGGGGAAAAGAGACCTTAGTAGGATCGGAAAAGTGCGGAGATGCGGAGACCAGTAGGGAATATTTTGACTGTGGTAAGTGCCAAGAAAAATGGAGGAAGGTGCTGAATGAGACTAAGAGCAGACTAAAAAAGTGGTGGGCTCGCGAATTAAAACAATTCGACAATAAGTGGTAGGACGCATTGACCTGCAAAGTGCAGTCTGTGGTTGGAACTGATGGATCTGTCAAGAGCGTTTGATGGACCAGCCACTGGACTTTTTACTGAGACTGGACGTTCTACAGAATAAAGTAGACAGCTTGGAAACTTCGATGGTGACCTTGAAGAGTTGGATGTCTGAAGGTTTTCAGGAAGTTTCAACCAAATTATTTGAGTGCACAAAGTTGTTGGGAAAGGACGAAAATGGCCAGTCTACGGGAAATTTTCCTCCATCCAAGTCGTCGGAAAATCAACTTCTGGCAAGGAACACTAGAGGGGGAACCGACGCTATGGAAAAAGTAGTCGACGAGAGAACTGCATCAAGCGAGCCAAAGAGGGATCCAAACGGAGGAGATCCAAACTCCAACGCCTTGGGGGTATCTCTTACTAAAAATGCTCCAGAAACGTTGAAACAGGGATATGGACCTACGAGAAAAATATGAGTGAAAAAAGCAGGAATAATATTGTAATGAGGGAGCTGGCAGAGCAAACAGGTGTGGAAGCTCTAGAATTTTGTTTTTTGGTAAAGAGGCAAACTGGACTGAGTATTTCCGTGACTTCTGTGACTGGGCTGGCTGAAGGTCGGGTACTGTTGTCTCTAGCGAATCACATGCAGAAAAGATCACTGATGAAAAGGAAGAACTTAGAATACCTAAAAAAGCATCGATCGTGGTGGCAGATGATTTCACTTGGAGGCAGAAGGAGGTAAATAAATGGTTAAACGCCCTGGCAACCGAGGTGACAAGTCAAGGCAGATCGGTGCATGTTAAGCACTTACAGCAAAAGATCTGGATTTACGGAAACTGTTATCAGTGGAGAGAGTAATGATATATATCGAGCCGAGAAATTCTCGTTATCGTTCGAAATCAATTGAAATTTTACAAATTTTTTTAGTCGAAATTTCTTAACCTTCTTTTGTTTGTGTTCGTATCGTATCGTCTGAAACCCCGATCAATGTACTCGTTAAATGTCAGTTTTCAAGATATCTATAGAAAATGTAAAGACAGCAAAACGCAAGAAATCTAATGAAGAAAACGAGGAATCAGATGTCGAACTGATCGGAAGGTTTCACAAATGAAATATTTTTGTTTAAGAATAAATTATATAAGACTATTCCGACATTTGTTTTTAGGTTTTTTAAATTATATTTTGTCAATTTATCAAAAGACTGTTGATAATATTCTTAGATACTTATAATATATTATACGTAAAATCTTCGGTCATTCCAGCATATAATAACAATAAAAAATAAATAAAAAAGCAACTTATACACTGTCTACCTGTTAATTCAGCCAAGAGAAAAAAACTGTAGAAAGCACAAAGTTCCGAAACAGAAGGAGACGACATAATGTAAAACCTTTGGAGGAGTCTTTCGAATATTTTCGAGAAAACGACTGCAAGATGGCACGATGCAAACTGTGTTCAGCGGAATCAAATGAAGATAGTAAATTATTAAAATGGTGGACAGTAATACAACTGGTTTAATGCGGCATCTTCGTAAACTTCACAAAGAGGCGTAAGCAGAAACATATCCAAATAATTCATCAATATCTGCATCCTCGAAAAAATAATTATATTTTAATATAAAAAATGATACTGTATGTAACATTAACACAGTAGACTTAAATAACAACAACCAGTATTTAGGAGCCCCGATATTTTATAGTTGAGATATTCTGTGATCAAGCAACATTAGGGAGGAGGGAAAATACAAAAATTAATTGAATATTTTGGATCGAAAGGAAAAAAACTTGTGGGCTGACTGATTCAACAAGTCAAGAAAGAGTTTCTATTTATTCAAAAATTATTATAGAAATTTTTTTGTATATACAGTTTTTGTTAGGGAACAAGAAGAAAAAATTAGATAAAAAAATGTTATTCAATTTACAATTTCTCGATGGTGTGCAAAAAACATGTTTTTCTTTAATTGAGCTAATGCAGACTTTTTTGAAAAAGTTGAATACGTCCAAATTAATATTTCTTCAGCTTGTATCAAATAAATATGCTATTATTATACTTTCATGGAGAAAAAAATTTCCATGTTGTTTAAGGAGTGACGTTGTATAAGGCTTATTTTCATTACTGTTTTTTTTTTACAGAAATTTTACATTTGACACATTCTTAGTGAAAAGGTCTTAAAAACAACAATTTTCTGAGTACAAAAATATTTTTTTCACGTTTTTCAAAAACAAAATGGAGAGGCTCATGCTCAATTTGTGAGCAATCTAGCGACCTTGCTATGAATCCTGAAACATTCAGGGGAAAATATCTTGTTAATAAGAAGTATAATTAGTAGTTAATCCTATCAAATCTGAAAAATATTAAAAATTTATAATAAATTTGAAGTTATGAAAGAAAAGAGCGATTTTTCGGTAAAAATGTTGTGCTTCATAAATTTGTTTTCCAATTTTTTTACTCAATATTTCATAAACTGCAGGTTCAAATAGAAGGTATTACTATTTTTTAAATGTACAAAAAATCGAAGCACGATCAAACGAGTATTTCTTTAGATATATTTTGCCCACAAATTCTAAAAATGCTATTTCGAGAAAAACACGTTCAAACGCTAATATCTTTGTCATTTTGTTTTCGAAAAATATTTTTTTAAATATTTTTGCACTTTAAAAATTGTTGTTTTTAAGACCTTTAAACAAAAGATATGTCAAAACAGCATGTCATTTCTCTGACTGAGATCAAGAAATTTCAGGTTCGACATTTTAAAATTTTTCCAAAAAAGTGTTTCTTTAAATTTAACTCAATCCGAAATTTCAAAAATTCTAAATTGTACAAAATATGTATTTTTAATTTGTCATTTTTATTATTGTTGATTAGCAGAAACTGTATGTACAAAAAGTTTGCCATAATTTTTGAACTAATGAACCAATTTTTTTAATTTTAAAAAATTTTCATTTTTAAATTAAAAAAGTATCAGAAGATATTGACTGACTTCAAAGATTTTTTTGCTTTTTTCTGAAGCCGCACCGAAAATTTTTTTTCCTTGGCTCAAACGATACAATGGTTGGTTAAGATATCTTTGCTATCAGTTGATTTCGATTTTAGGTATATGTTCAAGAAACTTTCAATAAAAATGTAATCGACTGGGTAGCGAAAAAATACTTCCCGTATACTTTTTTCGACGATGATGGTACGCAAAGTTTCTTTCACTACCTGAATCCAAAGGCTGACGTACACATGCGCAAAGGCTGACGTACACATGCGAATGGTCAAAATTCAGGTCTAGAGGTCGCAAAAATTTTTATTGATGCTCTAGCCTCTTATGATCTAAGGGAAAAGATTTCAGGTATCACTTTGGATAATGCCGCTGCGAACACGACTTTCATGAGGAAATTGTCCTATTTAATACCGAGTTTTGATGCCGAAGATGGACACTTCAGATGTTACGCACACATCTTAAATCTGAGCGTCCAAGATATGCTAGGCGTATTAAAAATGGATAAAATTCATGATGGAGAAAATGAAGACAATTTTGATGGAACTGTTGAAGGACAAGATGAGGCTGAAAAGATCGAAGATGATAAAGAGATGGCGTTTCCTTTGGCGAAACTAAGAAATCTTTTCAAACTACTAAAGAGGTCGGAACAACGGCAGATTAGGCTGAAAAGTTTTTGTGAAATGATCGGGATGGAGATGTTGCAACCGAATATTGACATGTCGATAAGATGGAATTAGACGTATTCCATGATTTGGACTGGGACGAGAATGCAACGTCCATTAACTCTTTTGTGCAAACTAAATCCGGAACTGAAGAATTATCTCATTTCTGAGTACGAGTGGTTGCTTCTGTCAAGGGTTTTTGAATACCTTCGCTACTTCAAACTTCTGACTGATGCTCTTTGCGACGAAAAGTACGTCACCCTCCTTTGATAGTCGTCGGATTCAATATGCTTTTAGACGAGATAGAAAAATCAATAACTGATCTAACGAATATGACTGATCCTAGCACGGTTGATGAATCGATGCTTGAAGCATTGGCAGCTGCAAAAGACAAGTTACTGAAACATTATCTAAAGAGTAACTGGATTTACTTGTGAATAGGTCTACAAACACTAAAATGTATTGATTTTTTCTTTTTTTCGAAGTTGGTAACCGGCCCATGATATCGGCTGATAACATGGTCCATGGTTCTTCTAATACTCTTCTTCCCATCAATCCTACCTTATTCTGATTACTTGGTTTTACTCTTTGACAAATCTGGCAGATTTTTACGTAATTGATCACGTCTGAATATACCCCTGGCCAGAAGCAGTGTTCGGAAATTTTCCCGTAAGTTTTCTCCGAGCCTAAATGTCCTGCCTGGGTTTCGTCGTGGTTTTCCCGTAAATCTTCACGTCTAAGTTTTTGGGGTAAGACTAATTTCCAAGGGTTCGGGTCTGGTAACAGAGCAGATTTGAGTGGGTCAGTTCTGAAAAGGTAGAGTTGCGAATCTCTGATTCGTCATTTTTCGTGTTCTTCTAGTCTTTTTGTGACTTGTCTAAATTTGGTAGAGTACCAGTCATCTGTTTTGTCGCTAACGTCCGCTTTAGGGTTTTCTATGCTAGAAGCTAACGCAAATGCTATATTTTTTGCTGGTTCTCCTGATCTCGAGAGAGCATCAGGGACGAAATTTGAACTACCTTTCCGATATATGACTTCGTAGTCATATTCTAGTAATTCCAATGCCCATCTGGCTAATCGGCCAGTGGGGTTTTTTAGGTTATGCAGCCACTTCAATGCTAAGTGTTTCGTGATTACATTAAAGCTATAACCCTCTAAATATGGCACAAATTTTCGTTTGGCCCAAACTACCGCGGGCATTCTTTTTCGGATGCCGAGTAACGAAATTCTGCGCCGTTACTCGCATCGGTTTCTAGTAGGAAGGGTTGTTTAAAATCTGGGCTTGTCAATATTGGTGCTGACGTTGAAAGGTCTTTAATTTTCTAGAAGGCTTCATCTTGCTCTAATCCCCAATCCCATATTTTATCTTTTTTTGTAATATGTTTATAGGTTCTATTATTTCGGCAAAGTGAGGGATAAATTTTCTGTACCAACATGCTATTCCATTATGCGCTGTAATTGCTTAATGTTTCTAAATTTAGGGAATTCTAGGATTGGTTTGATTTTTTCATCGTCTATTTAGAGTCCTTTAACGTTAACCTGAAATCCTAAGTATTTGATTTCCGAGCAGCCGAACTCGCATTTGTCCGGGCTGATCGTTAAATTTGCTTCATTGATTTTATCTAATACGATATTTAAATATTTTAAATGGTCTCCAAAATTTTGAGTCACAATTACTATGTGATCTAAATAACAAAAAACGTTTGGCTTTAAATCTGGAGTAATAATTTTGTCCATCAGTCTCTCGAAGGTGGCTGGAGCATTGGTTAAGCCAAATGGCATCCTTTTGAATTGACATATGCCTTTTCCAGGGGCTGTGAATGCTGTTATTGATTTTCAGTTTTCGTGTAATGGTATTTGTAAAGAAGTTAATTCCAAGTCAATTATAGAAATGAATTTTACTGATATTGAAGTGTCCAGAATTTCTGTCACAAGTGGGATTGGGTAGAGGTCATTTTTTGTAATATTATTAACCCTTCTAAAGTCTAAACAAAATCTATAGTCTTTCCCTGGTTTTTTTATCATAACTATAGAGCTAGACCAATCGGAACAGGAGGGCTCTATTATATCCTGTTCCAATATTTTATCAACTGTTTGATAAATTACTTCTTTAATTTTTGAGCTCACGTAGTAATATCGCTGTTTTAAGGGATCTTGGCCTTGAACGTCGATTTTATGTTTCGTTAAATGGGTTGCTCTATGTTCTTTTCCTTCGAGTATTTTTTTTTCTAGAAGTTTTTCTAGTTGGGATTGTTGGCTTTGGTTAAGCTCAACAATGCCTTCGCAAATTTCTGACGAATAATTGGTTTGATCGTCAATTTTTCCTAGGCTATCCATAATATTTTTTAATTTAATCGCTTCATTTTTAAAATAAATCCATTGGTTTCTATTATCACTTTTTAATTCTCGTTGGCTTTTTGCCTAACTAAATAAGTTTTCTATGCTTGAGTCGTCGCTAGTGTCGGGGATGGGGATGCTCTCTAGAAGTTGGAATTTGTTGCTCGTGGGGATGCTTATCAGGCTTGGAATATCCTTCGTAGGATTTGTTACAGGAATTTGGACGGTTTTGGTTTTTGGGGATTCGTTGTGATTGGTAGGTATTAGGAAATTTTCGCTGTCTTTTATCCTTGGGTTACTCTTGTTAAGTTCCCTTGTACTTTTGAGGTTAATACTACCTCCGCATTTCGGTTTACTATCTTTATAATTTTCTTCTTTTTCCCTTGATATTTTACCCTTAATATTCGTCTTTTTAATTTCCTTATTCTCTTTTATTGTTATTTCAGGTTTAATTTTATTTTCGGTTATGGGAAGAGGTAGTGAATTTGGATAAGCTTCCATTGGATAGTAATTGTGGGGGCTCCCTGGTAGCCACCAAGTTTCAAAGTCATAATTTTTGGTCATTCGTAGGGCTTTTAGTATGTCCGTGTCTAAAATTATGTCGACCGTTTCGCCGTTCGCAACCATTAATTTTCGCGAGACGGGTTTAAAAATTGAAAATGTGGAATTCTGGATTTTTTCCAGCAATACATCACCAGCGTATGAATGTGCGGCACCAGTATACACTAAAATTCGAAATAAACTACCTTCGAATTTTGTCATTACATGGAAACGTGTTTCTGTTACTTCGTCTTTATCCGAATTTAACAATTCTGGCGTTCCGGTATTAGGTTGTACTATTTGTGGTTCTCATTCGTTTTTGTATTTGAGTCCTGTTTTTTGTCTCAGTTCGAACTTGCTGTGTCTTGTGAGTCTTTGTTATTATTTTTACCCGATTTTTGATTTTTATTTCCGTAATTCAGTTTTTGGGAATTTTGTTTGTTATTATTTTCTGAATTGTTTTCCGCTTTTCCTGTAGGGATTTCGATCATTGGTTTACTTTGACCTTGATTTTGCTCTAATGACATTTGATTAAACATTGGTAACATTTGGTTATAAGGATTGAATGGATATCTTGGTCTATGATTTGTAACTCTAGGTTGAAGATTGGACTGGAAACCTGGTGGGAATGTAGATCTAAAGTTAGTTCTGAGATTTTGTTGATATTGGTTAGGAAAAGGTTGGAATGGAGATACAAATTGTGAAAATGGAAATCGATTTATGTATTGTTTTCTACCCTGGTAATTTTGGTTTTGATATCCACTTTTGTTATTATTTTGTCCATTATTATTTTTCTTTTTATCATCTTTATTATTTTCTGGATTATTTTTATCCCCGTTACCGTTATTAGGCTTTTGTTCAATTTTATCTTCGATTTTAGGTTCAGTGATTTGTAAAACTTGTCCTCGAATTTTTGACTTGACTAGCTCATTTTCCCATTCTTTACCTAAATCCTCTAATTTCTCAAAGGGTTTAAAATCGTTCCTTCTAATGTAACTTTTATATATGCTATTCTGGGGTTTTCATATTTATACGTAATTCCCATTCAAAGTTTTTTCTAGAGTAGAGTTTAGTAAAGAGTTTTCTAATTTCTGTTAGATAAGAGTGGATGTCTTGTTTTCTTTTTTTCATTGCAAAATTTAATTTTTTGCCTAATTCCTTCAGTAAATCTTTCGTCGATGTAAGCTTTTTTAAAATCTTCGAAAAATCAGATAAATATCTTTCAAATCTTTTTCATTCTTCGAGAAAATATGCGGGACTATCGTCTTTATGATTCCGGAATATGATTGGCCAATTACTCATTATTTGGAAAGGCGTTTGTATCATGCCGAAAGAAAAACACGTAGCTGGAATTGTTTCATTATTTAATTTTTGTCAGATTCGTAATCTGTGCCTGGGTTATTTATGTGAATTCTAGAACGTCTGTTTGACCTGTTAGTTGTCGAGAGTCTACGTGTTCTGTTTTGATTCGATTTGTTTCTGCCCTTTGAAGGTTCGCTGTCATCGGAGTTTTGTAATTTTAAATTGTTATTTCTTAATCTGCTACGGTTTTCAATATTATTGTATGGAAGCTGACGCGGTTCTTGTAAATTTTCTCTCGAATCAAATTGGACGGAATATGTGTTCTGAGATTCATTTCTATTTTTCCCGACATTTGGTTCGATTATTTTCTATCTATGTTGGAATGAGCTATTTGCCGACGGATCTAGGCTAATGTCACTGTTCTGTAACGATCTTTGACCAGTTTTGGTCTGATGTTCGGGTGCAGTAAGTGACTTGAACTGGATAAGAATACGCCGACAACGAAACCGAATATCTTTCAAAGTCGGGCCAACCAATAAGAAAATATTTTATTTTATAACATTTTATAACACTAGGAAACCAATATCATTACGTCTTTGGAATTTCTGCGACTGAGGATCTTATTTGTGAACTGCATGATCAAAGTTATCAAGAGGCGACAATAAACATGTTAACCAATTACGTTAGGAAACTTGAGGTTGACGAAACTGAGTCTGTGAATGAGGCTCATAAAAATCTAATATAGCGATGAGGAAGTACGCATAGTCCGGGCAGAAGCCATTAAAAGAAACTCACCCAATATTTAAGCTATTTTACAACCACTAACTGTGGTAAAAAATGTGATTATCTGAAATGCATACTCAATAATAAAATTATGTGTTAATTGTCAAATAAAAACGGAAAGCAGATGGACCTACATATTAGCCACTAAAAGATCAATCGATAATGTGCTTTTCCATCTTCGGTTTTATTTTTTACACTCATGTTACTGGTTATGCAATGTCAGGTACTCCAAAAGGCATGCACACAAATCCTAATTGTTTGAACTAGGTTGTTAATATTTCGTCTTCCTTTGTTATAGGAACGAAATTAATTAATTAATTAATAATCTTGACTTTGTGAAAAATAGGTTCGCTTTTTTTTGAAACTCAAGCATATTGAAGACGAAACGAAACGTAAAAAAATAAAAAAATGAATTTTCAACATCGAAGATTAATTTTGAACCAGCAACATAAATTTTCAACGTAGTTGAATTTGAAAATAATAAAAATAAATTTTCAACTAAAATTTTCACCTTCAACCAAAAAAGACAATAATTTTAAACAGAATGCATCAATTTTCAACCAAATCGTTAAATTTTCAACCAAAAAAGAATAATTTACAATCGAAAATGAAATAGTTGAATTTGCAGTTAGATAAAATAATTTTGAAACAAAAAGATGAATTTTCAAGCAAGGAGATTAATTTTCTACCAAAAAAGACGAATCTCTAACAAAATACAGGACTTTTCAACCAAATAGTAGAATTTTCAAATGACAAAGATAAATTATCATTTAAAAAAATAATAGTTGAATTTTCAGTTGTAAAAAAATTAATTTCCAAGCAAAAAGATAAGTCTTGAAGTAAGAAGATTAATTTTCTACCCAAAAAGTCAAATTAAAAAAAAAAAACATTTTTTAACCAATCAGTTGCATTATGAAAAAAAAGATAAACTCAAAATTAAAAATGAAATAGTTACATTTTCATTTAAACAAGAAAAAAACGATTTTTCAACAAAATTGTTAAAATTTTCACCAAAGAAGTTCAATTTTAAACCGAATATATGAATTTTTAGCCAACAGGATTAATTTTCTACCAAAAAAGACAAACTTTTAACAACATACATGAATTTTCAACCAATTCGTTGAATTTTTCTCGAAAAAAGGTAAATTATTAACTAAAATATGAATGATTAAATTTTCAGTAGGGGAAATTAATTTCCAACCAAAGAAAAAACGAATTCTCAAAAATATAAGTACATTTTCTACAATGAATATTAATTTTTCTCAAAAAGTTGAATTTTCAACTCAGAACTTGAATTTTCAACTAAAAGAAGATCAATTTTTAACAATAATTACAATAATTTCAAAAAATGTGCATCAAAATAGTTAAAACTATTTATACTACCTACGAAAATTTCTCCGTTTATACGGATTTCTATTGATCACAAGTTAATTACTTGGATTATTACGAAAATTACTGCGAATTAAGTGGATTAGAAGTAGATTACAAGTGAATTACTTCGGATCATAAGTGGATTCTTCAAAATTTTAAGTAGATCGCCCCGTTTTAGAAGTGGACTGAAAGTGGATTCATCTGGATTACTTTCAATTGCAAGTGAATTACTCCAGTTAGAAGTGGATTACAAGTCAATTACTCCTATGAGAAGTACATTACAAGTGGATTACTCAAATTAGAAATAAATTACAAGTGTATTATTTCGGATCAAACGTCTGTTACAAGTGGATTACTCCAGATAAGATGTGGATTACAAGTGGATTTTTCCATATGAGAAGTAGATTACAAGTGGATTAATCCATGTAAAAAGAGGATTGCAGCGAGTTATAAGTATATTACTGTAGATTGCCTCGCATTATAAGTGGATTACATGTGGATTACTGTGGAATTCTCAGATTACTACAGATTAAAAGTGGATTACTCCAATCAGACGTGGATTACGTTTATACTCCATTTTAGCAGTGGACTGAAAGTGGATTCATCTGGATTACTTTCAAAGTGGATTACAAGTCGATTACTCCCATTAGAAGTACATCAACAGTGGATTACTCCAATTAGAAATGGATTACAAGTGTATTATTCCAGATCAGACGTCTGTTAAAAGTGGATTACTCCAGATAAGATGTGGACTACAAGTGGATTGTTCCATATAAGAAGTAGATTACAAGTAGATTACTCCAGATTATACAGGATTACTCCATTTCAGATGTGGACTGAAAGTGGATTCATTTGGATTACTTTCAAAGTGGATTACAAGTCAATGACTCCCATTAGAAGTACATTAACTGTGGATTACTCCAATTAGAAATGGATTACAAGTGTATTATTCCAGACCAGACGTCTGTTACAAGTGGATTACTCCAGATAAGATGTGGATTACAAGTGGATTTTTCCATATTAAAAACGGATTACAAGTGGATTACTCTATATAAAAAGAGGATTGCAGCGGATTATAAGTGTATTACTGTAGATTGCCTCGCATTACAAGTGGAATACATGTGGATTAGTTTTGAATGCTTGGATTACTCTAGATTACAAGTGGATTACTCTAGATTACAAGTAGATTATTCCAATTAGAAGTGGATCACAAGTGCATTATTCTATATCAGACGTCTATTACAAGTGGATTACTCCAGTTAAGATGTGCATTACAAGTGGATTGTTCCATATAAGAAGTGGATTACAAGTGGATAACTGTATATAAAAAGAGGATTGCAGCGGATTATATGTATATTACTGTAGATTGTCTCGCATTATAAGTGTATTACTTTGGAATTCTTGAATTACTCTAGATCACAAGTGGATTTCTCCAATTAGAAGTAGATTACAAGTTTATCATTCTAGATCAGTCGTCTATTACAAGTGGATCACTCCAGGTAAGAGGTGGATTACTTCAAATAAGATGTGGATTACTTCAAATAAGATGTGGATTGCAAGTGGGTTGTTCCATATTAGAGTTGGATTACAAGTGGATTGTTCCATATAAAAAGAGGATTGCAGCGGATTATAAGTATATGACTGTAGATTGCCTCGCATTATAAGTGGATTACTTGTGGATTACTTTGGAATTCTTGAGTTACTCTAGATTGCAATTCTTGGATTACTCTATATTAAAAGTGGATAACTCCAATTAGAAGTGGATTACAGGTGTATTATTCTAGATCAGATGTGTGTTACAAGTGGATTACTGCAGGTAAGATTTGGATTACAAGTGGATTGTTCCACATTAGAAGTGGATTACGAGTGGATTACTCCTCATAAAAAGAGGATTGCAGCGGATTATAAGTATATTACTGTAAATTGCCTCGCATTATAAATGGATTACATGTGGATTACTGTGGAATGCTTGGATTACTCTAGATTACAAGTGGATAATTCCAATTAGAAGTGAATTGCTCCATTTAATAAGAGGATTGCAGCGGATTTCAAGTATATTAATGTAGATTTCTCTGGATAAGATGTGGATTACAAGTGGATTGTTCCATATTAGAAGTGAATTACATGTGATTAGTGTGGAATTCTTCGATTACCCTAGATCACAAGTGGATTACTACAATCAGAAGTGGATTACAAGTGTATTATTCTAGATTAGACGTCTACTACAAGTGGATTACTCCAGATAAGATGTGGATTACAAATGGATTGTTCCATATTGGAAGTGGATTACTCCATACAGAAAGAGGATTGCAGCGAATTATAAGTATCTTACTGTGGATTGCCTCGCATTCAAAGTGGATTATATGTGGATTACTGTGGAATGCATGCATTACTCTAGATTACAAGTGGATAACTCCAATTACAAGTGGATTACAGGTGTATTATTCTAGATCAGACATCTATTATGAGTGGATTACTCCAGATAAGATGTCGATTACTCCATACTAGAAGTGGATTACAAGTAGATTGTTCCATATAAGAAGAGGATTATAAGTGGATTACTATATATAAAAAGAGGATTCCAGCGGATTATATGTATATTCCTGTAGATTGCCTCGCATTATAAGTGGATTGCGTTAAAATTCTTGGATTGCTCTAGATCACGAGTGGATTACTAAAATTAGAACTGGATTACAAGTGTATTATTCTCGATCATACGTCTATTACAAGTGGATTACTTCAGATAAGACGTGGATTCCAAGTGGATTGTTTCATATTAGGAGTGGATTAGATGGAGATTACTGTGCAATTCTTGGATTACTCTAGATTAAAAGTGGATAACCCTAATCAGAAGTGGATTACAGGTGTATTATTCTAGATCAGACATCTATTAAAAGTGGATTACTCCAGATAAGATGTGGATTACTCCATATTAGAAGTGGATTACAATTAGATTGTTCCATATAAGAAGTGGATAACTGTATATAAAAAGAGGATTGCAGCGGATTATATGTACATTACTGTAGATTGCCTCGCATTATAAGTTTATTACTTTGGAATTCTTGAATTACTCTAGATCACAAGTGGATTTCTCCAATTAGAAGTGGATTACAAGTGTATTATTCTAGATCAGACGTCTATTACAAGTGGATTACTACAGATAAGATCTGGATGACAAGTGGATTCTTTCATGTGAAAAGTGGATTACAAGTGGATTACTCGATATAAAAAGAGAATTACAGCGGATTATAAGTATATTACTGTAGATTGCCTCGCATCATAAGTGGATTACATGTGTATTACTTTGGAATTCTTGGATTACTCTAGATTACAAGTGGATGACTCCAATTAGAAGTGGATTACAATTCGATTGTTCCATATTAGAAGTGGATTACTCCATGTAAAAAGAGGATTGCAGCGGATTATAAATATATTACTGTAGATTGCTCCGTATAAGATGTGGATAACAAGTGGATTGTTCCATATTAGAAGTGGATTACTACATATAAAAAAAGGATTGCAGCGGATTATAAGTATATTACTGTAGATTGTCTCGCATATAAGTGAATTACATGTGGATTAGTGTGGAATTCTTCGATTACCCTAGATCACAAGTGGATTACTCCAATTAGAAGTGGATTACAAGTGTAATATTCTAGATCAGACACCTGTTACAAGTGGATTACTCAAGATAAGATGAGGATTACAAGTGGATTTTTCCATATAAGGAGTCAATTACAAGTGGATTACTCCATATAAAAAGAGAATTTCAACGGATTATAAGTATATAACTATATATTTCTTCGAAATATAAGTGGATTACATGTGGATTACTTTGGAATTCTTGGATTACTCTAGATTACAAGTGGATGACTCCAACTAGAAGTGAATTACAAGTGGATTGTTTCATATTAGAAGTGGATTACTCCATATAAAAAGAGGATTGCAGCAGATTATAAGTATATTACTGTAGATTGCTCCAGATAAGATCTGGATTACAAGTGGATTACTTTGGAATGCTTGGATTACTCTAGATTACAAGTGGATAACTCCATATTAGAAGTGGCTTACTGCGGATTACAAGCAAATTATTCCAGATCAAAAGTGGATTACAACGAAAGACTGTAATTATAACGGATTACAAGTGGATTACACCGGATTACTAGTTCGAATAACCGATCTGCCCAGTGGATTACCAGAGTTTTTCCCCTCGGTTAATTATTATATTTAAAATTGCGTATTATATTTCAGGGACGATGAACAATCCTCTTCCTGGACAATATAACCCCAATTTGGCAAATGTGTACTCTATGGATGCGAGCAAGACCATTATAAAACGGATTAAGCTTGTTGGTTTGAGCAGTGGATTCGTGTGGGACGTTCATCCTAATAAACCTTCCAAATTCTATTTCGACGATTCCCTGACACGTACAGTCTTAGGCTACAAGTACAATGCGACAACAGGAACTGTTTGTAAGTTTTTAGTAAAAATTTTCCATTTCAGGTCAAAAATTCTTTAGTACAAGTCAAAGAATAATTTTTTATGAAAATTTCCTGTGCTAAAGTCTGAATTATTATTTTTCACAGAACTTCCCTGTTCCAAAGTGAAAATTGTAATTCCTTACCATTTTCAAAATTACCTGTTCCAAGACAAAATTATAGTTCTTCACAAAATTCCCTATGAACAATTTAATTTCCATCAGAATAATTGAATTTCAAAGCCGAAAAACGAATTATGTACAAAAAAAGCGGAATTTTCAACACAAAAAAGACGAGTGTTAAACAAAATAAATGAATTTCCAATTAAAAAGATCATTTTTGAAGCTAAAGCGGAATAGTAATATTTTTAGTCAATAAATTAATTTTCATAAAAAACCAACTAATTTTCAACTAAATACATTAACTTTCTATTGAATGATTGCATTTTCAACCAAATAGAAGAACTTTCAACTAAAAAATATAAATTTTCAACTTAAAATGGAAAAGTAAAAATTTTCAGTTAAAAAAACTTTATAACCTAATGAAATGATTTAATAATCAAATAGTTAAATTATAAACAAAAAAAAATAGTTAAATTTTGACTTGAAAAAATTAATTATGTTTCAACTAAACAGTTGCAGTTTTTCCAAAAAATATGAAATTTCTACTACAACGTATGATTCTATATAAAAAAAGACGAATTTTCAACCAAAATGATCTTTTTTCAACTAAGTAGATTAATTTTCTACAAAAGAGCTGAATTTTGATCAAAATATATAAATTTTGAAACAAGTAATTAAATCTATAACAAAGAAAGATGATTATTTTACAAAAAATGGGTTAAGTTATATTGTTATAAAAAAATTTAATTATGTTTAAGAAAACGAATTTTCAACAAATAATTTAATTTTTAATGAAATAGTTCATTTTGAATAAAATAGATAAGTTTTCAACTAAAGAAATTAATTTTTAACCAAAAAGGTACATTTGCAACCAAGAAAATTAATTTTATACCAAAAAAGGCGAGTTTAAATCGAAATAGTTAAATTTTCAGTTAAAAAAATTAATTTTCTCAATGAAAATTCTCAATCAAAACAAATAAAGTTTCAACCAAACAGTTGCATTTTTTCTAAAAAAGGTGACATTTCCACGATCACGGATGGATTTTTACCCAAAATGATCAATTTTCTACCGAAAAGCTGAATTTTTAAGAAAATATATGAATTTCAAAACAAATAGTTGAATCTTTAACAAATAAAGATAGATTTTCAACAAAAAATGAATTTGGAAATGAAAATGATATTTACTGAACAAATTTCCGATAAAATAGTTAATTTTTAACCAAAGAAATTAATTTTCAACCAAAAAATTAATATTAGTTGAATTTTCATTGAAAAAAAAGTTTTTACAAGAAAAACGCATTTAAAATAAAATACTGAAATTTTTAACAAAATAGATAAATTTTCAACCAAAGAAAGAAGTTTTGACCAAAATGATAAATTTGCAATCCAGAAGAATAATTTTCTACCAGAAAGGTGATTTTTAAAACAAAAGACATGAATTTTCAACGAAATGCATGCATGTTTAATAAAAGATGTAAATTTTAATAAACTACATGAATGTTTAATGCATGAATTCAAACCAAAAAGACGAATTTTCAACCATGTAAATCAACTTTTTACCAAAATTTAGACAAATTAGCCCTAAAATAATACTTTCTGTACAGTGATTTATTGACAAAAAAAAATTTAATAGTTGAATTTTCAGTCCAAGAAATTAATTACGAGTAAGAAAACAAATTTTCAACAAACTAATTAAATGTTCAATCCAATAAATGAATTTTCGATCAGAAGAATAAATTATAATTCTTCGCGGAAATTCCCTGTTCCAACCTAAAATTATATTCATTTACAACATTTTCTATTGTACTTGAGAATTTTTTTGGACCACCCCAGACCTATACACTTGGTCAATAAATAAATTCAATTAAAATGTAAGTTTTCATAATTTAAATTGTAATTTATTCATTTTTTAGTGGATGGCGAAGTCGTCGTTGATTTGGGGAAAAAAGGCATAAACGTAGATGGCCTTGCGGGTCGTCTGGCAATTGATCACAGAGGTTTCCTCTGGGTGCCTCTTTATAAAGGTTCAGGAGTAAGGATTCAATCTCTTTAAAGATACATATTCCCAAAAATGAAATTTTGAATGAAAATAACATTTTTAAATGTTTCTCAGGTCATTGAAATTGATCCACATACGAAAAGCAAGGGTCGATTTATTTCCATACCAGCAGCCAGAGTCGGAGCATGCACTTTCGGAGGTCCTGGCTTGAATACTTTATATGTATCAACAATAGGATATGGTTACGAAATCCCTCATGAAGTACGTCCACTGAACGATCTAGGTGGTTCAATTTTCGCTGTCGAGGGCCTTGGTGTGCACGGGTGGCCGACAATACCCTTCAAGTTCCCAGTGCCAGTGGCCACCAAACCACTCCATGTCCACAAACCCATGAACATCCCAAGAACGTCCAATGTCAGACCAATGTCAGTCCAATCAACGTCTCTAAAGTCTAAAGATGTCCTGAAGAAGTCTTAAAGACATAGGAAGTTCTTGGGACATCTTTCATACTGACGTTAGACGTCTTAAGAGCATCCCTAGGATGTCCAAAAGACATGTTCCAAAAGACGGTTTAGGGATGTTCCGAAGGCTTCTCTAGGACATCCTTAATTTTTTTGCTCACTGGGCATGAACATCTCAAGAACGTCCTTTGGACGTTCCTAGGCACGCCTAGCCTCGATTCATTTTAACCCAAACAATCTTGCTATGTTCAGTTTTAATTTTTTTGTTTCTAGGATGGGTAACAAGTATTTTAAGACCATTTATAGAATGCAGAAGCACTATATTAAAGCAAATTTTCTTTTCAATTAGAAACTAACTTACAGGCAGTTTTTAAATATGCTTCCTGCTATTTAAAGCATCAATCTTCAATAGATTTATCTATAATATTATAACTAGATTGAGTGCAGACTGTTGTATCCACACAGAGCACGAAGCAATCGTGTATGGTACTCTGGATGCTCTCGAGACACTTTGTTATTTTTCCAGATAGTTTTAAAATCAAAATGAACTGATGCTATTACCTGCTCACTGTGAACTCCTAAGCATTGCTGCTTTTCTCGCAAAAATCTTCTGTGTGATGGAAAACTGCGTGAATTTCAGGATTAACAGAGATGTTCAGGTCTAAGTAGCTCCTTCTAAAAGCGGCGATGTTTTCTTTATTAGGATAAAATTCTGACCAAGGCGCGCTGTGACAACTTCCTTAAAATCTTCGAAAGCCTTGACCTATACTTCAAGCAGCCTAAGCTGCACTTAGAAAGCAAAATATCTACTTGGTTGGGAAGTGTGTTAGATGAATTTTCTTTGAAAGCTGGACTACCGTGAGTAATCTCGTGTTGAACATTACTTGATTTTTCTCATGTTGAAGCGTCATTTTCAAAATCAATTAGCATGTGTGCGAATGAGGTGTTCACTGTGCCCAACAACAGATGCAATTCAGGTGGATGGATGATTTCGAGGAATGTTTTATCTACATCACTGCTCACAATTGGACGATGTATACCATTTTTATAGTTTTTCACATTCTTCTTCACAGCTCCAGATTCGTGCGAATCCATATAATTTTGTAATGAATTTCCAACTGTTCTGTACCACGTACAAGGAAAAAGGCTGCTATGAGACATGATTCCTAGCAAAATATTAGTGAGGTTCATGTATGTTGCAGTTCCTCCTAAGGAGTTAGGGTTCAGTGCAAACCATAGTAGTGGAAAATTTTTATAGTTCTCTTGTGAACACTGCGTCAAAGTAAGAATGAACATTGTTGATACGTCTGGATCCTTGAACTGCTTAGCACAAACTCCATCTTCATATTTTTCAGTTTTATCTGATTTAACGATTTCTTCAGTTGATTGAACAGATACACATACTTTTAGAAAATCTCTTTCGCTATCTATCGCAAACTTTAGATGAAATTCTGACAATTGTCTTATTCCCTTAATATACTGGACAAAACTTTCGACATCAGTGCATTAAGCAATCGCCTTAACAGCATCAGAAATCTTGTCGGCTTCAACCTTTGCATATGTGAATCTGTCATAACCGAAATATTTATCAACGCAATGGTTCTGAGTTGAAAGATTGTCTTTTAAATGAGGTTCAACAATTTTGAAGTTCTTTGAAGCTGCTCGAATAGCTGTCGCAATTCCACAAGATGTTTTCAGGCATTTATGTTTTCCTTTACCAGAGACAAAATCACTTGCTCTTCCAGATTTGGACTCGATTCTAAAATGCATTTTTTACATTGTTTAGTCGAGACGATAAGTTGCATTTATGAGATTTTCCTCTTGCAAGTAAGCCGAAACAGTAACTGCAGTGCTTTTCAAGAGATGGCTTCCTTGAGGTAGCTAAAATAGGAATCGTAGTCATTGAAATGCGTTTTAATGGTATAATTTATATTGTACTTAAACCCATTTTTGTTGGTTTTCAATAAAGTTAAATACATTTGACTGCATAATTTGAAATATCCCCAAGTATCCTTTTAGGTTATGGTAAAACTTTTCCCTTTGCAAAGTTTCCAAACTTCAAAATTCGTGGCATTTGTTCAAGACGACAAACTAGATAATCACATGGGACATTGCAATTTGATATTGCGATTTTTCTCACAGGATTTGAATTCGAAAAATCTGGTAGGTTAAGATCATCAACAATTTTTGATTCGGTAAATGTCTCTTTTACGCCCACAGCACAGAACACATGGCAACCGATCATCATTTTTATCGCACTCAAATAATTCAGCAATCTTCTTTTGCATTATTTCGGATATATGGATCATTTTCTTTGTTGTTCTGAAGTACAGTAAACAAACTTTACTACGATTTTCATCGTGCGTTACAGATAAATTTTTCAACAAGGCAATGAACAATCCACAAACACGACACAATTTTTATAATGACTTTAAGAAGAATTGACAATCAACTTAGTTGGTAAAGCATTAATGCATATTTACAGATTGTCTATGCGTTACTTTCTAAATAAAAAGAAAATTTTTGAGTTTAGAAATTCTTTTTTATTTATTATGAGTATGAATGGCGAAATTTTTTCATTTGATATAGTGTTTCTGCATTCTATAAATGAAAAAATGTAAAACTGCGAAGAAAACCTAACAACAACTTAAGACCATCCCTAGGATGTCCAAAAGACTTGTTCCAAAATATGTCTTAGGGGTGTCCCGAAGACGCCTGTAGGACATCCTTAATTTTTTTGCCCACTGGGTTGGCTCAAGTCTAATTTCCAAAAATTAGAATTCCACAAAAAAATACCGAATACTATTTTCATATAAATTATCAACTATGTATCTTAATATTTTGAAGTTAATAATATAGAATTCCGATATTTGAACTAAAAGCTTCGATATTTATTTGACTTATTTACCAAATTTCTCTCATTATTATTATTAGCTTGCATATATTATTTTACTTACCACATTCATTTGAAATTGAAAATAGGTGTTAAGTAAGCAAGGATTCACTATTAGTCACAATACGTCGAGGAGAAAACAACTCTTTAAAATTCAGTTCCGCGGATGTTACCTAAAATTACTCCGATTGCGTAGGATTACTCTGGATTAGATAAAATAATGGTGTATTACTCTGGATTAGATGAATCATGGTGAATTACTCTGCCTGAGCTATAGACTCATGCGGCCCTTCAACCAAAAAGCATCACTTTTTAATAAAATTGTTTGATTTTCAACAAAATGTGTTAAATTTTCACCAAACAGTTGAATTTCCAATCAAAAACATCAATTATCAACCTGAAAGAATAAATTTTCTTCCGAAAAAGACGAATTTTCAACAAAATTTTCAACAGAATAGCCCAATTTGCAGTTGAAGCAAATAATTTTCAACGAAGAGAAAAAGAATTTTCAAGCAACAAGGTTGCTTTTATACTAAGAAAGACGAATTTCAATTTAAAATTCATCTGTTTAGGTGTAAATGTGCTTTAGAAACTTCTTCTCTTTGACTTGAATATTCAACTATTTCGTTAAAAATTGAACTATTTTGTTGTATGCTTTAATTCAAGCTGAAATTAGATTTTGAGATCTGAGTACAAGAAAATAAGCATTATAAGTTTTTTTCAAATTTATATAAGTATAGTTTTCCTAAGATAATTGGAGAAAATAAAAAAGATTAAAAAAAATTTCAGATGTGTCAATGAAGAATCTTGAACATTTTAAAGCATTTTTTTATTTCATAAGGTTTCATAAAATATTTAAAAAAATTGGAGTCTGTTTAGAAGAAATTTAAAAATATTTCATACATTCGATTAATTAGAAACTCAGTACATTTATGTTACTTCAATAGCAATTTCCTCAGAAACTATCAATCTAATATATTCATTCGCGTCTTCGAGACGCATCAATTGCTAAAATGAAGAACTTTTCATGATCTACTATAACCTATCAATATCATTTTAAAAATTTTCAACAAAATTAGTTTCCTTGTCTATGAAAGGATTTTTTTATATTAGGAATATAACAGTACTGCATTTGATCTAGTTGTAATTGGCGCCTCTTCCTCATGATCAAAATGTAGTACACCTGCTTCTTCCGAATATCGCCACGTTTTTTAAAGTTTTCGATGAAAAAATGGTGTGAACATCGCTACTTTCCGCGTTGGCGCAAAGAGTCATTGTTCCACATCGTGCCAATCAAGCCACATCGGAAACGATTTTCACTCATCTCATCATGGGCAGGCTCTACCAACTCAATGGTAAAATTTGAAGAAGCAAGGACGCCATCAGACGGAGACACAGAACATTAAGATAAGATGAAAGATGGCGTCCAGATAATATCCAGATGACTTCTATATACATAATTGAATTCAAAATTAAATCAAAGTAAAGAAGCCAATGCAAAAATCCAATAAAAATATTTATGAAGTTAGAAGAATTATTCCTAATATATTTTTATTTTATTTTCGTATTGGTTTCTTTGAGAAATATACATTGACGTGCGTCAGCGCACGTCAGCTGGAGTTTTGTTTTGTTTTCATTTGTTGTGTAAGGTAAGGTTGGATATTGTGGAAGTGCGACTGAGTGCGACAGCGATAAAATTTATGACAGAGGATGGGAGACTAATGCAACCAGACGAGAGACGTCAAGTGTGGGAAGGGTCCGACATACAGCGCCATCAGGCGGTGACACAGGTTTTTTTAGTTTCTATGCTTCTGCGCGATCGCCCATAGGAGTTGGTAGAGCCTGATCATGGGGAAAAGAAGAAATAAAAGCTCATCCACATCATCGAGTTCATCCAGTTCGATAGACGAAGAGGATTATTTGAGAAAACTGGTCGAGAAAATGAGAAAGAAGAATCGGAAGAACAAGAAGCGGGATTGGAAAAAACGATCAAAACGTCAAAAGCGTCGGAGGGATCCTTCCTGAAACAGCTCATTAGATTCGTCATCATTTCAGAGCTGTAAGTATATTATGTGACAGACCACCTGGTTACTCTAATAACTCCTGGCAGGACTTGAATTATAAAAGCGGAGAAGTGATTTTAAAAAGTCTCTGTGATTGTTTGACAGTGTTGTCAAATCTCGCTTCGTAGGCTCTAACCTACAAGAAAATAATAGGCTCTTACCTATAACCGCAAAGAAGGCTCTAACCTACTATTGCATAAAAGACTCTAATCTTTTATCCAGAAACTTTGAGTTTCAAAAATAAGACAATCAAGTCAGAGCAGAAAAAAAAATCCGTGGCACGCTGCTTTTGTTAGGTAGCGTTGCAAAAGTTCGCTTTGCAGGCCCTAACCTGCAAGCGCATTATAGCTTTAACTGGCTACAATGTAGACATCGTAAGTAATAACTTAAAAACACATCATTGGCTCTAACCTGGATGTTATTTTTCTGCTAGTAAAAAATTGATTGACAAACAGACATGAAATTTGGTCATCAGGCTATGTTTTTTATATTTCAGCTGATCAAGACTCAGATGCATTAAACGCATCTGAAGGGCAGCGGGATTCGCAGAAGATTGATCCTAAAGCACAATTCAAATCAATTCCAGAGAATCATCTTGATGAGGATGTTCTGAAGGTGATGGGAAATCAAATCCACGAGGAGAGGTCCTTAGACCTTGCTATGCATGCAGACTTTGTTGTTCGTTGGGAGGACATCATCAAAGAAGGCCTACCGTCTGAAAATCAGAAGGAGTTGATCAAAAAGCATCCGCCTCCGTCAAATTGTCAGTTGATTGATCCTCCCAATTTAAATGCAGAAATAAAGGTAGCTTCTAAGGATAACGATGCTATTGTGAAAAGAAATGGACGAATAGTCAGGAAGCAACAGAAAATAGCAGCTTCTCTGGCAGCCATTGGCAAGGCCCTATCACTGTTATCTGTCAAAAAAGAAAGATCTGCAGAAGAATTGCAGCTAATAGAGTACCTAAGCGATGCAAGCAAACTACTCGCTGATCTACATCATTACGAATCTGTTGTCCGTAGAAGTTTGGTCTTGTCGAACGTCAACATCTTCCTTAAAAATACACTACAATCAACAGATATTGGTAGCTTCCTTTCCAGCGAAATACGACGAAGCCCTGAAGACAGCGAAGGCATAAGAAAATTCCGCAAAGGAATTAAGGAGCCAAACTCGGAACCAGGTTGACAAGCAGCCAAAAAACCAGAAAGCCCCGCCCCGTACTCGTGCAGGGATGTCAGGCGGACAAAAACAGAACTACTGAACACCGAAGAAAAATCGGAATCAGAAGCCTTATTACAAATACAGTCCATTTCAATAGAAGGAACTGGAACCCTCTCGGAAACGTTGGTAGCCCCGGTAAGTAATATAACAAGCAGATTTTGTCGATTTCAGTCTAAATGGAAGGAAATTACATCAGATCCCACTATACTGTCATGGATCGAGGGTTATAAAATTCCTTTTGAATTTTCACCATTTCAAACTTCATTACCCTGTCCAAGAGATTAGACATCAGAGGAAAGACCTCAAGTTTCTCATTTGCTCAGGAAACTCTTGAAAAAAGATGCCATTGTTGAATGTAATACAGAAAAACACCAGTTTATCTCTGATATTTTTTAAGACCAAAACCGGATGAATCGTTTCTATTAATTCTCAACCTAAAAGCACTTAACAAATTTATTCCAACGTAGTACTGCAAGCTAGAAGACGGTAGAACGGTAACTCAAATTATTAATCAAGGTTGTTCCATGCCAACGCTGGACCTTCAGGATACGTACTATTTGGTAGCGGTATATGAACCGCAACGTAAATATTTGCGTTTTTTATTTGTGGGTCAAACGTATGAGTTGACGTGCTTACCGTTCGGGCTTTGCACAGCACCTTACATCTTCACAAAAATTGTAAAACCGGTAATGTCATACCTATGAGAACCAGGCTTTTTATCAGTTATTTATTTAGACGATTTGTTATTGTTTGGAACATTTTATACCGAGTGCATACATAACATAACAGTAACCGTAGCTGAACTAGAGGAACTGAGATTTGTAATTAATCTTCAAAAAAGTCAAATGACTCCAGCTCAAACTTGTAAATACTTGGGATTTATTTACGACTTGAAGGAAATGATAATTCCGCTTCCGGATTCTAAAAGAAATCAAATAATAACAGAAATTGATAGTTTTCGTCTAAACCAAAACATAAAAATAAGGGAGTTCGCTAGAGTTGTAGGTATTTTAGTGTCTTGTTGCCCTGCAGTAAATTATGGTTGGGGTGACACAAAAGCCTGCAAAAGAGCAACATTTTCAGCATTGTTGAAAAACAATGATAAATATAACGCGAGGTTAATGATAACGAAATCAGTACTATAAGATTTACATTGGTGGAAACGGATAGGTATTTATTCTAATCATCCATTGAGAAAATTCGAATTTCAATAGGTGATTTTCTCAGTTGTCTCCTTATCTTATTGGGAAGCGTTTTGTCATAAAAAAGAGAGTTCACGGATAATGGAAAAATAAGAAAAAGTCAAATCATAGGAACCAATTAGAGCTTTTAGCCGCCTTCTTAAGCTTGAAGTGCTTCGCGAAGAACCAAAAAAATTGTCAATTGTTGCTTCACATCCACAACACTATAGCCATCTCATATATAAATAGAATGGGAGGAGTTCAATTTGAATATTTAAATAATATCACAAGGCTTATCTGAAATTGGTGTGAAGAAAGGGAAATTTGGATTTTTGCGACTTACATTCCATCAGCAATGAATAAAATAGCGGATGAAGAATCACGTCGCTTAAAACCAAATACCGAAATTAAACACTTCGTTAATTTTCGTTATTTTTTTATATTTTTATTTTCCTTGTTTATATAATTTTCTTGATTTTTTTAAATTTCCTATATTTTCTTTATTTTAATAATTTTCTTTGTTTTCTTGATCTTTTTCATTTTCTGTATTATATTCATTATCTTCATTTTCTTTATATTCGTTATTTTTCTAATTTTCTTTATTCTATTGTCTTCATTTTATCAATTTGATTAATTGTCTTAATTTTCATTACTTTCTTTATTTTATTATTTTGATTAATTTTTTTAATTTGTATTATTTTAATCACTTCGTTTATTTTCTTTATTTTTCTCATTTTCTTTATTTCTATCATTTTTTTCATTTTTTTAATTTCCTATATTTTCTTTATTTTATTATTTTCTTTGTTTTCTTGATCTTTTTCATTTTCTGTATTATATTCATCATCTTAATTTTATTTATATTCGTTATTTTCTTCATTCTATTCATTGTCTTCAGTTTATTAATTTGATTAATTTTCTTTACTTTCTTTATTTTCTTCATTTTATTATTTGGATTAATTTTCTTAATTTGTATTAATTTAATCACTTCGTTTATTTTCTTTATTCTCTTTATTCTATTCATTGTCTTCATTTTATTAATTTGTTCAGTTTTTTAAATTTTCATTACTTTCTTTATTTTCTGTATATTTTTGTTTTCTTTATTTCTACCTCTTTTTTAATTTTCTTCATTTTTTTAATTTCTTATATTTTCTTTATTTTTTTAATTTTCTTTGTTTTCTTGATCTTTTTCATTTTCTGTATTATATTTATTATCTTCATTTTATCTATATTCGTTATTTTCTTTATTCTATTCATTGTCTTCATTTTATTAATTTGATTAATTTTCTTAATTTTCATTACTTTCCTTATTTTCTTCATTTTATTATTTGGATTAATTTTTTCAATTTGTATTATTTTAATCACTTCGTTTATTTTCTTAATATTTTTATTTACTTTATTTCTATCATTTTCTTCATTTTTTTAATTTCCTATTTTTTCTTAATTTTATTAATTTTCTTTGATTTCCTTATCTTTTTCATTTTCTGTATTATATTCATAATCTTAATTTTATTTATATTCGTTATTTTCTGTATTATATTCATTGTCTTCATTTTATTAATTTGATTAATTTTCATTACTTTCTTTATTTTCTTTTTTTCTTTATTTTCTTTATTTCTATCATTTTCTTCATTTTTTTAATTTCCTATATTTTCTTAATTTTCTTAATTTTCTTTGTTTTCTTGACCATTTTTATTTTCTGTACTATATTTATTATATTCGTTTCATTTATATTTGTTATTTTCTTTATTCTATTCATTGTCTTCATTTTATTAATTTGATTAATTTTCATTACTTTCTTTATTTTCTTCATTTTATTATTTGGATTCATTTTCTTAATTTGTATTATTTTAATCACTTCGCTTATTTTCTTTTTTTTCTTTATATTTTTATTTTCTTTATTTCTATAATTTTCTTAATTTTCTTCATTTTTTGAATTTCTTATATTTTCTTTATTTTATTTCTGCTTATATTTTCTTTTTTTATTTTAATTTTAATTTTTTTTTCTTTACCTTTTTTATTTTCTGTATTATATTTATTATATTCATTTTATTTATATTTGTTATTTTCTTTATTCTATTCATTGTCTTCATTTTTTACTTTGATTAATTATTCTAATTTCCATTACTTTCTTTATTTTCTTCATTTTATTATTCGGATTGATTTTCTATTATTTTCTTAATTTTTTTAATTTTCTTTATTCTATTCATTGTCTTCATTTTATTCATTTGATTAATTTGCATTACTTTCTTTATTTTCTTCATTTGATTGTTTGGATTAAGTTTCCTAATTTGTATTATTTTAATCAGTTCGCTTATTTTCTTCATATTTTTATTTTCTTTATTTCTATAATTTTCTTAATTTTCTTAATTTTTTTAATTTCCTGTATTGTCTTTATTTTATTAATTTTCTTTGTTTTCCTTATCTTTTTCATTTTCTGTATTATATTCATAATCTTCATTTTATTTATATTCGTTATTTTCTTAATTTTCTTTATTATATCCATTGTCTTCATTCTATTAATTTGATTAATTTTCATTACTTTCTTCATTTTATTATTCTGATTAATTTTCTTAATTTGTATTATTTCAATCACTTCGTTTATTTCCTTTATTTCTATAATTTTCTTAATTATCTTAATTAATTTTTTTTTTTAATTTTCTTTATTTATCTTTATTCTATTCATTGTCTTCATTTTATTAATTTGATTAATTTTCATAACTTTCTTTATTCTCTTCATTTTATTGTTTGAATTAATTTTCTTAATTTGTATTATTTTAATCACTTTGTTTATTTTCTTTATTTCTATAATTTTTATAATATTCTTCATTGTTTTAATTTCCTATATTTTCTTCATTTAATTAATTTTCTTTGTTTTCTTGATCTTTTTCGTTTTCTGTATTATATTCATTAACTTCATTTCATTCATATTTATTTTATTATTTGGATTGATTTTCCTAATTTGTATTATTTTAATCACTTCGTTTATTTTCTTTATATTTTTATTTTCTTCATTTCTTTATTTCTATCATTTTCATCATTTTTTTTTAATTTCCTAAATTTCTTTATTTTATTAATTTTCTTTGTTTTCTTGATCTGTTTCATTTTCTGTATTATATTAATTATCTTCATTTTATTTATAATGAATTAATTTATTATTTATTTTCTTTATTTTATTCATTTTATTAATTTCATTAATTTTCATTACTTTCCTTATTTTCTTCTTTTTATTATTTGGATTAATTTTCTTAATTCGTATTATTTTGATCACTTCGTTTATGTTTTTTCTTTATTTTGTTTATATTTTTATTTTCTTTATTTCTATAATTTTCTATATTTTCTTTATTTAAATTTTTTATTTTATATATATTTTATCTCAATTTTTCTTTGTTTTCTTGATCTTTTTTATCTTCTGTATTATATTCATTACCTTCATTTTATTTATATTCGTTATTTTCTTAATTTTCTTTATTCGATTCATTGTCTTCATTTTATTAATTTGATTAATTTCCATTACTTTCTTTATTTTCTTCATTTTATTATTAGGATTAATTTGCTTTATTTTCTTAATTTTTTTAATTTCCTATATTTTCTTTATTTTCTTGATCTTTCTGATTTTCTGTACTATATTCATTATCTTTATTTTCTCTATATTTGTTATTTTATTTATTCTATTCATTGTCTTAATTTGATTAATTTGATTAATTTGATTAATTTGATTAATTTGATTAATTTTTGTTACTTTCTTTATTTTCTTCATTTTATTATTTGGATTAATTTTTTCAATATGGATTATTTTAAACACTTCATTTATTTTATTTATTTTTTCTTTTTTTTTATATAAATTTTTTTATTTTTTTATTTCTGTAATTTTCTTCATTTTTTTATTTTCCTATATTTTCTTCATTTGATTAATTTGATTTATTTTCTTAATTTTCATTATTTGATTTAGTTTTTACATTCTCATCCTGATAAGAAGTTATTGGCTTTATGTAAAAAATTTTAATTTGTATTATTTTAAACACTTCGTTCATTTTATTTTTTTCTTTATATTTCTATTTTCTTTATTTCTATAATTTTCTTCATTTTTTAATTTCCTGTATTTTCTTTATTTTAATTTTCTTTATATTTTATTTTTATATTTTAATTTTTCTTTGTTTTCTTGATCTTTTTTATTTTCTGTATTATATTCATTATCTTCATTTTATTTATATTTATTATTTTCATTATTATATTCATTGTTTTCATTTTATTAATTTTCTTAACTTTCATTACTTTCATTATTTTCTTTATTTTATTATTTAGATTAATTTGCTATAATTTTCTTAATTTTCTTCATTTTTTTAATTTCCTATATTTTCTTTATTTGCTTAATTTTCTTTGTTTTCTTGATCTTTTTTGTTTTCTGTAATATATTCTTGTTACTTTCTTTATTTTCTTCATTTTATTCTTTGGATTGATTTTCTTAATTTGTATTATTTTAATCACTTCATTTATTAATTTTTTTAATTTCCTATATTTTATTAATTTTCTTCGTTTTCTTGATCTTTTTTTTATTTTTTGTAGTATATTCATTATCTTCATTTTCTTTATATTCTTTTTTTCCTTAATTTTCTTCATTCCATTCATTGTCTTCATTTTATTAATTTGATTAATTTTCTTAATTTTCATTTCCTTCTATATTTTCTTCATTTTATTATTTTGATTTTTTTTAAATTTGTATTATTTTAATCACTTCGTTTATTTTCTTTTTTTCTTTATATTTTTCTTTTCTTTATTTCTATAATTTTCTTAATTTTCTAAATTTTTTTTTAATTTCCTATATTTTCTTTATATTATTAATTTGATTCATTTTCTCAATTTTCATTATTTCATTTAGTTTTTACACTCTCATCCTAATGAGAAGTTATTGGTTTTATGTAAAATTTGACTAAAAAGATCTGCAAATTCTTTACGAATCACTTTTTAATTTGACGCATTGTTTTTGTTTAATAACAAAATTGTTTTTAAATTAGATCTAAAAATTTGCTTTCAGCCTTTTTCTCTCACGAGACACGTGATGAGAATGTGTTCGTTAAAGCCCAAAGAGTTTTAACAAAAGAGAATTCACAACCACTAAATTTCAGTTGTCGATAGTTTGACCTCTAATTCTAAAAGTCCTATGCAAAAATGTGGGGGATGTTCAATGACCGAGCGCGAAGCGCGAGATTCGACAGTTGCGCGCTCAAACTTGCGAGCCGCGCCCGATGAAAATTCTATATTATTTATCTGTATTTTATTCACTTTCTTTTGCTTCTTGTTTTTCTTTATTTTATTCATTTTTTTTTATTTCATTCATTCTTTTCATTTTCATAATTTTCTGTATTGCAGTCGAACCTTAATTTCAACTACCTTAATTTGCGCCTTCCGAGAATTGACGGCAGTGCTCCCGATTTGTCTCCTCAACCGCACTGCGCATGCGCCGCACCAGCAGTCTCATTGGACGTTGCTCGCGCGCTTATTTGAAATGATTAAATATGCAAATCAATTTTTCACAATATGTAGTAATCATAAAGTATACAAAATATTATGAAAGATTTAAAATTAACATTGGTTAAGAAAGGTATTCCTTCCTTTAAATTTAAAATCAATTATTTATTTATAAAGTATACAATCAAATAATAATTTCACCTTGCACTCTAAAAGACTATTTTGTGATCTGATAATGAATTGTTATCATTTCCACAATGATGATTTATTATAAAAGATTAATTTACACATGCAATATTTCAAAAAAGCGCGCTATTTACAGTCAATGAGACTACCGATGCAACGCATGCGCAGTGCAGTTGGGGAGCCGAATTGGGAGCACTGAATTGACGCCGCGCCGTGGGTATTGGTGAGTGGCACTGATGCCAATGTGAGCGCCTTTTGCTACTGCGCTTGCGTTCCGGCCGCGCACTGGCTGGCCGCAGTTGGCGCGCAATTCAAAATTGGAATTAAAATGAATTCTTATGAAAATACACAACAAAATATCTAAAAACATTATAAACAATTATTTTGAATTAGTTTTCTAACAAATTTCTTCTGAAATTGAACGTTTTGTGAAATATAAGTTATTCTTCGGAAGTCAAAGAAAATAAACTGCCATTTAATAAATATATGTGTTATACATTTTTTTCTTGTCTAAAATCAGAAGTTGTACAATTTATATACATTTTTGTGTATTTTTCAATAATCATTTATTCAAATTACAAGAATTGTTTTTAATTCCAATTTTGAATTACGCGCCATCTGCGGCCAACCAGTGCGCGGCCCGAACGCAAGCGCAGTAGCAAAAGGCGCCCACGTTGGAATCACCGGTGAGAGGATGTGCAGTGTTTACTCAGGCGTGACTGTAAATAACTGAACCCAAAAATCTCTCATTTCCTGAAATTTGTATTTTACGCTACATATATATTTTTATTTATTAAGGTTTACAAAAAATACAAACATTAATTATAGTAAGAAACTTAAGTAACTTATATAACTTTTTTATTTACACAATTTTCTGAAAGTGGATTATTTGGTAAAAAATTGTTCATTTTTGGATTGAAAATTTTGAAATTAATTTATTTTGATGGCTTCGTAGCCCCGGGCGACCCTTATAGTTTCGGTCTTACCGTCATTCCCTTACCGTTCGTCGCACTTTTTTCCAAGGAGGAAAGTGAGGCGAAATTAAGAGAGGGGATGTGAGGCAAAATGAGGGAAGGCAAAGTAGGGGAAATGGGAGGGGGCAGTATGGGAGGTGGGGGATAATGAGAGTAAGGAAAGAAGGGGAAGTGAGAAAAGGGGAGGTAGGAAGAATGAGGGAAGAAGGGGAAATGGGGAGGGGAGGGGAAGTAGGGGAAATTAGAGCAGTAGGAGAAGTAAGGGGAGGGGACCTAGGGGAAGTGATAGTGAGGGGAGGGAAAGTAGTGGAAGTGAGAGGAAATGAGCGGATGGGAAGTAGGGGAAATGAGAGGAGGGCTAGTATGGGAAGTGACTAATTTTTTAACGCTTTGTAATGAGGATCTTACAAATCGGGGGAGCGATGGCAAATCCATCAATTCCAGCCATGCAAGGCTCAGATTCTCCAGGGGCGAGATCAAAAGAAAATTTTTGTAGAAGGCAAGCAGTGAATAAAATCAAACTGTGCTTTGCCAAAGTGTCTCCCATACATCTTCTTCTACCTGTAAATTATAAATAATATAAATTTGCATGAATAAATTTGCATTTGTAAGTGATATTGTTAAATTTTAATGTATAAATAAATACGGCCCTGACTTTTTACGTTTGGAACAGTGCTCCCAATTCCATTCCGCAACTGTACTGCGCATGCGTCGCATCAACAGTCTCATTGGCTGTATACGGCGCGCTTTTTTGAAGTTATTAAATGTGTAAATCAATTTTTTATAATGAAGTCTTTTTTCACCAATGTAAATTCTAAATAATTCATAAAATTTGTTTGTACTTCATAATCATTCTATATTGTAAAAAATTTATTGCATATTTAATCCTTTCACATAAGCGCGCGATTGACGTCCAATGAGGCTGCTGGTGCGACGCATGCGCAGTGCGGTTGAAGAGCCTAATTGGGAGCACTGGGACCACGTCGTGTCCGAAACGTTGTTATTCCCAAAATCAAGCTTTTTTATTTTGATTGTCCTACTCCGGATACTTTTTGATACATACATCCTTGTTTTGCACTCTTTCCGCGGCGAAAATTCGCTCCTCCGAGCAGCTCTACGCGCGTGTAGCCAACCTTTCGCTGGACGGTGTAAAACTGACCATTCACACCTTATAGCCTTTGTTCTTATGATCAGCCTTTGGTTTAATTTTAAGGTTTGCATCTGCCAACGTTCACGCTGCATCATGCACACTACAATTAATAGACCAAAGGTCAGGCTCTACCCAAAAGTCACCATAGAGAGCTGCGTCCAGGCTAGGCAGATCTTCAGGCTTGAGAGAAAACTGTATGTTGATGTTTTTCCTGGCCCTAAAGCATCACTCTTCCTCTAATGGATGCTTTACTTGTGGTTTGCCCCAATTTTTCGTTTCTTTATCTAGATATGACGTAAGGAATAGACTGACTTGGATATTGATGATTGAGTAAAGCTTCGAGAATTATACCACATTAACTTTTTATTTTAATTACCAGTTACATAAAACATTTGTAGCCGACTTCGGATCGCAAAAATTGAGATTGATATACGTTTACATTTTCTTAAATTAACGGTGTACAGGATGGGGATTCAAATTGCGCACCGAAAAACACCGTGAGATTGTGCGGCGGGTACCTACCGGAGTTTCACTGAGTTCTTCTTTGGTTAATATCGTAACCAAGCCGCTTGCCATGTTTATTTTCGCACGTTTTTGATTGCTAATGTTTTTATCATGTGTATAGATTCCAGCAAGATGATCATGATACTCCAAAATAGCAAACACGTCACCATTAGGTGTTGATAATACAATTTGTTCTTGGATTGGCATTGGTGTATAAACATTTTTTTTTACATGCCTTTTAAGTTGTTTATTTTCAGGAAAAGTGTACCTTCGAAGTTCAAATATCCGGTCTCGACTCGTGTGGGGAATAAGCCGAATAAATCTAAGTTGTTCAAGTCCACATCCCCGTCCGTCAAAAGTAGGAAGCATTGTAGGAGGAACCATGGACCTGGCAGGAGGAGACCTAGACCTGACAGGAGGAGACCTAGACCTGACACGAAGAGAAGGCTCGGCAGGAGGATGAGGCATAACCGTAGAATCAAGTCTGGCTCGAAGATACATTGACCTGGCATGACGAGGAGGTTCGGCAGGTGCAAGAGTCCTTTCTGGAGAATGTATGTCAGGAAAAAGAGGAGGTCTGCGACGAGGAACGCCAGGAATAGGGTCGCCGTTAGGTAAGCAATCGAACTGTAAACTTAACTCTGCAACAAGAAAGAGGGGATTCAACACAAGGTCGAATGTCTGCAGACAGACCTAGTATATTCTACTTCAATTTGTTCACTATAGTTTTATTTGGCATAACTGACAACGTGGCTTAGTATATAACGGCAGAATGATTCTTCCTACCGCCGTGAAACTTTCCCCAAAATATAATCAATTTTTAACTGCTAGAGAATTCATCTGCGTCAATTAAGAGTCCAGAACCCTTTTCATGTCCGGGATTGTCCGTTTAAGAGACGCGCGTGAATTTCAGTTTCAAGCGAAGTTCTGGACTTCCTTATGAAGTTATTAAGAAATAACAAGTCATTTGAAAAAATAAATCATCTGCTGTTTCACGTAATCTATAATAAGCTGAAATTGTTGAAAATTGGGAGTATTGATCATGACTTTAGTTTGAAAGTGCTAATTCCCAGTAAAAAAAAGCCTCAAATTGTTAGAAATGTTTAATTTTCTTCGAAATTTTATGATTTTGGATTAGAAAAATAGTAGTTGAGAACGAATGCGAATATTTTTGCTCAAATTTTTATTTGTGACACGCCGAAAAATAAATTTGGAATTATATATATTATACTATTATATTCACCAATAGAATCAAGGCTGATTAGGAACGCGAAGGCCAGAGCATGAACGACCCTCATTTTTTCCACGCAGAGGAAAGACTGATTAATGCATTTATTTACCACGTTTATACTGAAAGTCTGTCTCATTTTTATAGATGGCAGTTGATCCAAGTGGGACTCTGCGCAGGTAATTTAACCTGTTTTCAATTAATTATATAAATATATGTAGCCTATAGTCGTTATATCATAGAATACAAACGTCAAGATTATACTTCTGAGGTATTTACATTTCATAAGCCAGGCACTGAAAATCACTGACAACTATTGAAGACGATAAGACTGTCGGCCATGAAGCGATATAGAATTTTTTCATTCTTTTACAGAGCTTATATCAAAACTAAACTATAAAAAGAAACACAACATTACATACCTCCAAATACAAAATTTGAAAATTGAGTAATTTTACGTTATATATTTTTAAAATTTACGATATTTTAATTGATACTTTCCAAGATTCTAAAACGTTGGAAACTGTAATTTTGATGATTTGCGTTTGAAATTGCTTTGATTAAAAAAATTTGAAATATTGAATGTTCGCGACTTGTGATCATCAGCATTTTTCAAATCAAGGAATTCTGATTCATACTACTTGAAACTGAAGTAATGAGAATTGTATCAATAAGGGGTCTATATCATCTCACATGTGGCAAGTCACACCTGCTACATGTCACATCTGCGCCATGTCACATCTGCACCATGTCACAACTGCAAAAACTGGCAAAAACTGCAGCAAGCTTCACAGTACTAATTGTCACATCTGCGGCATCTTCTACCAGCGGCAAAACTCTTCAGTGGCATCTCTCACCCGGGAAAAATGTTCCAGTCCATGTCAAAATGGCAAAACTGCGGCCAGTCTCACAGGGCTAACTTTCACATCTACAGCAAGTCTGCCAGAAGGGATTTCCACATCTGCGGCATCTCTCATCAGTAGAAAGTATCCCCTGCGGCATCACTCGCCATAAAAAATTTTCCAAGTAGTTGTAAAAATGGAAAAAATGCGACAAGTCTCCCGCGCGGCATCTCTCTCCCCTAAGAACAGTTTCTAAGTAGTTCTAAAGATGGCAAAGTTGCAGCAAGTCTGCTCAGCGACATATCTCGGACCAGAAAATGTTCTATATAGTTGTATAAATCGCCGAACTGCGGCAAGTCTCCCCAGAGGTATCTCTCGCCCAAGAAAATTTTCTAAGTAGTTCTAAAGATGGAAAAACTGCGGCAAGTTTTTCCAGCGGCATCTGACAGACAAGAAAATTTTCTATATAGTTGTAAAGATGGAAAACTTGCGGCAAGTTTCCCCAGCAGTATCTCTTTTTTTAGTGTTTTTCCAGTTGTACAAACCAGACTTCAAGTATTTGCATGATTACTCACCTTGAAATCATAGAAACGTGATGGTGCAGATGGAATAGTAAATAGCTCTGGGAAGGCTTGCCGCATTTTCACAAATTTTTGTAACTAAGAAATTGCTCTGAGGCGACAGATGCCGCTGCGGGAATTTAACGAAGTTTCGCCACCTATATAACTATTTAGAAAATGTTCTTGGGGCAGAGATGCCGCTGTGGAGACCTGCCGCATTTTTTCCACCTTTACAACTAGTTAGACAATTTTCTTGGGCGAGAGATGCTGCTGGGGAGACATGATGCAGTTTTGCCATCTTTAGAACTACTTAGAAAATGTTCTTTGAGGGTGGGGGGAGATGTTATCTGAGAGACTTGCCGCATGTTTTACATCTTTACAACTACTTAGAAAATTTTCTTGGGCGATAGATGCCGCTGGGAAGCCTTGCCGCAGTTTTGCCATCTGTAGAACTACTTAGAAAATGCTCTTGAGGGAGAGATGCCGCTCGGGAGATTTCCCGCTTGGGAGACTTGACGCATTTTTTTCATCTTCATAACTAGTTAGAAAATTTTCTTATGCGATAGATGCCGCTGGAGAGACTTGCCGCAGTTTTTCTATCTTTAGAACTACTTAGAAAATATTGTTGGAGGAGAGATACCGCTCAGGAGACTTGTCCCATTTTTTCCATCTTTACAACTACTTAGAACATTCTCTTGGGCGAGAGATGCCACTGGGGGGACTTGCCGCAGGTGAGAGGAGCCGTAGATGTAACAATTAGTCCTTGGAGACTTGCCGCAGTTTCGCCACTTTAACGTGGTCTTGAAAATTTTTTCTGGTTGAGAGATGCCACTAGGGAGACTTGCCGCCAGTAGGAGATGCCGCAGATCTAACAATGAGTCCTGTGAGGCTTGCTGCAATTTTGCCATTTTAATATGGACGTGAACATTTTTGACGGATGAGAGATGCCACTGCGGAACTTGCCACTGGTGAGAGATTTCGCATAAATGTCAACTTCACTGAGAGAAATACCGCGCGGGACAGAAGCCGCTAGGTAGAGATGCCGCAGTTGTGACATGCCGCAGATGTGACTTGCCGCAGATGTGACATGCTGCAGATGTAATATTCCGCTTTGGATCAAGATAAACACTATTGTGTTGAAGCTAATGTTTTGACCTTATTTTAAGTGAACAAGCAGTATGTGGTTTGAATTATACTAGAAAAGCGAACAGGAGATATTCTTGATGCTGAATGTGACTGTAAAGCTTCAGCTATGGGGCACTGTAGTCATCTAGTTATACTTCTGTATTGTGTCTTTGACTTTGTGATGAAGCTGAAGGCAAGTGACGCATGCACAAGTAAATTGTGTACTTGGAATAGAGATCGACAGAAGAAAGATCCGGTTAAAGTCGAGAAAAAGCAGTATGCAAGTAGAGTTTACCTTGGCCAAATGAAAACTTTTGACCCTTGTTTCAGTATAATTAGCGACCAAAAGGTTATTAAAAATTTAAACTCATTTATATGCAACCTAGGCGCACAAAGCTCACCTTGATCATCAATATTCATGTAGGAGTTACTTCTACAACCAGAATACGATGACTACGAGCTTGATTCCTCGCGCAATAGTGATATTCTGATGATGGTAGAAGCTCTCCGAAAGAAGCTTCGCTTTGATGCAGAGGGTCCCGAAGAAGTCACAGAGGGCTTTGAAAATTCTTCAGACAAATGGAAGCCGTATAGGAAGCTACTAATAACAGCTTTAAATGTTAAGACCTTCACGTTACAGCGGACAAAACAGCAGTTGTTTAATTTGATTGAGCGGCACCTATGAAAGGATTCTACAACTGTTTCTTGTGGATCTTTAAAACACGGAAGGGACAGCGAGGCAATACCTTTAGAAGTGTATAGAGATTAGACTGAAAGTCTGATGTTTGAGGTCTAAGATGCAGGTTTGTGGAGCAATGCCAAGTATCCTGGATTGCGTGCATCGCCTGATGCTCTTGTATATGATCCTCATGAATATTCCTTCCATGGCCTTCTAGAAATAAAGTGTCAAAAATTATTGGAAAAGCTAAAACCAACCGAAACATGTCGGCTAAGTAAAACGCAGGTATCTGCTTTTTCCTGCACCTTGAAAAATAATGATTTGATCTTGAAAGCTGCTCACGATTATTATTATTGTCAAATGCAAGTCCAAATGACTGCCACAGAACGCTTGTGGTGTCATTTTATAATCTGAACTCCTCTAGCATTCCACATACAAAGAGTCCTTTTTGATCTTATATTTGCAACATCTGTGATTCAGAAGGCCATGTGGTTTCTTAAGAATGTTTTGGCTCCAGAATATTTCGAGATGCGCGTTTCAAGGAAATTAGTACCTTTTGATTTTTTATTTGATGAGAAAATTTGTGTTCTAAAGTAGTTAATGTTGAGTTTACTTCTTTATTTTTTTCCAAAGATTAAAATTAGAAATTATTTCATGTGGATAAGATGTTTCATATTTTCAGAAAAAAATATAGATATACTTAACAGTGATAGTCACTAACCTCAATATAATATTCTGAATATTATTATTTTTTATGTGTTTTATATAAGTATATGTACGTTTCGCTACAAAAATTCACGTGAAAGGGTAGCTTACAGGTGATATAATGAAGGGGGTGCATTTTCAAGAGTTCAGTAAATGATTTGGAGTTCCAAATCATCTTTCCCTTGTTCAAGGTTGTTTTTAAACTTTTTGAACATTTTTGGTCACGAGGGGTAGGTATGTATGACTTAAAGGTAGTTTTTTGAGACACGTGTTCTACGTTTTCGGAGAGCAAAAAAGGCAAGAAAATATACTCGGGAAGATAGTCCGCCTTAGCCTGAGGGTTTTTCCTTTGTGACCATCCTTGAACCATTTTCCCCAACTGATCTCTTGAATTGTAGCCGGACAGAACCGGATATGGCATATCAAATAGACTGACTTGGATATTGATGATAGAGTGAAGCCTCGAGAATCATAACACATTAACTTTGTATTTTAATTAACAGTTAAATGAAACATTTTTATCCGAATTTGGATGACAAAAATCAAGTTTGACATAAATTTACATTTTCTTAAATTAATGGTGCACAGGATCAAGGTTTAAATTTCGCACCGAAAAACACCCTGAGATTGTGCGGCGGTAACCTACTGGAGTTTCAGTGAGTTCTCTTCTGGTTAATGGCGTAACCGTACCGCTCACCATGTTTATTTTCGCACGTCTTTTAGTGCGTCCGTTTCTATCATATGTATACATTCCAGCAAGATGATCATGAGTCGCCAACAAAGCAAAAACGTCAGCATCGTATGTTGATAATACAATTTGTTCTTGGATTGGCATAGGCGTATACGTATGCTTTCCTATTTGCATTTCAAGTCGTTTATTTGTAGGAAAAGTGTATCTTCGAAGCTCGAATATCCGGTCAGGACTCGTGTTGAAAGTGAGCCGAATAAATCTCAGTTGCTCAAGTCCACATCCCACTCCGTCAAAAGTTGGAAGCCTTGTAGGAGGAACCATGTACGTGGCAGGAGGAGATCTGTGTCTGACACGAAGATGAGGTGTTGCAGCATGACGAGTGCTCTCTGGCGAATTATTACTTCTAGAAGAAGAAGCGGCAGGTTCGCTACGAGGAACTCCAGGAATAGGGTCGCCGTTAGGTAAGCATTCAAACTGTGAACTCAACTCTGCAATAAGAAAGAGGGGATTTCATTTTCTTAAAGGACATGAACATTTTGAGCTACGAGTCCATCCTGATACGATGGATCCCAGGGTATCTTTTTTTAAGGAATAGCACAACTAGATGCAAAGATCGAGCATAAGGTCGGATATTTTTTGGACATACTTGGTATCTTTTCTTCAATTTGCTCAATATAGTTTTACTTGGCATACCTGACAACGTAGCATAGTGCATTATGTCTTCTGTCAATAGTTTGCACAGGAACTTGTATTTTTTTTAAATGTGATCAAACCGTTTTTCAAAATAGTAGAGATATTTGACTGCAATTACTGTACTGGAGTGTTGTTGCATTTTCTGCTTTGATCGTACATAGAAACGAAAAAAAACGGCCAATTAGGATTCCAGAAACCGTTTCATGTACCCGATCAGCCATTTTAGAAACGCACGTTAATTTGAAATTGAAGCGAAGTATTGAACTTCCGTATAAAATTATTAAGAAATTTTAAAAAATTTAGAAACATGAAATATAAGTTATTACCTCTAAAAATCTAGCCTCTCACGTAGACTTAAAAAATAATAAATAAATCAAGATTGAAAAAAATTATTTCAATTTGAAGCAAATGAGAAAGTAGGAACAAAAGATTTTAATCACAGACTAAAAAGCATTTGAAATAAGTAAAAAATTGAATAAGTTTGCGTGAAACCTGAAAAGGTTAAAAAAATATGAATCCATGAAATCTAATGACTGAAAAAAAAAAACGTAAAAACACTGCCAAAACTGAGAAATGTAAATTGTTGAAGAATTTGCAATCTTTGAAATCCCGTAATTTTTCATTAGGAATACTTATTTCTATTAATTTTTAGTGAAAAGCTGTAAAATAAGTCATGTATAATATTTTTATTATACAGTTTGAAGAAAATAGCAATTGGGGCAGAATGCGAATATCTTTGATCAAATTTTTATTTGCGAAACGCGTAAAAATAATTTTTAAATGATATATATTATACTATTATATTCACCAATAGAATTGATGATGATGGAGAAGGCAGAGACCAGAGCATAAACGACCCTCATTTTTTCCAAGCAGAGACCAAAATGATTGATAGATTAATCAGGTCGTGAGACGTGGCTAAATGTATTATTTACCGCGGGTTTATTATGAGTCAGTGTCATTTTTATGGATGACTGCAGCTCTCTGTGAAAACTTTGCAGTGGTTTTCTTAACCTGTTTGTTAATTATGTGTGTGTATATATATATATATATATATACAAACATGCACACACGTATATACATATACTTAATTTCGTTATCTCATAGATTATAGACGCCAAGATAAACCTTCTGAGATATTTACATTTAATTAGCCAGTTTCATGCAAAGAACATTATTTACTGATTCTTCAAGTCTGATATCAAAATTTATATACACTATCTCACCGGAGATCATCTACAAGGTTAGCGGGAGTGGCAAACGGAATCACTGCGGACTTTTAAAGATGATGAGGCAATCAGAAATGAAGCTATAATTTTTATAAATCTTTTGTTACGCTTATGAAATTCCACGTCGATTGGTTCATAGCACAGACATTTCTGACTTTTTCGTATAAATTTAGATCATCCTAATGTAACACATATTATATGAGTGAAGTTTTAGGCTCCGGAAGCTACGATCATGGTTCCTTAAAGCAATCAAACCCGACGCAACTGGAACTTGTACGTCATTCACTTTTGCTCCTTCTGTCCTAGAAGGTAAGCAAGAACGGGAAATTTACGCGAGAAAAGATCGTTCCTTTTCTTTCAGGCTTGCACATGCCCATACCTTCAATAATAATAATTAAAAGACACTTACCCTAAGGAAATCTGATGTACTCATCGATTCACGGAACAATAAAAACTTTGGGATCAAAAGAGTGACTCCAAGAGTTGGAGTCAACTGATTTTGACTATAATTTGGAGCGAAAATGTAACTCCAACGCAGGGAGTCAAGCTTCTGACTCCAACGGACAGATTGCATGACTCCAACGGAGTTGATATAGCAATCGCTCCAGAGTTGTAGTTACATTTTCGCTCCAAGAAATTTAGAGAGTTTGCTGGGATAAACAAGAGAGTAACGGATAAACAAAAATGTGGAGTAATCAAACCAAACATGATAAATCCATTTTTTCAAGAACTAAAAAATGAGTTATGCATGGATTTAGCATTTTGGGGACTCGAGGAATATGATTATTGACCCTTGGTTAAAGAAAAATTCTATCCCATTAAACTTGCGCTTTAAAAATGTTGTAACCTTCAAAACATATAATTTAAAATCCGTATATTTTGTACTAAAGTGTTCAATATGTTATAAAAACAGCATTAATCGAAGCTAATAGATACAATAATTAAATAATAATGGATAAAGAGCCATATGATTTCATCTACATGATCCATATCAAAGACTATCATAGCAAGACTATCCATAGCAAGCTAGGATATAGCGTCACTATTTCAAGAATTACTATTGTGAATATTAAACTGTGAAGTTACTAAGTTTATTGGAATATAATGATAAATGATTATATAATTGTACTTATACCAAAAGAATGTTTCTATATCCCTAGACAAGACTGTGAAGTTTACAAAACACATTAGGAAAGACATTCTTTCTATGTGCATTCTACGTGTTTCTAATTTTTCTTATAGTGGAGGCAGCGTAGACCAAAAATGTATGTTATCTAACGTCAGTCTGTAACTGCTCGGATTTGAATAATTTTTTCTTTAAATGTTCCAAATTGGAAGTACTAAAAGTTTTATCATTTTTAAATTTGTGCTCTAAATTCAAAATTGCAAAAAATCCAAAAATACCTGAAATTTGAGGGGGAAAAAGTCGAACGTAATGGATTGATAGTTTTTGCTTGAAAATAAAAATTAATAATTAATTATCAAACTTAATTAATAATGAGATATTCAATTAGGATTTGATTAATTACAAAATTGCAAAAAATAAAAAAAAATACCTGAAAGTTAAAAAAAAGTTGAACGTAATGGCTTTGTTTTTTTGCTTAAAATGAAAAATAATAATTAATTTATGGAAATAATTAAGAATTAGATATTCCATGAAGATTTTACCGATTGCAAAATTGATAACATCTGAGGTTGAGAATCCGGAGTTGTCCCCTGCATGTGAGGGCCCTGAGTTATCCCCTAAGTTCGAGGGCCGTGATTGGTCCATATTTTGCAAATATCTAAAAAATATTAATAATTTATAATTCGTGAATATTCAACTTATTATTTTTTAATCATTGAATCATTCTTCTTATTATTATTATTATGGAAACACTATATTTACCTTCTACTACACTTCAAGCATTTCCGAATATCGCACGGGCTGGCAGATCTCGACATTACTGTCAGTAACCCCTGAGTGTTCGACACTTTTTGTAAATCTAAAAAAGGATTTATAATATGCAGTAGGAATCGATAGCACAATTAACAAATGTTGAGTGTTGTATTTTTCAGGACATTTGGTTATTATTAACAGAAGTTGTTCATTTGCGCCTTTTTACAGCGAAGGTGGAGAAAAGTCTAATTTTTCGCTGTTTATTCATGTTATTCATGTTACTTTAAAAGTATTGAATTGTATGAATAAATTTTTGTTACACTTATTTTATAAATACAATATAAAAAAATTGTTTTAAATTTTTTATCAATAAAAAAATTGTTATATATTTTTTATAAATGAAAATTGTTTAAATAATTACCAAACATCAATAAAAAATGTATTACTTTCTACATTCATTAACTTTGTCATGAATTACAGAAAATTATAATCTTCTCCAATTTTACGAAGAAAAAAAAGTTTAAACTAATTAATATTGTTTAAATAATTGCTAAATGTGTATTATCGTTTATATCTTATATGGATATATATCATTTGTGACGAAACAGAGTAACGTTTCATGATTTACGAGAGCAAAAATGTTGTTTAAAAAAATTATAATTGTTTAAATTGTTAACTGTTATTTTCAGCTTGCTGCTTGCACAATTCAGTACAGCCTGATGGGGACAAGAAAGTATTTAAAATTTTTTTTATAAATAACAAATGTTAAACTTATACATTATTTTGTCTCACAGGTCCGTCTTTTTTTGGGGCACGCCGAAATTGCATAATGGTTATTTCATGAGAGGTTCATTTTTTCAAAGTGTTTTTTTAATAGTATAACACAGCTCAGAATGGAGTCGAAAGTACTTTGTTGTTTGTCTTTTTTAAAAAACTATACAAAACTTATTTAGGTTTCAAAATATCGTACACACTTTGTAGAAGAGGCAATTAGTTCCTTTAAGAAGGATTTTCTCGTAAACGGTTGATTTTTTTTCAACAAATTCTTTTACGATTCAATAGAACCAAATAACACTTCAAGATCATTTTATGGGTTTTCTTTTAAATTAAAAAAAAAGTTATGCAGTTTTTTATATGTCAACTCTGGCATTTTTTGGGACCATTCGTTCCTTTGATAAGGATTTTCTCAGAGGTGGTTGCTTTTTTTCGGGCGATCTTTTTACGAATCAATCGGAGCAAACAATCGCTTGAAATGATTTTTTAGTCTAAAGAAAAAATTCAAATTTGCAAAAGTTATGCAGATTTTCCAGTGTCAAGCGCGGCGTGTTTTGGGAAACGTCGCTACTTTTACAACGATTTTCTCTTAAATATATGTTTTTTTTATACTTTTTACCTATAATTTGTTTTACCCTGGAAGCCCTTCAAGACTATTATTTAATTTTTTTTTCAATTACATGGGTAAAAGTTAAACAGTTTTTTGTCCCTCCTGTAACATTCTCATTTTCACACTGACGCCCTTGTACCGCGTCTGTGCCATTTCGCCAGCCATAAATTTTGAAATACTTTATAAATAATGAATCGTGTACTTATTTTTATTTTTTTTATCGTAGAATATTTTCATTTAAATATATTTACCTTGTATTGAAAGTCCATTATCTGCCATTATCGCAGCGAGTAGGATATCGTTTCATTACCCTCAAGATCCACTGAGTACTCGATACTTTATAAATATATAAAAAATATTTATAAATTGTAATTTTCGAATAGTATATGGTATCGTATTTATAAATTATATATGTACCTTGTATTGCATTTAGATTATTTCCTAATAATGGAGCAACTTGCAGATCTCAGTATTAATGCTCATTCTTTTCAAACACAATACACACACTTACAAAATTATGTAAAGAAATTTTTTGATATAGTCTTTCAAAAAGTTATACTAATAGTATTTATTATGCTTTCTGTAAGCCAACCAAACAGAAACTAAACTTTTCCAGCGTCGAAAACGTGGTTTTCGTATACCTGAGCGAGACCGCTATACCTAAGCGCGCGAAACACCTGCCTGTTTTCCACTTTTCCACCACTTTCTCCATAAAATTTTTTTCTCAACAAAAGTCCTGTACATTATACTACAATATAAGGTATTTTGGTACTCATTTCTGAACATTACCTCGTACATAAACCATGTTTCTTTACAGAAAATGTCCTAATTAACGTAAACCTGAAAATATCTTCAATAAACAACTTTCACGAATTTGAAACAGGTAAATATATCATTATTTTACATGTTTAGTATGCAAAAAAGATCAAGAAAATCCGACCTGTTTCGATCCAATGCAAGATAAATACCCAGCGTGCCTCCACTAAAGAGGTGTTTTTGATAGTCCGCAAGAGTTAACTTTCAAAACATCTATGAATTGTATTTTGCGAGAATAGTGCTTTTTCATTGTCTTTGTCCGGATTAGGCGAATTCAAATTTTTACTTAAAAAAACAGTTACATACCCAATTTTTAGAACTCCAGATCAATAGAAAAACTCCCGGTCATTTCCCGGACCAAAAGTACATTACCAAGCTCCCATTGAGGTAGATACTTGGCATATATATTTATCAAACTGTTATATACGTTCGAGTTTAATACATACTAGCGACGCCAATTAAAAAAAATTGACCCATCCCATATTGGATGGCTCTATTATTATGAAAAAAGTAATAAATGTTTGGCAAATTGTAATCATGAAAAGGCTCCTGGCTGCGACGGCATCAACGATGAGTTACATAAAAATCTACCGCAAAATTGGGTCTTGTATATGATACATCTTTTTAATAAGATTATGCACACGGAGAGAACCCCTAAAGAATGGGGTACGTTAACAACTACCATTATTTTATAAAATGGTAACTCTGAGGACCCCGATAATTACATCGCGAAAATTTTGACAGAAGTTATTTGTGAACTATTGGTCTTATGGTCGATTGAATTAAACTTAATCCCCGAATCACAGTCGGTCTTAAAAAAGGGAAGGAGCTGTCTTGATAACTTCCTCGCTCTATCATCCATCATTCAAATACATCTGAGAAACCCGGGACCGGTGGTGTGTGCTGCTTTCGTTGACTTTTAAGGGGGCTTTTCCATCCGTATCGTGCCATTTATTGTGGAGATAACTCAACCTTTTGGGACTTAGTACTAAAATAATCAATATTCTACAGCACTTTTTTACCGAATTTTTCGGGGTTACGTAGGGCGTCCTTCAGGGTGAAGTCTTAAGCCCATACGAATTTCTCCTTTTTATCTCCGATTAGAAAGACTGTTTTATTCAGCAAGGTTGTCGAGGCCTCTCCGTAAATAGTTTAGTAGAAGTATTGTTGCTTGATTACGCAGTTGATTATGTATGATATATTCTTTTTGCAGATAACCCGGTTAAATTAAACAGAAAACTGGAAGCACTTAAATCATATTGCAAGGAAAATAATCTTATTGTAAACAAGGGAAAAACTCTAGTGTTGTAGTATTTAAACAATATTCTAACTTAGTTACCCCTCTTTCTGGTTCATGCTTCATTTTACTGACCGCAAGGAAGTCGGTTAGCGCAGCGAAAACAGCCGTGGGCTCGACCCTAAGGTCGATCCACTCGGTTGGAGCAGATTCGTGGAATACTCTGTAGTACGCTATTGCATGGCTCGCAGGTTTGGGGCCTAAATCATTTGGAAGTTGTAGAGATATTACAGCTATCCTTTTTTAAGAAACACTTATCCCTGCCCACCAATATACCGAACTACGCGGTTATATTAGAAACTGGATCTTTGCATTTATCTCACACGGTCTTAAAAAATATTTCATCTTAGTTAATTAAAATTCCGACAATGGATGATTCATGGTACCCAAGATTGTGTTTAGACAGGCTGAGAACACTGGCAGTAAAGGGTCCCTACAGCAAATTTAACTGGTTTTCCCAGACCCGGGTTTTTATCGATGCAGGGGGTTTGGTGGATAGATGGGAGAATCTTACATTAAACTCCATAAGCTCTGACCGAGGGATAGTTCTTGGGAACTACGAGTCCTATCTTGAGAAACTTGATGGCGAACGCCTCGCCTTATCCAAAACCTTAGTCATTTTTCCGCACCTGGCAAAGCAATCCGGCTCACAATCATACTTACTCATACGAATGCCTCTTTTTTAGAAAAGAATATTTGCACAACTCAGACTATCCCACATACATGTATGTGGCATGCTGATTGACCGTGGAAAGTATGTTTTTAATACGGAAGAGATATGTAGGCTTTGCTATCTCGATAATGAGATTTTGTACAACACTTTGTCGGATTGTCCGATAAATGTTTATCTATATTGTCTTCCGTCAATCCTTCTACCGTGATAAAATCTGTTAACCTATTTATAAAGATTATTAGGGAGCGCTTGAGATCATCAGATAGTTCATAATAATTTTTAGCTAGTTTTTATGTATGTAGGCTATAGGCGATGTATGTTTTTAGATATCCCTGCGAAACTACCCTTACATGTACCGATCGCTGTATAAATAAGTGAGAGTAAATAAATAATTAACTATCATCTCTTGAATTAATGGTGGATAGTTGCAGTTTTTTCTGCAATTTTTAACTTTTTGTCAACTTTTCACTTAGTAAGGTAATAATTAATGCAAGTCAATAAACATAATTATTCAAATAATTGATTATTGTTAATAACTATCTTCTCTTAGAGTAATGCTGGACAGTTGCGCTTTTTTCTGAAATCGTCAGCTTTGCTTTGACTTTTTAGTTATGCACAAATAATAAATGAACATCAACAAGAATCATTTTTTAAATAGTATTGTATTTTTTTCAAGAAGAATTATTTTTACTCTTTTGACAATGTATTGAAAATATTAATTCAAAACATAAGGCTATCTAACATCACAGATGATAGAGTTTATGCTGAATATGGCTACAATAATTATTAAGCAGTCGCCGACAATTGTCTAGGGATGGTCCCGAAGGTATAACCCCTAAGTGGAGGCGTAACAACCGTACCGAAAGCTGAATGGCATCTGGGTGAGGTGTTTTAAACGGTGACTCTGGGATACCGGGCAACATCTCAGAGTATGCAGCCTTATCCTTGCATGCGAGACTCTACAAGGATGGACGAACCCTTTCCCTAGCTGCTCGCGGGAAAAACAATGACACAACCAAACTACCAAAAAGTTGTAGATGCGGTTCAAACCTATCGAACATGCAGTGCATCCGACAATGGGTCGGCAAACAGTGCCGATCACCCTAGAGTTCGAGATACTGCAAATAATTTAGATAGAAACAAGACGATGAACTGGCGAAACGTTCACATAAAGTGGATGAATCCACTTAAGGATGACTTGCTGGACTGCTAGAATACCAGCATTTTGCCTGTTGAGGGAGGCTATATGTCGCGTTTGCACACTTTTCGGTACCAGAAAAATCCAAAGCTTCAGCACGTTCCGCATCAGTTTGTACTAGAAAAAGCTGTCTACCTCTCGTAAACTGAATATGTACGCATCGACCTTCCATAACCGCTGTATGAACAAGTCGCATACGAAGAGGAAGAAGCGCCATTAAGAAGACATACAGAAAAGGGAGGGATGGGTCAGGAAGAATCAACAGTTTCTCACTGACTCATCACGCCTCTTCAGCGATCTCCCTGTTTCTGTCAAAGAAACACCCAAGCCTGACGAGGTAGAGACCTTTTGGTGACAGGCATACCAAATTCCGAAAAAACTGAAATTGAAGAAACCACTGAAAATATCATCCGGTTCAAGGAGCATTGCCACAACTTTATAACATCTGAGGAGGAATGTCCATCAATCACTGTCGAACAAGTGAAAAAAGCACTTAGCGGCACGGAGAACTTTTTCGCAGCAGGACCACCCAAATCTGGCCCGAATTTTTATCTCATATTTGAAGCCGCAGACGCCCATTCCGCAGTATCTGGTGTTAGGACGCACTGTACTCCTACCGATGAAAGGCGACTTGTCCAGCCCAGATAATTACAGGCCAATAAATTATTTAAAAACGCTGTATAAGATCATTACAGCTATCCTAAACGACAGAACTTTCGAAGAATGGTGCTTCTGTGGACAGAAATGTATGAACAACGTGGATCAAGATAATGTGTAGTAGGCTGCCGAGAAAACATGCTAATTAAAGGGTGAATCTCCAAAGATGCAGCAGCACTCCAGCGCACTATGTCGATGGCTTGAATTGACCACCGGAAAGCTTTCGATTCAACCTCTCATAGATTTATTATTTGTGTGTTGAAAGCTTGAAGGTTCATCCATATACAGTGAGATGCATAAAGAGATTGATGACCCTTTTGGAAAACTAGATTTCCTATCTCTCCTGGAAATTATCGTATGACAACGAACAACTTTACCTTCCAGGGGGCATGACACTTCTGCCACTATCTCTCGCACTGTACAATTCTTCTGGGTACCTCTGTGGCCACACTAATCATCGCAAGCATAAGGTCACTCATGTATTTTATATGGATGACCTAAAATTCTATGCTTCTAGTCAAAGCAAACTTCGGAGTACTTGAAAAATCGTCGAGGGGTACACAAGAGAAATTGGTGTGGACTTTGGATTGAACAAATGTGCCAAGATTTATCTAAAGCGAGAACGGATTACTGGCGTTTCCGGGGACGCTCAGCTTGTGAATATAAGTTTTATTAGGCATCTTAACACTAGAGAGACCTATACATGCCTGGGCGTGCCTCAAAGCTGCATTCAGGACGTAAAATCAATGGAGTCTCTTCGGAGCAGATACAAGCGTCTTCTTCCACAGGTTTGTTCTTCAAATCTGTCGGCGTGGAACAAGGTATCTGCGTCTAACATGCTTGCAGTCCCGGTTCTACTCTACTCATATGGGGTGATTCAATAGACAAAGAACGAACTTTCGGCTATTGATATTGCCACGTGTAAGATCATGCATATGTAGAAGAGCTTGCATATCAATTCATCCGTTCCGCGATTGTACATGCCATGCCGCTAAGACGGGCGCGGACTTCTAAATCTCCAATGTGTTCATAACCGAATTGTTCTAGGTACAGCGTACATCGTTGCAAATGGAAGAGAACCTCTTCTAAAAATGGTAAGGAAACACGAGATGACACGAGTGAGGAAATTGCATTACCCCATATGGATGCCTCACTTCTAAAAGCCCAAGTAAAGGAAGTAAAAGTTGAAAAATTCCGCTAATAGCTCCTCGACAAGAAAATACGCGGAAACTTTTACAGAAATTTAGAAAATCAGTCCTTGTCGAAGGAGCTAACTTTTGCATTCCTCAGATCATCAGGTCTTAATGCAGGTACAGAGGATTCCATTTTCGCATTCCAGCACGGTGTAATTTCCACTTTAGTATACCGTGACCGCATTTTGCCCAAAATACTTTCCCAGCGACAGGTGCAGAGCGTGTCATACACACACTGAGTATCTAGAACACGTACTATCCATGTGTCCCACTCACGTGGGAACAGCGTATCTCTACGGACATAATTCGGCACTGAGAGTGCTTTACTACCATCTTTGTTGCTCTTACAGTGTTGGACACGCCCCTGCCCTGCCGAACGCTCCGAAGGAGATAGAGTCAACTGTCCAAAACCAGAAATTCCATATTTTCTGGAACTACGATTTTCGGACGGCAGCCTCTATTGCACGTTCCAGGCCTGATGTTGTTCTCGAGGAATTCGAGAAACTAACTATATTCGTGATCGAATTCTCGGCTCCGGCCGACTACAACATTACTGCCGAGGAGAAGAAAAAGAGGAAAGGTATCAAGACCTTAAAAAGGAATATGGCAAGGCACTTGCGAGATGGTTGCAGAAAGCTGGCATCCTTGTGTCGCTCCCTGTCCTCAAGACATACGAGGGCTACGCCAGCCTGCTGTTGTGATTTCGTCGTGCCATGTGGCCACCCATCTCACTATCGTGAGACGTGATCATAGGTGTGATTTACCGCGGTTCTACTGGGAGCCGGTGTCATACATACCCTAACCTGTTTTTTTAATCATATATAATCGTAAAGTAAGAATAATTGGAAGCTAAAAGTAGAGAATTTGATGAAATATGTAACGTCAGGATTGTAGAAACGTAACGCTTATAGAAACGAAAGCATTTATCGTGAAAGCCCCTATAAAAACGTAAGGGACCAGCATGGGGTAGATATACTACAGTTTTCTTCAGTTCGGCCCGTCCAATTCAGTCTGCCAAAATCGAAAATTCTCTTCGCCGTGTTTGTGTGAACCCCATTGTGTTAGTGTTGTGCAACTGAAATTCCAAATCTCGGACTTACAATCTTTGGAATCCCTTTATCATTATCCTATGAATTGGTCCCACAAGTGCTGGAACGGGAACCAATTCAAGTGCAATTTAGGATTTAGCTGATTCTGCCTATCCAGTTTTAATTAAAGTGCAATTCAGCATTTAGCCAATTCTGCCCATCCAGTTCCTATTGCAGTGCAAAGTCTTTACACACTTACACGGAACAATAAGTTTCTAAATTCATTTTCCTAACTCCTTTGGGTCATAGTATATACGTTCCTTTATTTTAAGGTACTAGCTAAGGATTATAAGGGATCTACGCATTCTATGACGTAACACACGTAACAGCAATTAGGATAAGATCATGGAATAAAATAAGCTAGATAAGAAAATAAGAATTAAGAACCGAAAATTAAAACTGAAGAATAATATTTTTGGTTTTGACAGATGGCGGGTTGATGTGCAGAATACATGGGCGTAAGATTTCGCTGCCCCCCCCCCCCGACTTCAACTAATGTTCCCGTGAAGAAATGACATATAAAAGCGGACTGGGAGTCAGTGACAGAAAGACGAAAGGCAAGGAGCCCGAGCGACTGTATGATCAGATGACTCAGCTGCCGAAACAGAAGGCGGCAGAGGACAAGGACGGAGATGCTGTCGTGCATCATTACGGACAGAACAGAAGAGAGGAGAGGAAAAGAAAGAAGACCGAAGGACGCTTGTTAGCTTCGCGCCGTCCAGAGTTTTCGCAAATGTCAAATTCTAGTTTGACAAGAAGTCGTTAACTAGAAACAAGTCTAACGAAACCTGATGAAATCACTGAGAATTATCAAGATACGGGATTAGCACATACTAGAGTGTTTATTTACGAATGAGAACGAAAGCGAAGAAACAGTTTACCGTGAAGATTCGCAGCAAAGAAACCTGAAAGAAATGATATAGCACTAAAGACAAACCTATTAATAATGTAACGAGTAGCAGGCGTGACTGTAAGTCATAGATACATGCGAAAATGCTTGAAGAGAAAGGCTTTAGAAGCAATCAGAGCGTCGCTAGTGGCAACAAAGGTTGACAAAGCAATAAAGACACTTGAGAAACGCTTTGGAAGGACAAAATCCATCATCGATGAATTGAAATGTCACGTACCCGGAATTCCGAACATGGAAGAAGATAAGCCAATGATTTCGAATCTGATGACAGCAGGAGTAAGGGTTAGGATAAGGCTATGCCCCAAAAGAAAAAGGAAGCAACAGTTTCGCAAAGTGACTTAAGAAGGCTAAGAGAAAGAAGATTGTGACGGAAAAGCAGGATGTGGGTAAGGTGCTTTTCCGTTGAAGCACTATCGGCTACTGCACCATTACCGTGGAGCAGGTTGAAAGTCAGGAGAGAGGAAACCTCACCCGACGAAAAAGGAAAGGAGTATAACGGATGATATAGAGTTCATAGAATCGACGTCGGATTTGGTTCATTAAAAATGTTCACGGAAGGACTGATAAGAAATAGCAAATAACTAACGGCGGCAACTTATGGTGTTGATAGTCGGCCTTCTGAGACCACTATTCGCCATACGATCTACAAATTGGAGACCCAATATGCATTATTGGATGATACTCGATCGAATAGATCACGTCCAGCACGTAGTGAAGAAAATATAGCGGCAGTAGCTGAGAGTGTACGCGAAGACCGCGAACAATCGATTCAGCGCCGTTCCCAGCAACTTGGCTTGTGGTATGGCACGACCTGGCGTGTTTTACGTAAAGATCTAGGCTTGAAAGCATGCAAGACACAACTCGTGCAAGGATTGAAGCCAGCAAGAATTTGCAGATGGTATGGCGAATAGTGGGCTCAAAAGGCCGACTATGAACACCATAAGTTGACCGAAGCGCGTGAAAGACCTTCTTCACAGAACGTGAATTTTTCCAGTACAATTGCACAATTTGTCGACGTTCAGGCGTAAGTCTTTCCATGATGAAATGTCATTCAATACTGAAACGAAAAAAGCATGATAGCTTGAAACGACTCGCGCGTCATCTTTCACAACAACCCTATTGAAAAAACCTCTAGTTGGATCACCCTGTATTTTCTCGTCTACCGCAAGAAGTGGATCTTCGAGAATTTTTATATGATTTTTGGACCAAGGAATCTTTCTGCATATCAGATATTCAAACTGAGCTATGCTCCTCAGAAGACCAATGGGCAAGAGACATTCTTGAGAAAATCGTGCGTCGTATTGAGAACCACAAGAAGACAGGACTTCTCTAGTGGACTGACTGTGAGACTCTACCTGAAAGTAGACAAAATGCAAAAAGAAGATTTGCTTCAATTGAAAAAAAAGATGGCAAAAGATCCGAACTTCCATCGCTTGTACAAAGAAAAGGTCGATATGTACGAGCGAAAAGAGTACGTGTGGAGACTGACAGAAGAGGAGCTGCCCGAATAGGACAGAGAACGTGGTATCTTATCCACTTCACCATGACTTACCCAACCAAACAGACTAAACCACGGATGATATTTGACGCAGGAACGAAAATTCACGGACTTTCATTAAATGATCTGCTGCTGAGAGGACCGGACCCTCTGAAATCTCTGATGGGAGTACTCTCCATATTTAGATAATTTACATAATTTACATAGAGTCCTAGGCAAGGACACGGTTTCACGAAGAAACTTGATTGGGGAAATATTCCGCGAAATTTGGGTAAAGCTGAGACATTTGGGGAAAGTCTAATATTATTTTGATAAAGTTTAAAACTATTTTGCGTGTTCAATAAGACGAGCGATTGCTTGAGGGGAATCTACGGGACTGGAGAGACTACATCATGCGAAGACCTTAAGAATTTCACGGTGTTACGTCGCGAAATTGGCAAAATACGTGAATTTCAGCTCCACGTATTCTGTGATGCAAGCAAAATAGCGTTTGCTGCTGCAGCCTACCCTCGAATATAGGGCGAAAAGAGTATCAAGGTTACACTTGTCATGACCAAAATCGGAGTGGCACCATTAAAATAATTGACCATTCCTTGATTTGAACTTCAAGCAACAGTAATGGCTAGCCGATTATCATAGTGCGTAAGTAGCCAACATAATCTTCCGATTAGCAGAAATGTAAAGTGGGAAAATTTCAGAACCGTTATGATCTAGCTTCGTTCGGAGGTAATAAAATATCCAGATTTTGTAGCACACCGAATTTCCAACGAAGTAGAATATAGCAGACGATGCCACTTGAGCAAGGTGGATGAGACACTAAACGAAAACAGCAATGTTACGGACGTTCATACCAAAGCAGCTTTTATCGATGCTAGCAGAATCTCTTTCTGGCTTTGGATCGTACGCACAGGCGCTTGAATAAGACGAATGCGCTACATATGGCCTAAACTATCCTAAAGTCCTCGAGAATGTAAGAACTCCGTCCGAAAATGAAAAATAAACTGAACAAGAGATTTCAGAGAGGTTTTACACAACCTGAATCCAGACACTGGTAAAGAAAGCCCGAAGCAGCTGCCTTCTCTGCCAATACCGAATATCGATTAGCGCAGTGCCAAGGACGGCACCCCTACCATTTCCGCGCGTCGAGAATCTCCTTCGACCCTTCAATGATCCAGAAGTTGATTATTTTGGAGCAAAATTTGTGTAACAGTTGAACGACGGAGGGGAATGAGGAACCGAAGTGTCGTTAACCTGCTTGATAGTACGAGCAGTACACCTTGATATAGCAGCCTCATTAACGACCAACTCAATGGCTCTCCATCAAATGATGCCTAAGAAAGGCCAGCCCGAAGAGTTGACTCAAAGAATTGAAAAAAAATTGAGAGGAGTTTTTGAAGGACTGAAGAAGACCGTCCAAGGGCCGACGAACCTGAAGATCTGACAAGTCTGTCACCAAATTCCTTTTTTAGCTGACACCTGGAGAATCTTTGGAAACACATAGTTCTCCCAGCGATTTCTCCAACGGAACGAAATCTACGTCGACAATGGCGTATATTTTAACACTTAGCCGATTAATTTTGCTGCCTTTAGGTGAGAAAATATGTACCAGCGATCAAGAAACAGGCTAAATGGCAGAAGTGGGAACTTCAGTTCTCATTTGGTATGACAACTCACACCAGCCCGTACGGAGGTCTTACAAAAAATAGGAAATTTCTTTGTTATGAGTTGTGAAATGTGGATGGAAATTTATTTTCAAAATAAGTCCGAGAACATAGAAAACTGTTCAATACTTTCAGAGATATTAATAATTGAAGAACATAATCAAATTTCCACTTTTTTGTAGTATAGTCTTACAGAAATAGCTTAATGAATTCGTTTAGGGCTGATTTTTTGTAGGATTTCAATATGGTTTTTGATATTTTAGGCAAAGAGTTTATACTTTGTTTCATGAAAATTATGAGCATTTTAGCGAATGTTAAAAACAGCCATCCCCATACTACTGTACGGTACTGTAAATCTAATACCTTCTATTATAAATGATGAGAATATAAAAAACTTACTCTTTTCACCTAATATCGTTTGAAACTTTTTGGTGCTTAACTCAGGAGTAGGTGATCGTAATCTATTATAGATTATTGGACTTAGTTTTCTTGCTTCTCTTGGTAATGATTGTACAATTCTGTCGATATTTTCTGTATTCTGTTTTTCAACATTTTTACTTTCCTTAGAATGATGAGAAGCATCATCTCCACTGCAATCGTCTTCTTCTGTATCCGATATGTGCACAATAGTTGAATCTGATTCATTTTGTTGACATGCGTCCGAATTATTAGTGGAAGGCTCTAGCTCCTCACAATCATCTACCTGCGGGAAGATAGTCTCAAGTATTGCAGTTATACCTTCTGCTAGTAAATGTAAATAACTACCTCCATTCCCCAAGACTCTTTGTTATCTTCACAGCTTTTTTTTACTAGAACGTTGTTATTGTATCCATTCAAAGTAACCAGGAATTTTTGATTATTATTACTTTGTTGGAATAAAGACCTTACAACTCCAATATGCTCATCTGTTGCGTTATGTGAGGAATCTGAAGAATAAAGTTGTAATATTACTATACGAAGAAATATTCTGACAATACGTTTATAAGAAGGCCTTCTTAGAACTTAGTTTTGTATTAAATTTTAATGCAAAAAATCAGATCAGTTGAAAAAAGTTAGAATCAGACATTTTTATTTGTTAAAATTTGAACTAAAAATATTCACGCGGAAATACACGTATTCAAAATACTATCCGAATTTCATGTGAATTTCTTCGTGAATTTCCGCGTGTATATACACTTGAATATTTTCCCTATAAATATTACCGATTAAAAATATTATGGAGATTTATTTATTAAACAAAGCAAACATTGGGATCAGCTAATTTGGGTAAATTGTTTCTTCATTTTTGTTATAAAAATAATTTTTATACGTTTATTAATTTTCACCAATGAATGACAAATTAGAGATAGTAACTTTTTATATAAATATCAATGGCTTTTACTTTTTATTTTCATGTATTATGCCAATTTTAATTATCATAAGTTTCGATTATTCAAACCTGTAGTATCCCTGTAAATTGACCACTCAATCCCAATAACCCCTTAAACCCATAACCTCAAAATGCCATAACCCCAAAATTGTATGGAAAGGGAAAGGAATAGGGCGGGAATAGGTTTGGATGGGATGAGATGGTATGGGGTAGGAAAGGAATAGGGATGTGATAGGATTGGATGGGAAAAGAAATGAATATGGATGGGATAAGATGGGAAAATGGGATGGGAAAGGAATAGGGATGGGATAGGATTAAGGATGGAAGGGAAAGGAAAGGAATAGGGAGGGAATAGGTTTGGACGAGAAGGGGAGGGGGAGGATTGAAAGGGAAGGTAAGGGAAGGGATCGTTAATGAGAGCGGTGTGTATATATGTGTGCAAATGTGTACTATCTGTTTTTAGTTGTTGATTTATTTATTTCGTATAGTTATAAGGTAGGTGTGAGGAGGAAAAAATTTGTAATTACGTAAGTGTGTGTGATCTCATATCTATACACAACTATGTAGTGTGTCCATTTTCTTTGATAAAGCCTGAGAAGGGTCCAAATCCAGGACCGAAATGTCTTGGAAATCAAGTAACCGGTCGCCAATCTTTTCCCAACTCTTCCCAACTCGCCTCCTACGTCCTCGTCGTTGTTTATAGGTTGTAAAATTTTAATCCTCAGCAGATGTCAATTGCTTGGTCCTAACCTAGCTACCTGATTCCTGGAAATGGTAGACCCTGCCGGTGGGGTCCATAGTTTATAGAGGTCGGACTATAATACTATAATGGACAGTAAAATTTACAAACGAAAACTCTCGTAATTTTGGACCTAGCAAATGTTAAGGCCACAAATTGGTAATAAAATTTTCTCTAAAAGCAATTCGGTATATATTTTTTATTTTTATTTTATTATTTATCTACAACCATAAATGCAAGAGAAGTCCGTATATCTCCAATGTCTAGCTGGTGAGACGGAGACAGACATCACGGTCCTAGAGACATATTCGAGACATGTCGAAGACCTTGAAGCCAAAACCAAGACCAAATATTTTTACCCGGGAAATGCATTATCGAGTGCTCAGCGTGAGATAAATATAATATCAAGCGAGAAGCGATAGGTCCAATAGAAGCGCGCCCTAGGCGCGACCAAACTTGTGATTAAAAAGAAAGTAAAAAGACCTCAAACCTTCCATAAAGGGGTTTCGATTCGATTAACGTTTATTATTATCGCAGTCGCTCTAGAAAATGTTTAAGTTATTCAAGGTCACATGACGCTTGTCGCAAAACGTATAAAAATGCATAACCAATATTAAATAATTGTAGATAAGTGCTAGTAATTAAAAATAACTGTAAACAAATAATTTTTCAATGAATATTTTTGTACTAGATGACACAGCTTTTTATACATTAGTTTTCGAGGAGTCTACAGTTGCTTTGTTGCATACTCCATATATGAAAAATGTTATTTAATTTTTATTTTTGTAGTTTCTAATTATTTGACAATTCATGTGTATCGGGTATAAAGTAACTAAATTATATTTGATGAGATATTTTTGAAAATATTTGAAAAATCACGTAACCTAGGTGGAGGGAAATCACTTTGTCCCGACTTATTACATGGGAGGGTATGGGTAAAAAATTGAAAAAAATGTGTTACGAAATTTATGTGTAGGTGCCATTCAAGAAACACGTGATATATTTTTCCGGAGTTTTAGACACCCCCCACCCTGCGTGATTCTTTTTACATTTTTCTTAGCATGTAGAATGATACTTAAACAGACCCCCTCCCTGGACGTATCACGTATTTTGTGAATGACCCCATAGCCCCTATGTGAAAAACTGAAGTTGTGTGAAAATGACTCATAAATGGAAAGGGATTGATGGAAAGAAAGAGGGTAATATGCAGGGATGTATAAGGATAAATGAAAAAGAAAGTCTCTTGAGGTCCTCGAAGGAGACTCACGCGGCCCTCGTGGGAGGCTCCAGAAGTCATCGGAAGAGGCTTTGGAGGCCCTCGTTGGAGGCTCTAGAAACCCCCGTGGAGATTCTAGCTGCCCTCCCGGAAGGCTCTGGATTTCCTCGTGGAAGGCTCTTAAGGCTCTCGTGGGAGGCTGTGGAGCCCCATGTGATAGGCTCGGGAGGCATTTGTGGGAGGCTCGAGAGGCCCTCGTAGTAGGCTCTAGTGGCCCTCGAGAGAGGCTCTCGAGGTTTTTGTAGGTGACTCTATCCTCTAGGCCTTTAAGCCATCATGAGAGGCTCAAGACCCTCGTACGAAACTCTAGAGGCCCACATGAAAGGCTCTAGAGGCCATCGTAGGACACACTTGAGGGCTACGAGAAAAGCTCTAGAGGCCATCATAGAACACTCTGGAGGTACACGTAAAAGGATCTAGAGTCCATCGTAGGAGGCTCTGAAGGCCCTTCTGGAAGGCTCTGGAAGCCCTCGTAGGTGACTCTAGAAGCCCACGTAGAAGACCCTCGTTGGAAGCTCTGTGGCCTGCTCGAGAGGGACTCTTCTGCGACATCTTATTAATGTATAGAGAGACTATTTCCTTTCACTGACAACGTTTAATTATATTAAAAGCTTGTCGAATTTTTCTAACCAATTGGAGGAAAATTGTCTCCTTTCAGTGAATAGTGGATGCACTTTTAAATTGATTTCAGAGTTTAGTTTCCATGGATTCTTCACATCGCATTTCAGTAGCAAAAAGAAGGTGATAAAATACGGGGAAAATACGGAAGGAGGCAGGATCGGCAGCGTGCTGGAATCGCGAGAGGGAACATAAGTACAATCAGGAAGACAAAAGCCATTGTCTGCAGCTTAGTGTATACAGATGGAGGGTCGAGGGGTTGCTCCCAATCTCATGTATCCACAAATGCCTGTCGCGGACTGTGGAGTGCTCAGCGAAATGGGTCAGGATTTCGTTCTTACGTTTCTCGTCTCTTCGCATCCGAATCTTATCTCCAGGATTAAGGGAATAAAGTATTCAGGATCGCCACCAACGGGACTTGGACTTGAAGGATATTTTTTATGTCAACGAAATTTGTGTTTGCTTTAGAATAGATGAGGAGCAGAAGAGAAGAACAAATCTTAAAGATTTTTTACTTATTATAACCACTTTTCAAATAATCTGACGCCCCAATTGTTATGGCTTATAAAAATATTTAATAAATTATTGTATTTTTTCTATTCATTTTTATATTCTAGCATGCAATAAGAGGAGTCGACCGTGAAAATGTACATGCTCTAATTCATCTGTAGCCATCCATATTAAACCTTCGAAATGAAAACGTTTGTTGAGCGCTAAATCCTTTAAGATAAATTGAATTAATATATTTATATTTTAACTTATGTAGAAAATTAAATTAAACTTCAAATATAATATTCTTCTTGATAAAAGAAAAATGGTAGAGGGGTATTTCAAAGTTGAAGGTTATCCTAAATAAATATCTGAAAGACTGAAATAAACAGTCACCAAAAGATTTGGTAGGGTTCACAAAATGATTAAATTAACAAACAAAATAGCATATTTTCAATTACACCAGCAATAATCATGAAAATAAATATAATAATGAACCAATGCAATAATAACACAAAATTAAATAATCAATCAATTAATAAATATTAACCCAGAGCTAGGCTCTTTTGTCCAGTATTCTTGAAACTGTTTTGAATTAGGAAGTCAAACAATTAACATCAAAAAGTAATGGTCAAAATAATAAATGAGGGAGCAAGAAAAAGTCAATATTACACAATAATGAATCTTAATTAATCAATAGTTTTTCAACTAGGGTCAAGGGAGTGGTCAAAATAATTCTATGAGAATTAAATCAGTTCAAATTGAATAATAAATTCAATTTACTGTTCAAAGAGAACTTTAGGAACACATTAAATTAGACAAGGGCTAAATAAATTGTTCAAGATATATAAACTAAACATTTAAATGAGAAGTTTCAAAATGTGGGAATAAATAATTGGGAATGGTCTAAATGAATCTTGTGGTAATAATTCAACACGAAATTGCAAAAACACACAAAATATAAAATCAGATCAGTAATTCAATAATAACAATTATAGTACAATTAAGGAAAAGTTCAACGATTGTACCCGAACAAAATAATTGAGTGAAAAATTAAATCAAACAAAGTGACAGAATGAAAAAATGGGACTTTAGTTTGAGAGAATCTATCCACCAACGAATTTATACATTAATTCTCTCACCAAATAAGCATTGATTGAACAAGACTATCTTCTTATTTCAACTTAACGATTTTACTTCTAACTTTTGTTTGTTGTTCCATCTTAAAGTAAAAAGTAAAATTGAATTAGGTAAAAAGTTCAAGTAAATAAATAAATTGTCTTGAAACGCAGAAACGTATAAAGTATCCGTTCGTAAAATATGAATTCGGCAGCAAAGCGGGATGGAAAAAGTTAAATTGGTCAGGGATATCTTAATTTTTCAAAAAATGTGAATTGAGTATCAACATATTTCTCAAGTTACCAACGACGACTCAGGATCGAAGAAACATCTGCATACGAAAAATAAAAAAATGTAAAGAGAATGAATTATTAAATTAGAGGCTGTGAAATATGAAACCAGAATACAGGAACACCGTGCAGTCTTCGAGGTTACTGACGAATATAATAAATTAAATGAATCAAATTATTATAAAATTTTCACTTGGTAAAATTATCAAAATCTTATATCGTCACAATAGTCCTCTAATAAGGAAGTATTAAGTTGTGAAAATATATAATATAATATAATAATTTAATAAAATTCAATGATCATATTATATATATTTTTTTTTTGTTCAATGATGAACAATTACAAGTTCCTGTATTGTAAACAAATTTTGGACTGAAAATGTTTCAACTGGAGATACTTCTATTGTTCTAGGAAAATTACCTATAGAATTTTACATCCCTATAATCCAAGTCAATCATTCTGATTCCAAACTCTCGAGAGAACAAAAAATTATAATTTTTCGAAATTGTGGGAATTTAAACGTTGAACAAAATGCTTAATAAAATTTTTTCGATGTCAAACGATACCTGAGTTTTTTTGTTTATTAAAAAAAAGATAAATTTATAAAAAAAAAAATAGTCAAAATATGAAGTTAATAAAAATATGGATTTTGAATGGTTTTATATTTTTTATACTTTAAAATTATCCACTGGATGGCTAATATAATTTTCTATACAAGTAAAGAGACATTTTGCCGACAAAAATGATTTCAAAAATATAATTTATCTATGATACTTTTTATTGCATATATGAACTCTCCGAATCTCTGAGTTAATTTCTGTTTTAAATCCGCTTCGAAAGATTTTGATCACAACACTAGAAATAATACTCAGCATAACTGACGAAATTTTCTCCAGACATTATGAATGACAAAAGTTTGAGATAAAGTAACTGATTTTTGATACAAAAAAAACAATAGCTATTTAATTTAAACATATGTTATTGAAATAACATTTTTTCTTGTCTGGCTTCTGCTTCGTAATCAAAGTTTGTAACTTAAGGAATAACTTTTCTGAAGATGAGAGTTCTGCCGTTTTTTTATTATAATTATCTAAGTACTATTTTTTGTAATCGTTACATTTTTTTAAGAGTAGGTCAGCAAGAGTAGGTCAATTAAGTTTGGTTGTACGTTTTGCGAAAAATTCATCTTACCAACCTTTTGCACCCTCTGGGATCCGAAAATGTCAATGAATAACGATTCAATTTAAAAAGTATTTATTCATATTGAAGAATCTTCGGTATTTTTCCTATTAAAATGATTTATTGTTTCTCCTACTTCCTTTACAGAAATTAGGACACTTTAGAACAATTTTGTAAATTTCAGAGTTGTAAGCCAAAGTTAAGCTTGATAAGAGAGATGAAACTTTAGAGATCATTTTTTTCAATGATAAGGGTTGCAAAATCTCTCAATACAAGAGAATAACAATTTTTTGGGGGAAATTTGAAATTACCTTTCAGAACTGGAATTTCTTGTTAATTCACGAATTCATGCTATCTGTTTAGGTTCCGAAACTTGCTTCGCATTCAGTATGGCACGACAATAGGTCGCGATAATTGGTACGTTTTGATGAACAGATTGACATGCAAGCTGCGTTAATAGTACTGAGGCAATATATTATCCGACTTAGCCTGATTAACATCTCGAAATGCTATGCATTATTGCAGCGTTGAACGCTCTCTGAAGCTCGGATGGGCTCTGTAGTTTAACCTCATATGGGCTCCTTAATTTCAGTGCAGCGTCTGTCATCGACCCTAGTAAACCCTTCCTGCCCTTGCGGCCAACATGAATGTGACGTGTTTACTCTCCTGTTTATTGCATATTTCATCGTGCCTTGAATACTCTACATTATAGATATATACTTATGCAGAAGTAATTCTGCGACATTCTCATGGAAAAGTGACTTGCTCTCATAGCTAGTTTGTGCAAACAGGTATTCCAAGGAAAATGAGTTAATAATGAATGCGTAACTATCGTAGAAATAGAAAGTTTGTAATTAAGAAAATCGGTCTATTGAGTGGTCAACAGATTTCAGATTTCACGGATTTCTAATGATTTATAAATATTTCGAAAGATTTCAAAGGATTGAAAGAGATTTGAATAGATTTCTAAAGATATACAGAGATTTAAGAAGATTTCAAACAATTTTACAATATTTCTAGAGATTGCAGAAGTTTTTAAAAATTTGAAAAGATTTCAAGAGATTGCAAAGGTTTTCGAATATATCAAAAGATTTTAGGAGATTTTACAAGATTTTTAGAGATTGCAAAAGATTCCAAATATTTCAAAAGATTTTAAGAGATTTTGAAAGATTTCAAATGATCTCAAAGAATACGACAGCACTCCAGAGATTGCAGATAGTTTCAAAGATTTCAAAGATTTTAAAAGTTTTTAAAGGATTTAAAGATATACGCGAGATTTCGAAAGATTTGTAGAGACTTTAAATGATTTCGAACGATTTAAAGAAACTTCGAAATATTACAAATGATTTGAAAGATTTTAAGGTATTGCGAATGATTTTTAATATTTCAAAAGATTCTGAGAGATTTCAGAAGATTTCAAGATATTTCAAAAGATTCTAAAAGGTTTCAAGATCTTTTAAAACATCTCCTGATATTTCAAAGATTGAGAAAGATATAGAATACTTTAAAAGATTTTACAACATTTCTACACATTTTGGGAAATTGCAGAAGATTTCCAAATACTCGAAGAGATTTCGAAACATTTCAAATGATTCCAAAGACATAATTTTTAAGCAACTGCAGAAAATTTCAAAGATTTCGAAAAATTTCAAGAGATTTCAGAATATTTCAAAGGTTTCAAAGGATTTCAAAGTATTTCAAGGGACAGCATATAATTTCTAAAATTTCTGAAGATTTCAAGATATTTCAAAAGATTGGAAGAGGTTTTCGAAGATTTGAAATGATCAAAAGAGATTTCGAAAGATTTCGAATAATTTGAAAGATTTAGAAAATATTTCGAGAGGTTTGAAAATCTTTCAAAGATTTCGAAAGACTGCATAAAATTTCAAAGATTAAAAAAGATTTCAAGAGATTGCAAAAGATTGAAAATATTTAAAATGTTTCAAGAGATTTAAAAAGATTAAGATAGATTTCAAGGGATTTGAAAAGATTTCAAGAGCTGCAGAAGATTTTAAAGATTCTAGAAGATTCCAAAAGATTGCAAAGGATTTCAAATATTTCAAAAAAACTTTGAAAAGATTTCAGACGATTTCGAATTATTTCAAATATTCAAGAGACTGAAGAAGATTTCAAACATTTGAAAGTATTCCAAGCGATTGCAAATGATGCTAAATATTTTTAAATATTTGAAAAAAATTCAAGATATTGCCAAAGATTTTGAAAGGTTTCAAGGGACTGCAGAAGATTTCGAAGATTTGGAGAGATTTTAAAGATTTCATGGTATTTCGAAAGATTTGAAACAATTCCAACCGATTTTAAAACCTCTAAATGCTAGCGTTTGTAATCTTCGCAGCCTATCCTGCATTGTTTTAAGTTCCGCCCGTGGCCATTAGACCACGGCCGCATGTAGGAGCCTGGGTTTGAGGACAGCAGAGTAGAGCCATGCTAGCATTTTAGGCCCTAGACCCCACGTCGATCCAAAGGCTCTCCTGCACATCCAAAAAGTCATGACAAATTTCCTGCTTTGGGTCTCCAGGTGCTTTGCCTAGTTCAGCTTGCTATCTAGGATTACTCCCAGATATATAACTGAATCTGAAAACATCAGCTCCATACAGCAAAATACAGGAACGTCAAGTTTTGGAACTTCATAATTTTTGGTGAAAATGACCAGGTTGGTCTTTTGCGGATTCACCGAGACCCCTGAGCTATCGCACCATATCCCTGAGTATATTACCCCTCTTTATTTAGCCTCCAAAGGAGGCCGTCCACAACAATGCACCACAGGAGGGGCGACAGGACACCCTCCTGTGAACATCTTCGTGGAGCTATTCCCCTTACTAGGTCCTAAATTCATCTGCTTTCAAGTCTTCTCCGGCGTAGCATGCTTCCTATCCATAATACAAGCTGGTCTTGCATGCCACATCTCAAAGCCTCTCGACAGATGACTTCTGGAGAAGTATTGCTGAAAGCACCCTCTATATCCAAGAAGATGCCCACAGCATACCCCTTTTATTCCAACTGCTGCTCCAATTTTGTCACAACAGCATGAAGCGCAGTTTCTACCAAGTAGCCTGCCTGGAAAGCATACTGCCCTCTATGCAGCGTGGAGGCCAAGAGCACCTCATCCCTAATGTATCTCTCGACCAGCTTCTCCAACGTCTTCAGGATAAAAGACGTCAGGCTGATTGGTCGAAAATATTTTGCAGCAGTGCTACCTTCCTCCAAGGTTTGAATGTGAAGGCATGCCGATGGCACGTGTTTAAGGGCTATACTTGCCCTAAATGATTTCGTCAGAGGAGGGGCGACTGAATCCAATCCTTTTTGTAAAAGCGCTAGATGAATGCTATCCGCCCCTGGTAATTAAAAAGGACAGAAGGTCCCTACGGTTCATTACACCTTTTTTTAATCAGCGACCTTAGCGGCGAAATTCCAGTCGGCCCACTACACCTCTTGACCCCAGCCTTTCTCCCCTTGATCGATTCGGATTCATTGAAAACCCGGAAAGTGAACTTCCATCAGGTGATTCAGCGTTGCATCTTCGTCTTCGGCAAAATCACTTGTTATTGTATTCACACTGGATCGTCTTATAGATGTACCAGTCTGAAGGCAATTCAGTCCTATTTGCCCTATTGCTCAACATTCTTGTCTTCTTACGGAGTTTTTCCAGTTGGGTATTCCACCATTCTGCTCCCTTTCTAGATTTAATTGTGCTTGTAGGGCAATTGTTCTCATATGATTTAGTCAGAACCCTTAGCGAAAAATCTGCAGCGTGCTCTAACTCATCAATGGTACCATAGCTTGTGGGTAATTCCGCAAGATTCGCTTTGAGTTCCTCTTTATGAAGTCACAAAGTGTATTTCTGGGGTTTCTGATCTTGGAAACCACTGGTTTTCCTAGGGTTAATCAAAACACAATATATTTCTGGTCAGAGAGAGACTCCTCATTAGAGACTCTCTAGCGCACTACCCTGAACCTCAGTACACCCGAGCATAGAGTCAAATCGTGAACCTCACTCCTGTTTTTAGTCTGGAATGTGGGAGTATCACCCCGATTCAGAATCTCCAGCTCTGTTACTGCTATGTGTTTAATTAAATCTCCTCCTCTGTCATTGACGCTTATGCTTCGCCACACTGTGTGGTGAGAGTTTGCATCACAGCCCAACAGCAGAGGAATTTTGTTCTCTTGACAGTGCCGAATAAGAGCCTCCACCTCTCTGGGAGGCGGGGGTCCCTCGGCATCGCCAGGGAAATTAGCCGAGGCAATAAGCACCCCTAGTCTTTCTCCGCTACTGCCCCTGAGTCTCACCTTAATAACGGTGAGATCTCTAGAGCAGAGTTCAGACACTAAGATCGCATCCATACCCTTGATGGCTATGCATGCCCTTGGCGCTTTTTCTCGCGGCCCATTATATATTGAGCCACATCCTGACAAGCCACTAATCTTTTTCCTGTATAACCAGGGTTCCTGGGTTAGGGCAATTACTGCCTGCACCACAGACAAGCGCCTGGCTAGAACCGCAGAGGCGCCTTTGCTGCGGTTTATATTAATCTGCATCATGCGGATTCTTGACTCAATCATTAAAAGGCTAATTCACGGCCCCTAGATTGAGCCGATAATCCAGAGCCGCGAGGGCTCCAGAAGTTCGCACCGCTCGTGGTCTCATTCAATTGTCCCACGAGAAACGAAGAAAATTAGAAACACCCTCTGCACAGCCCCGCTTCCAGGGGGTGGGTCTAAATACTATGGGATTCGACCGAGTGTCCCAAAGTCCCCGTTGAGGCAGTTCCTTTGAGACCCCGGCCCTTGACACGGCGATCACATCGTAGCTTGGGAGCATGAGAACTCGCACCCTCGATATTCCAGGAGTCTTTGCCATTATCCCCTGTAAGGCTCGCTTGTTAGTTTACGTTCCACTGACAAGAGTCCGTCAGTTCCCCAGAGTAGCTACACCTCGCGATGCAGCCTCTCTGGTTCACCTATCCAGATCTACAGTCCGATGAGACCCATAAACCCTCTCACCAACTACAGGTTCCGGCGATCCCTAGGGATAGTTATTTCTACATAAAGTGGAACGAGACTGGGGGGTAGCGCTAAAAAACTCGCAAAAAAATGTTTGCGAAGAGAAAATAGGAGCTACCCTATCAGAACACTTTTTACATATTGCGCGTCTCTACCAAAAAAATACAGTGCTTGCCATGGAGAAAAACCGTCTTCATGGCTCGGACAATGTTTTCGGAACTCGTGATAGGCTGGGCCTATCCTACCACTTACCTATTTATTATTTATATATTATTATATTATATTTATTCATAAGAATATGATGTTTCAGATGGTAAAAATGACATACTTCAGACTAAAAAGAATTGATTTATTGGAGCCTGTATTCCAATTCGTCGACGTTTCGAAAACGAATAGTTCTTCTCATGAGAATAATTAAAAAGAGAAGTTTATAAACATGATCATCAGTACAAAATAATTCCGACTTCTCCTTTTCCCATTGTTCTATAAAAAATTGTGGAAAAAAACTAGTATACAACATTTTTTAATTATAAAGGTGAGTGTAACAAAAAAGTGAGGTTAAGGAGTGGAATTGACATATTTACCTTTAGGTTAATTTACTTTCAGGTTACATTTTGTTTATTCTTTAAACTTCAAATTGACATTCAAATTTCAACAGTATATTAAAAAAAATTTATTTAACAATAATAATTTTATAACAAACATTGTGAAAAGAGCGGAGATAATACAGTCGTTTTGCTTCATTTTTCGAACAAGAAAAAGATAAACATTAAAAAAGACAGAAATAGCAATGCCGTATCATCAATTTATAAAAAAGGTACTAAAAGGACCCCGCACCATATGCATGGAAAAATGGCTTTCGGTGGATTTAGCTGCAACTCGGTAAATATATAGATTATAAAGTCCTCATCAAAGATCCAGCAAAAAAAAATTAAGAAAAATGGACAGTTTTTGCACTATACGGAGCTAAGGGCTCAATTTCGTGAAAATAATGAATCGCCATATATGCTGGAAGGGAAGAGACGACGGCCAAGCGAGGCCTATACAAAATGCAAGTTTGATAATCATCCATCTTGCGCGCATCCTAATACTGGCGAACGCTAATCGCTCAAGTTTTGAATGTAAGAAAAATCACTGCTATAACGTTGAAAACGATGCAGTCTAAAATTCAAAACATGCTTCATGAGCGCACATAAGGTGACAAGGTCCAGTCAAAACAAAGAAAGGTATTGCAAAGATATATGTCGCGCGCTCCATGAAGCAGCTGAGCGCAAAGCGCTCAAGATTTTAATTTATTTAGACGAAACACTTGTAACGTTAAAAACGGCGCCCCGGCAGGATGTATATCAAATGAGGTTGATATTACAATGATATACATCGCGTGCTCGTCAAACGACCGAACACCAAGCGCTTGAGATGTAGTCTTAAATTCAAAACATGGTCCCGTGAGCGCAGATAAGCTGCCAACGTCAGGTCGAATCAAAGCGCCGTTATTCTAAAGGTATATATACTGCGATTCTTGAAACAGCCAAGCGCTAAGCGATCAACATATTAAGTCGCTTGAAATAGTGACTGCTGTGAGGGCTGAAATTATGTGGGAGTAACGGTAATCCCAAACTTACGTCTTCGGAATGTAAATGAATAAAAGAGCGAAGGGGGTAGTAAACGTCAATCTTGCGGGAGGATGGTGATCTAAATTGTTAATAGCCGTTGATAAGAAATTAATTTCTTAGATCAACTTTCAAACAGTGATTAAAAGTTGGTAAGAACTTAGTTCTTTCTGTTGGAAATATGAGGAGATCCATGGGGCAGAAAACACCCACTTTTCCCTTGTAAAAAGGTGCTTCGTGGCTTATTCTAATGAAATAAGTTTGTGAATAGAATTGATGGGATTTTTAATTGTATTCTTCAAACTATTGATTTATTATGAAGATTTAGAACGTAATTCAAGTTCACTTGTAAAAAATAGGACCCTAATGTTGCAGTTCATTTGAATAACGATGTTCATTTTTTGTTATAAATATTATTAATGATTCATTTCAGATTACTCATTCATTTACTCTCACTGATGTTGTTCAAATGCTTTCAAAATTGACGGTCGTTCATAACACAGCATATCACTTGTTATCTTCATCGATGGCTGCAGGTTTGTCATTTCCTTTGTGGAAAGTCTTGAGATTGCATTAGAATATTTTTCATAAGCTACAGGATCAAATTTCTAATAGTTCTTTTCTTTATTTATTGTTCAAATTACATTTATTAGTTTGACATTTAAAAACTTTAAAAATGGCTTTCAGAGTTCGAATTGACTGTTATGTGTGCGGAAGAATCTATTAACCAACACAGATGGTATGAATCGACGGAAATATTAATCCAGATAGGCAAAACATTGCCATTTTCAGAAGCCTTTAACTTTGTAGACCACAACTTGAAGATGCCGGCGATAGTAGGTTACGCCTGAATTGCAATCTATCAATTAGTAACGAAATAGAGGAGCTCCAGCGTGATCCCGTATGTTCAAGACTTAATGTGCTTACTCAAACAGGTTGTCAAACGTGTATGTTCTGTAATGCCAAGGGTAATGCTTATGTACCTAGGCCTTCAGTGGAGTGTAGAGTCAATGTCTCCATTGCTATGAATATCTTTATTCCAGAGGAGACTAGAGCCTGTTAAAATATTTGAATGAACGTGGCTTCATCTTAGCGCGCTTTCTTCCTGGATTACAAGCAATTATTAGACCATATAGGATACGAGAAGAGCAGATGCTTTTGTTTTTGCAGAAACTTCGTAAGGAAGCAAATTTTCATCAAGATTTCGGTGATGAGGAAAGCTTTAGCGATGAAGAATTCAAATATATGTCTGCTGTAACGAAGGAACAGTTTCGTGAATTGTATACATTCTGCTATCCAATTCCTCAGTGACATGGACATGGTGTAAGATAGATATGCAGCAATTTGTACCTGGCAACATTGGATTAACAGTGAGAACCAGAGAGGAATATGTATTAAGACATGTTGTAGCTCCAGGCGGGTATATATTTGATACACAAGGACCTAATTTTTTGGATCCACGAAACAATGAGGCACAAATGCTCATCAATGAATTTGACAGGGTTGCAGAGTCATGAGAGCATTTTTCGGCATTAAAGATATTTTTATAGAGGACAACGGATACCGAGATGCCCAACCGCTATCAAAACGATGAGGTATTGAATCCAAGATACCGCGATTTCTCCAGGCTGGTCAGAATCAATTGTTAAAGGAAGAAACGAACGAAGCACGGCTCATAGGGAAATTGAGATGTATTGTTGAATCTAGAAATAGCCACTTAAATTCCATTTTTAAGTTCTTTGACGAAAAGATTTCGATTGACCACCTGCGTAATCTCGGAGATTCCTTCCGTTTTGGTGGTGCCATGAATAACAGATATCATCTTGTTATCGAGAAGCAAGGTGCTACAGTAGAGGATAACGTACTCGTGAGGCTAATGTCATGCAAGCACGCGTAGAAGTTGACAATATGCACTATGAAAATGCAAACTGGAATCGCCTGCATGAACAACAAGTACCAGAATTTTCTCGTCTTACATTAAACAAACTACGCGACCTCACGATTGGCGTTTATCAAGTTCAACTTGTACCATCTTACATTCAAGGCAAGCTGCGAAGGGATGATGATGAAGAGTTTTAACTAGATACGTTACGTAATGAACGTGGTTTAGTCCGAGTCAGAGTATATTCTCGTTTCCGAAATGCGACACGGTACCAACTACATCTGGAGCGCTTGGCGCTCGGTCGGCTAGACCAGCGCGCGACATTTATCATTGTAATATTAACCTTATTTGATATCAATGTCACCGGGGCACCGTCTTCAACGTTATAGCAATGACGTTTCAATAAATTAAAAACTTGAACGCTTAGAGTTTGGCTGTTTTAAGAAGGGTGCGACATATATCTTTAAAGAAGCCACGCTTTGTTTCGACCTGACGGTGGCACCTTATCTGCGATCACGGAAGCATGTTTTGAATTTTAGACTACATCTCGAACACTTAGCGTTCGGTCAATTAGACCAGCGCACGATGTATATCATTGTCATATTAAATGATTTGTGGTTCTTTATTCGAGTTTACCTGTTTGCCTCTATTGGCAGCATCTAGAATCCCATGTAGCAATGAAGACTGGGGATATTTAACGTTTTGCTGGTGACGTGCGTAGCGTAGGAACCATATATGCTCGCGATATATGCACACGTGGCCAGAGTTTTGGCCCCTGATTTACATGCAGAGTGACAGCCGAGAATTGTTTCTTTATTGTCTGGCCCTAGATCAACAACTTTATTCAACGCTATCCACAGTTGGTAATTTCTCGCATTTCGGAAACGAGAATATACTTTTACTCGGATTAAACCACGTTTATCACGTAGCGTATCTAGTTAAAACTCTTCATCATCATCCCTTTGCAGCTTGTCTTGAATGTAAGATGGTGCAAGTTGAACTTGATAAACGCCCATCGTGATGTTGCGTAGATTGTTTAGTGTAAGACGAGAAAATTCTGGTACTGGTTGTTCATGCAGGCGATTTCAGTTTGCATTTTCGTAGTGCATATTGTCAACTACTACGCGTGCATGCAAGACATTCGCCTCACAAGGTGTAGCTAGGTATTCCCTTGCAGCTTCTACGGAAGCACCTTGCATCTCGATAACAGGATGATACCTGTTAATCATGGCACCACCAATACGGAAGAAATCTCCGAGATTACGCTGGTGATCAATCGAAATTCTTTTGTCAAATAACTTGAAAATGGATTTTTAGTGGCTATTTCTAGATTCGAAAATCCATCCCGATTTCGTTATGAGCCGTGCTTCGTTCGCTTGCTCCGCTGACAATTGACTCTGACCTGCTTGGAGAGATCGCGGTATCTTGGAATCAATACACATTCGTTCCAACAGCTGTTCGGCATCTTGGTATCCTCTGTCCTCTATAAAAATATCGCAAATGTCGGAAAATGCTCTCATACCCTGCACATCCCTTTCAAATTCATTGATGAGCATTTGTACTTAATTGTCAGTCCGAAAAATAAGGTCTTTGTATATCAAGTATATACCCGTCTGGAGCTACAATGACAGCAGGTTTCACCAAGGGGCGTCCCTTATGCTTACAGGATGATTGTCGCAGTACACAAAAGTTAGTGCTCTTCTGCGTGTAAAAATGAGTGCCATCTATGAAAGCAATCGCCCTGAGAATTCCTGGCTCTGTTTCAACTAGTTGTTCATTGTTCTCACCTTATCTAAGATCACCGAAGAATGGTTTGAACTTTAGACGACATCTTGAGCGTTTATCTTCCGCTCGGTTAGACTAGTGCGCGATGTATATCATTGTAATATTAACCTCATTTGATACTGATCCACCACTGAACCGTTTTTAACGTTTTAACAGCTACGTTTTATTAACTGAACATCTAGAGTGCTTAGCGTTCGGCAGTTTTGAGATGCGTGCGATTTAATCCGTTAAAATAGCCGTGCTTTGTTTCGACCTGACGTTGGCACCTTATCTGCGTTCACGTCAGCATATTTTGAATTTTAGCCTACATCTCGAGCGCTTAGCTTTCAGTCAGTACGACCAGCGCGCGATGTATATCATTGTAATATTAACCTCATTTGATATTCTTCTCACCGGGGCACCGTTTTCATCGTTATAGCAGTTGCTTTTTAATTGACTAAAAACTTGAGCGCCTGGCATTCAGCTGCTTTAAGAAGCGTGCACACAGCATTAGCGTTAACACAACATAGCGTTCTACACAGGAATGTAGACAAACAGTCCTTGTCGAAGGAGCAAACTTTTGCTTTTCTCAAATCATCAGGGCTTCATTCAGGTACAGAGGGTTTAATTTTCGCAAGCCAGGAAAGTGTCCTTTCCACCTTAGCATACCGTAACCGCATTTTAGGTAAAAATTGCGGAATTAAAAAAAATACATATATATATATATATATATATATATTGCAATTATTGATTTTAGAATAAGACATTCGGAATCTACCATTCTTTCAATTCCTGGATTATGAAATTTTGTTGAAAAAGTTTAGAATTTATAAGTTTAAGGAACATAATTGAGACATTGCAAATAGGTAAAGCCCACCTTTGTCGAAAATCGTTTTTTGCAGTTTCAAGTACTTTAGGTTTTAGCCTATCGATAAATTTTAGAGATATGGTAAGAAAAAAATTTCATTTTGCCAAAAAATGTGATTAAAGTTGAGGTGGTTGTTGAGAAATGATTATGTTAACTGGGTAAATTCTATTCTGTTTTTTCTCCCTCTTACTAAGTGAAATTCATGTGATGTTTTCTCTGCCAAAAATCATTTTGAAAGTTTTTGAAGTATTTCCTAGATTCAAAACATTAAAAAATACGCTTTCAAATAATTGGAAATGACAACTAGGTAAAGTCCATTTAGTATTCCTTTCACTCTACTCTTAAAATTAAAAAGAAAATATTTATAGAATTTGAAAGTATAGCTCATAAGAACCACTTGCCTCTATAGTTTTCTCAGAATTTTCTATTTTGGATCCCATCTTATTTTCAAACCGCACATTGACAAATTATATATTTTTCAATTTCGTAATTTTTGCTTGATGAGGAACAGACATCGAGAAAGGATTACACCCCGGCATTACATATACTCCAAATTTTATAAATATTTGTTGCTTCATATGAATATTAATGTATTCACAATAATTACCATAAAATTCCAGGAATTTTGCAATATGATTTTTATAATTTTTCTGGTAACTTTACATGAATTTTTGGTAAATTTCAATATATTGTTGATAAGTTTTAGGTAATTTTCAAGCTACTTTATTTTTAAGGACTACACCTCTACACAACACCAAAAACTAATATTGTAAATTAAATGTATCGCCGGTCATCGTATTTATAAACAGTTATCACCTTGTGCTTTACTCAATCTAAACCTTTTTTTAAACATGAGTTAGGTCTAGGTGAATATAAACGCATTTGAAGTACTTTCGAACCACGTCAGCACAATCCCATTAGATTGATTAGATTGGCTTATACAGTCACCGTGTCACCAGCCTCCTGCCCACCGAAAGTGCATGTAGTTCTTTGGACTGTATGGCAATGAGAATATTTTAAATATAGGTATACTTAAGCGCATTTCAAACTTGGTGGAATTAGTCTTTTTCGATCTAATTTCACTCTTTAAAAAAAAATTTAATATATCATGGGTCAACACTTTGAGAAGTGTAGATGCATCAATATCTGGTGCATATCTTAATATATGTCAGTGGCGGATATATATATATATATATATATATATATATATATATTTGCATGTATGTATATATGTATGTATATTGGCAACCAGAAAACCTTGGCTGCGTCCCCCTTGTTTGACAACCCTTAAGCCATGTAAGGGCACCCCAAAAAGGTTGTACTTCTAAACAAATAAATATATTTTAGATTGCAAATTAATGAGCGAAAATTATATCGAATAATATACAGGATTGGCACATATACTATTAGTAATACTAGTACAGTAATATAGTTTTCTCCATTTATTTTCACACTTTCTCTGAAATATATTTCTGTTGAATAAATCAAAGTGGATACGTGCACCGAAAAAAGCCGGCTATTCGTACGAAAATTTTAGTGCAAATAAACCCCTTCTCCTTCCCTCGAAAATTCAAACCGAAAAAATCCAGCTATTCGTACCGAAATTTCGGTACACGTTGACATGTTCTTACAAAATATAATTTTCTGGGGACGCCCATATATTCCGTAGGGGCATCTCTAATTGACTCACCTCACAGATGATATTTTTGAAATAAATAAATACATTGTACATTTTAGATTGCAATGGAAAAGGTAAGAAGAATATTCTTGTCATAACGTACACTTTTCTCCATTTTTGTATTTTATTTCTTCCTTTGTACTCTAAAATTTATTTAATTAATTAAACATGTATAGGGTCACCTATGCAATATGCATAGGTTTTTTCCACTAAGCCTTGACTTTTGTTCCATATTTGTAGAAAAAATAATTGCATGATTTTGCTTTGTTTTTGAAAGATGTTCAAACTGTAGCTTTAGGGCATGTACCATAATGTCACGTGACCAATTCTTCTGAACGAAATGACTCAAAAACTAATAACTCGAATGAATTTTCCATACCACACATATGTAAAGGAAAAAATTGTGAACGTCTGTCTTTTATGGAGAATTCATTTGAGTTATCAATTTATGAGCATGTTCGTTTAAAAGAATTGGTCACGTGAAAGTCTCGTACATGCCCTTAAATTACTTTTGACAAGATATTGGCAGCTAAACTAGTTTTTCAAGACAATTTTTTTATTCTTAATATCTGGTATGATGCTGCTATTCTTGATGACTATTTTACAGAAATAAACATTAATTTAATGTTTTAATATCATATCGGGTTTGTTTAAGCTTTAAGACCCCAGGATGACCGCGGTTTAAACTTCTTATAAAAATAAAGCAAATTATGCAATTATTTTCCCACCAAATGGAACATATAACAATATTAGTGTCGAGTTTTGAGGACATTTCTTTAACGCTCGTATAACGTATTATGTAAATATCGCTTCGCACCGAAATAGTGAGGAAAAGATAGAAGTTTAGGTTTAAAAAGTTGCAGAGGTCGTATTTTGAAACTAATTTTGGAGAGTATTTTTCTATGAGTCGTGGCTGATTAAAAAAAATATCATTCATTTCTTACTTAAGATGAAAGGTGCCAAAACAGCCTAATTTTTTGTATTTATGCTACCTACTTGGCTCTGTTTATTGACATTTCTCCAGAATCAAATATAATTTGTAAATACACTCTCGATGAATGGAAGGTTTCATAATAGATTAATTGACTTCATTTCTTTATTTGACATTAGCCAATTGATGGATGAAACTGTCGTCTGCTGCATATTGAACAACACTTGGGATTGATATCAACAATTATTAGAAAAAATTTGCATGTTTGAACATATAACATTTTTATTTTCTGCAGAGTCACTTCCTTTCATCTCAAGAATAATATTATTACAAAACAATTTTCAATTGATCACATCTAATAATAATTATCACTGTATTTATCACTTATTATAAATAAAAGCACTGTCTTTGGCTTTTTACAAACTTATATGGTTCTATTTCTCGTAGAAATATAATTTTTAACATAAGAATAAGAGATGGTACCGAGAAGAACAACCTTACAAGTAAAAGAAGTTTAAACTGTACATTTGTTTGTAAGAATCAGAAAAAAAACAGTGATAATTATGTTGTTCAATAGCACATCCATTGTGTTAGGATTTTAAATGGTCAATACAATTGTACCAGAACCAGTGTATCAAAATGAATGATGATCTTGTTTAGTTTTCAGTCATGATTAATTATTAATTTTAGATAATTTTGTATAATTCAACAAACAGATAAGTATAAAGAATTAATTCAAATACCGAAAATGCAAGAGAAGGTAGATTTTTTTCGTCAAGAAATATGACAAAATCGAGTTCATGATCAAATCAAATTTTTTTTAACCAAGCCACTACAAATCTTTGGAGATTACCGTGATGGATAGAATGGCTCAGTTTATGGTTATTTTAATTATTCATTTTAAACATTCATATATACCTAAAATTTTCTCTGAAAATCTTGGAAACACAAAATTGCTATTGCACTGAAAGGCCAGAATATGTGTTACCATTGATCTATTGCAGTTATACTTTCATGGCTCCCCAACATCCTAATGACGTATTGGTTTTTTTTTTATTAAGCAGGCTTGGCTCTCCAAAAAGGATGCTTTCTGTCCCTCGCCCTTGAATAATTAAGTCGACTACGGATATTTGTTAAAGTTTTTGGTGGTTCATAAGAGCGCATTTGAGGCAGAATATGTTGCTGACCGGAAAATCAACTTTAACCTCATTAGGAAAAATGTAATACCAGCTAGCCCATTTGGGTGCATTTGGTGGCATCCGGGTGCATGTTGAGCACATTTGAATCCATAAATGTTGATGTCAAAATTCAGTGCAGGGGTGAGAAGGCTAGTGCAACGGATCTTAGGGATTAAGGTAGAGGTGCCAAATGTGGATCAGTGGTTTTTCATTTATGAATATAGCAAATATTTGTTATATAGTTTACATAAATAATTCATTACATCTTACACTAAATTTGACATTCAAATATATATATATAAATTAATAACATAGAGAAAGAGTAATACACAATTGGAACCCCGATAAACATTTGGTTCCTTTGCCTTATTTATCGTATTTTACATTATAAATGCTATATCATAAGTGTTATATTATGAGCGGGAATAGTCCTGGTGAAATTTATATATTTAATGTTTTTAGACTTCAAAATTGAATTTTCAGCTCATTAAATGCTTTAATAATAACAAAGTGCTCAATTCACTACAAAATCTCGCCAAATAGTTTCAATTGCACGTCATCATTTTAACATTTCCAATTTATTACAATTGGGAATTTTGTTTGCAGGGGAGACAAAATTTTGGGGAAGATATGGAGAATGAGAAAAATGAGGCATATTTAAAACAATATGATTATGAGGAGGTTCCAAAAGAAGATAAACTAGAGAAGGAAAACGGTATTTCTTTCAAGGTTGGAAACTACTGGCTACAAATTGCAGCCGTCGTCAGTGGTATTATGAAAAATTAATTTTTCGTATTGTTAATCAAATAATTGAATTTTGTATAAGACAATTGAATATTTTAACAAACAAAAAAATGAATTTTCAATTCAAAAAGGCGATTTTTCTGTTCAAATAGACGAATGTTCAAGAAACAGTGGAATTTACGATAAAAAGATGACTGTTCAACAAGATATTTAGATTTTTTTGAAATGATTACATTTTTGAGAAAGTAGTTGAATTTGTAACTAAATACTTGATATTTCTACCTAAAAAGATGAATATTCAACCAAATAGTTGAATTTTCAACCTCCAAAGATCTATTCTTAACAACAACAAAAATAATAGTTGATATTTCAACAAAGCGGACCAACTTTCAACACAGATTTTTCAGTCAAAAAAGTAAAAAAGTTCATCCAAATTGTTAATTTTTCAAGCCAATAGACGAATTTTCTGTAAAATAGTTGAATTTTCAACAAAAAAGGTAATTTACAACCAAACAGTTGTATTTTAAACAAAAAAAGCAAATTTAGAAACAAGAAAGGTAAAGTTACATTTTCAGTTAGAAAAATTGATTTCTAATAAAGTAGTAATAGATTTTTCAATTAACCCGCTGACAGTGTCTGACGCATATTGCGTTAAAAAAATGACCAAGAGTGCGTTTGACGCAATATGCGTCATGTAAAATAAATAGATTCATACTATTACGATTATCATGAAACTTGGTACTCAAAGGTTTTGTGGATCTCTGAATCCGAACATGTTATCAGAATTCCAAAATTCAAAATCGCGGATCCAATATAGCGAATCGAAAATCGGTCAATTTTATGTAATTTCGATCAGCCATATTGGATCCACCATTTTGAATGTTGGTATTCTAATGCCAGATTCGGATTCAGAGACACAAAAAACTTCAATACCAACGGGTCAACGGGTTAAAAAAGATCAATTTTCAACAAAATAGTTCAACTTTCAATGACAGAGATGATTTTTCAACTAAAATAATGAATCTTCAATTAGAATAGTTCAATTATCAGTAAAAAAAATGAATTTCAAATTATGAAAAAAAACGAAATTACAACTGAAGCGATGCACTTGCAACTAAAATGATAAATCTTCAACAACAAAAAAAGACTTTTTAACAAAGTGTTAGCCATTTCAACCAAAAAAAGATTTTAATAAAAAATAATAAACAGTTGAATTCAACCACAGAAGACGAATTTCCATCAAAATAGTTGTATCCTTAACCAAAGAAGATTAATTTTCAACCAAACAGTTGCATTTTTATCCAAAAAAATATGCAATTTCTGCTACAGCAGATGAATTTTTGAACAAAAAGTAGAAGTTTCAAAAAAATATTTGAATTTAAAGTCCAGAAAGATTAAGTTGAATTTTCAATACCAAAATATGAATTTTCAACAAAAGGTTAATTTTATGCCAAAATAGTTGAATTTTCATCTCAAAAAGACGAATTTTTAACCCAAAAGGATGACTTTTTAACAAAATTGCTGAATTTTCAAGTAAATATTAAAATTTATAACAAAAGGTAGGATCGTTAGAAGAAAGTAAATGCAAGAAAATAAAAATAGAAATACAAGGTAAATCAAAAACTGACAAGAATATTATATCCAGGTAGAAGCAAAACTTCATTTTAAAAATTTCCATAAAATCTTTTATAAACGGAATGAAACAATTTGAAATTTGAAAAATTGAAATTTATTGTCCACGACTGGCCACCCTGGAAAATAAGTTAGTTACAAATAGTCAAAAAATCATCGAATTTCAATACACATTTTTTGAATTACAGAGTGAGTTTTTTTTCAAATGCGCAAATCTTTACAGTGAATTTGGCAGCGATTGGAGCATCAACAACATGGTTTTGGACTTCTCCTGCACTACCGTATTTGAAGAGCAACATTTCAGAAATTCCTATAACAGACTCAGAGGGAATTTGGTTAGCTTCAATTTTGGACATCAGCGCAAGCATCGGTCTTTTATTATGTCCGCTCTCTTTACATATTACAGGTCGCAAACTTACTTTGCTAATATTAGGTGTATTTCACGCAATTTCCTGGACAATGGTTATTTTCTCAAAAAATATCGAAACTCTGTGCACAGCACGATTCATTGCTGGATTGTCCTACCAAATGTCCTTTAAAATCCAGATTATGTACATAGCTGAAATATCAGATAAGAATATCAGAGGAGCTTTAGTGTCAACAGTGAAGATATTTTCTTGTCTGGGTCAGTTATTTGTGAAAAGTGCTGGCGCTTTTCTTTCCTTCCGGAATATGAACATAGCAATGCTCTCAACACCTCTTTTATTCTTGATCACATTCGCATTTGTACCAGAAAGTCCCTACTATTTATTAATTCGAGGTAAAATGAATGAAGCCTGGGAAAGCATTTCAAAATTTAAAGGAACAAAAAATCCACAAATTGTGGAATCTGCATTGGAAGAGATTCAAGAATCTGTCAAAGATGCCCAAAAAACAAATGCTTTTTGTTTTCGGGAACTAGTGTACATTCGAGGAAACAGGCGAAGTTTGTACATTGTACTTATCGCTGTTGGAACCGCAAGTTTATCAGGGAGAGCTGTTATGACTTCTTTCACCCAAGAGGTATTGGGTTACAGTGATTTGCCATTATCTCCTGAATATGCTACTTTAATAGTAGCAGGTATTGGATTATTTATATCTGTATTGATTACTCCACTTATCGATAGAGGAGGGAGGAAAACTGTATTTTTCTTATCTGGGATCCTATCCACAATATGCCTAGCACTTCTAGGATTGACATTTTTTATGAAATACTATCTGAAGACTACTATGCCCTTTTTTACGTGGGTGCCACTAATTTGCTTTGTACTTTATTTTGTCACATTGGAAGATGGCATTGTTAACTTGACAGATATACTAATGAGTGAAATATTTGCACTTGAAGTTAAAGGAATGAGTATAATTTTCATTGGACTGGCAAAAAATTTATTTTGGTTCATAACTCACTTTTCGTTTGGGTGGCTTAATTCCACATTTGGAATTTACACCACTTTCTGGATGTATGCAGTTTTTTGTTTGACTGGAACTATAACGTTTATTTTTGTTGCTCCTGAAACAAGAGGAAAATCTCTGGAGGAAATTCAAGATATTTTGCATGAACGACATAAATTGAAAGAGGATGATGTGATTGATATGTAATTTTTTTAGCTATTGAGGGTCAATTTCCATTATTTCTAAAGCTAAATTTCAATTATACAACCACAAAATGATTTTGTTATAATAAGTTAATTAAGTTATATGTTTATGAACACATTTTAATGAAAATGTGTGGACTGAAAATTTAGAATTAGTTACCTGAGTTCAATTTCCACTGCTCGTTTGTATTTATCTAAATCAATGGTATCTTACAATTAGTTCTTAAAATTTATTTTTTTAAGAATATATGTAGATAATTTTTTAGTACATTAATTTTTTTATTTTTATAAAAAGGCTTCTACTTTTTCATATAGGTAATAACTCATATTTGTAAAACAATGAAAGTATTTACATTTTTCAATATATCAGTAAAAAATATATAATATATTGTTGTGAAGTTATACTTACATTATCTAAATAATAATCCAAGCTGTTGGAAAATTTGTTTGAAAATTTTATGTATCAAAAGTAAGACCGAAATCACTAATTTCTTCGATCCAGCCCTTTATCGGCAAAAAATAATCAAAGAAATAAGTATTTTGAACGTCTGATTTTCTCATATATAAATGTGATAAAAGACTGCCATTTGAAATGATTCGACACCAGTTAAAATAAAGAGAATGATTATCAGAAAACAAAAATATGAAATCATTTTAATTTTACAGATTTCGTTAGAACTTTTTTGGCCAAAAATGACGAAAGATACGAAAAAAGTCGAAGAAATAAAATTGTTTCTCTGAAAACGTTACAGAAAAATATCTCTTGTCACTTTTTCTGTCTTGCGTTTATTACTTTATTTCGAAATCTTCGGGAAAATATGTATTAAGATTTATTTTCTTCTCAACAATACAATTCTATGGTGTGATGAAAAACCAAAGCGGACTTAATTTAACAGTTTTAATGAAGTAAATAAAAAAAATGGAGTGCCGTATATAGAAACAACTTAGAAATGTAAAATATTCTTAATTTAAGGTCTGCGAAAAACAATTATCGACTATTTAAAAAATACTGACTCCAAAGGAAAAAATTTGATGTAAATGTTGTTGAAACTGTTAAATTATGTTCTTCTTTGTTTTTTATGACACTATAAAATTGCATTGTTGACAAAAAATAAATTTCCAGGATTTTATGCATATTTTCGGAAAAATTTCGAAAACAATGCGAGATAGAAGAATGTGAAAATAATAAAAGTAATAAGTTTTTTGAACGTTCGATTTTTTCATAAATAAATGTGATGAAAAAGACAGCTACTTCGAATGATTCTTTACCTGTAAACATAAAGAGAATTATTATCGGAAAACAGAAATTCGAAATCATATAAGATTTGCAAATTTTGTCAGAACAGTTTATAATCACCTGTAAAATGCCTATCAATAATAAAAAAGAAGTATTAAATAATTTCGCAATTCATTTTAGAATAATTATATTATACAATGGAGAAAAATAAACTTACCTATGTTGTATTATTGAAAACCACAAAACTTTACTAAAAAACATACTTAAAGTTTAGGAAGTTTGAGTGTACAAAATATTACACTTAAAAAAAAACTGTTCACTCTGAACTGATATCCTCACAAAAAAATGCGTGGTCGAAAAATTCCCTTATTAAAAAAAACAGGGACTCGAAATCAATTTTGCAACAGCAGCCTTTACAAGAAGTCATATTTCGTGTTTATCATAAAAAATAAATTTAAAATGCAGTGCAAAAATAAATTGCAAAAAAGCATTTTCAATATTTCAATACACGGTATTTATCCCACCATATAATTTTCGTTTGGAAAGAAATTTCCATAAAATCCTGAAATAAAAGTAAACTTACAGGACACAAAATTGAAAATCATCATAGTGACTAGCGTGGAAAATATAAATAAATTTTAAATATCGGTCGATCAAAGATGGACAAACATTTAACTCCATTCCTCTATTCATTTTAGAGGCTCTGTTCAATGCAATACTCGATACTATTATTAGGTGAACAATTCCGTAAATTTACTTTGAGCAACTTCGAAAATTTGCTTCTGTAAAAATATCAATTTTAACCAGAGTGAAATATCGAGTGCGCGCAAGAAATATTTTACCTTGGCTCTACCTGCTTGAAATTAAACATTCAGGCCAAAAAAAGGAACCTGCCGCCCTTGTTATATTAAAAATGTCCAAAACCACAATCAAATCAACACACTCACTCTACGATTCTCATTCCCGCCGCCCGGTGCAAAAGAACCTAAACCTAGGGATTACGTCCCGGGACGCAACCGACACCTGAGCTTGGAGGCCACGTTAGGGCATTTTTCAGTCATAGAAATCAATCCTGAAATCGTACACCGTTTAAGGAGGGTAAAAAACATTTTTTTTCCAATAAAATATTTGTTAGTTCAATAATACTTATAACTTATTACTTAATTATTTAAAGTATTGCACAAATAAAAAATAGTATTCAAACTTATCTAGTGAGACACAAATCCATACAAATACACTCACACAGACTTTGTGCTTTCCTTGATCAGAAAATAAAACAATGCACGCAAACATCTTCCATATGGTTGAACCATTAGTAAGATCTTACTCTAGGTTATTTGCTTATTTTGAAACGGACTAAAATTTTAATATTTTAAAAATTTCCACTTCACAATTCCTAACTATTAATTTTTTTAATATTTTCATTAACATACGTCTATTCAGACTCAAGAATTTTCATCTAGAATTATATTTAAAATAAGATGCAAGCGGATATAATTAAATTGAAATATAACTTCAGGGTTTTCATTTTTTTTAAATGTCGGAGAACAAAGAATTGTGTACCTTAATAATATGTGAATTTGTTTTTAAGATAAAAAGTAAACATATTAAAAAGTAGCTATGCCGTTTTAGCACTTGAAACGTGTACCTTATTTATTCATAAATAATTTATATAAGTGCTACAATTGCTTTAATTATTATTATTCAATAATGGGAAAACTTACTAATTTCAGAGAATTTTCCGCGTAATTCAAATATTGTGTTTTCAAATATTATATTTTCAAATATCGTATATTTAAAGAGAAAAGGGGAAAAGGGAAGTTTTTTGAGAATATGGGAAAATAGGGGAATTTCAAGAACAAATAGGAAATTAAGGAAAAAAGGGGAAGACTGTGCATCCTGTATGAATAAAAGTTTCTAAAATCAGTAACTGGTCACAATAAAGGATGTCTAGTGATCAGGCAATTTGAAATTTTCGGGGGTTTCCCCCTACCAATTTAAAGATCAATCATAGACTGAAGTGATAAATATTAATCGAAACTACATTGTCAACCTCAAGTATGATGACACCACCTATATTTATCGATGATCGCCTGACTTCTTTGAATGTTAAATAGAAAAACATACACGCACACTACGTGTGCGATCATTATGTTTTTGTTCAAAGCCATTTTTGAACAAGTATTAGTAAGAAAACTGTTTCATAATGTCTGTTATCTAAAATAATAGAAAAGAAAAGTAAGGACAATATTTTTGATAATCGATAAAAATTGATATCTTAACCTCGGATGATTTTTTATTAACAATATCAATTTTATACGAAAAACATAATATAACAAAAAATTGCTTGAGATTGTAAATCTTCATTTAAACTTCATGTTGTTTGTTTTAAATACCGATTTCAGGTATATAACGCCAACAAACAGCACTATGTTAAATTCTTTTTCAAACACTTTAAATTCCTAACATTTCAAGTAAAATTATTTCATTTCTAACCAATTAGATGAATTTTAAACCAAATATTTTAATTTTCAACCAAATAAATGAATTTTTAACCAAATAGTTAAATTTTGAACCAAAAAGATGATTTAAAAAAAATACGAATTTTAAACAAAATAGTTAAATTTTCAACCAATGAGATAATTTTTTGCCAAAAAAGAGAAATTTTCAATAAAATAGTTGAATTTTTAAGCAAAGAGATAAATTTTCAAGTAAAATGATGAATCATCAACCAAAATATGTCTTTTTGACGAAGTAGTTCAACTTTTAACCGAATTGTTAAATTTTCAAACAAAAGAAATAAATTTTCAACTAAAAAATTTCATTTTTAATGAAAAAGATTCAATATCTACCAAGAAGATTAACATACCAACAAAAAAGGCGAATTTTCTACAAAAAAAAGTGCCCGCTGCGCGGACACATTCTCATTGCGTGCTGTAGTTCCTGGGTAACTATAGTCATAAATTGGAACTGAAATTGTATTTTCATTTATTTTTAAAGAAGGTTCTCAAAGCACCTGCAGCTTTGACGATTACATTCTCATTGCTGAAATCGCCTCGATAATTAGGTTATAGAGTCAGTTATCTTTAAAAAATAAAACGATTTAGCAAAATTGAACAGCATATAAGAAGTATGATATGTTCTTCAATATGATGTTAATGAAAAAATAATTTTTTTTTAAATTTACTAAATAAGGACATTAGGCCGTAAGCCGTTCATTCAAACTTCAGTTCTAAGATAACTCTTTTATGATTAATTATTCTCGAACAATTTCAATTAGTCTCCAATTGAAAAATTTCATTAGGATAATTTGTAAATCTTGTTGAAACCTATTAGAAATAACGCTTCTAACTCACGGATCTCTTAAAAACAAAAATTGCAGATTTTGAAAAATGATCTAACTTTTTGAATTTTGGTCTGATTGAAAAATTTTATCGGAATGGTTTCGAAATATATTTGATATCTAGTTGAAATTTAGATTGATATTTTTTAATCTATGAAAAAATTATTTTTTGTTGTTGAAAATTTTCAAAATGTTGAAAATCATATATCTTTTAATTTTTGTCGAAATCAAAAATGTCATGAGGATAATCTGCAAGTCTTTTTGTCGTCTACCAGAAACTTTGACAAATTTTTTTCAAAACTCATGAAAAAAGTTTGTTTCAAATTTTGAAAAAGCTCTAACTTCTTTAATTTTGATCTAATCTCTACCCATCTGTAAAAAACTTTGACGAAAATTTCTGAAACTTGAAAATATATTTTTTTTAAATTTTGACAATGCTCTAAGATTTTTGATTTCGGTTGAAAATATCTGGTTAGCGAACTTAACCTTCATTTTGGGACTCAAGGAGTTTATCAAAGGCTGACTCGATTAGACGAATTCTTCAAAAGTTAGCGTGGCTACAACTTTCAGGTCACCATACATACACACAGAAATACATACAGTATTACATACAGACATACATACAGACAGACATCAACAAAATGTTATGATTTTCGGACTCTGTGAGTGCCAAAACTTAAAGATCCGTTAAAAACTAGAGATCGAAAATTTGGACGATTACATTACCATTCCACTCTCATGAATGAGAATGTAAAAATAGTTAATCCTCAGCCAAACAGTTTAATTTTTTACTATATGTTGAATTGCCAAAAAGACATTGTACAAAAATGGCGAATTCAATGACTAAATGATAATCTGAAAAATCTTTTTTTTTTATTAAAAATATGAACTTTCGAGAAAAAACACTAACATAAAATAACAAGAAAATTGTTCCACATTATAAATCGTCTTTCACATTCAGTAAAACAACCAATTTTCGTTGAAAAACGTTAACATAACCTTCAACTGTTCAAAAATTGTAATGTTATTTAAAATCTATATCAACATATCCGGTGAGGACCGCTGTAGCTTAACCTACAATTCTTAAAAAGTTTTGAACCTTCTTTGAAATATTTTTGTATTACAAATTCTAACTTCCGACAAAAACACTAACAAAACTCAAATTTGTTAGATTTTAATTTTTTCGAAATGACAATGGTTTTTGTTTGAAAATACGCTAATACGTAACACGCTAACGTAACCTAAAATTGTTAAAAAGTTATTAACCTTTAAAATCTTACGATTTTTTATATAAATGTCAATTTCAGGTAAAAACTCTGACAAAACTGAAAATTGTAAATTAAAAAAAAAATTATCTTTTTGATCTTTTAATTTTTTATTGAAAACGCCCATTTCCAGTGTGAAAGGTTACATAACAAAAAGGTCGTGAAACTTGGTAATAATTTTAAGATAGTTTAAAAAAATATGTTAAAAGTTATATTCAGTGATTAAGCTTATTTATTTTGAGCATTTTATAGTAACAAATGGAATTTAAATGCATTAAAATAAAATAAAAATCAAGAAAATGGGCGTCACGGTTGCCGGGAAGCTTACTTCATATTAGATTTTATTTAAATTTTGAGAAAACACTATTTTTAAATATATTCCTTAATAATTGACAAAATTCCTTCATCTTGGCTTCTCTTATAGAATAATAAAAATAATAGAATAGAATGTTGATAACTCTTGACCTATTTAGGAGAAAAAGTGTTAATTCTTATATAATTAACATTAAAAGAGTTTAAGCAGTCGTCGAAAAACTTTGATGGCACATAGGGCTACGTGAACCATTTCTGTTGGATTTGGACTGATTATATCCAAGTTCCAGTGTACTAATTTACTGGCACAATAAACAAATATCGGCACATTAAGATCAATACAATTTTATTTGCTTTTAATTTCCACATATTATGATCAATGTTGATGAAACATACATTGTCAAACCGTAACAAATAGTTACGTTCTTTTTAATCCCGATCTTGAAATGAATTTAAGCTAAAAATTGAAAAATATTTTCAAATTGAAATCTCATACGGCTGAATGCTATCGGCCAAAAAACGACCAAATCAGCTAGACACAGATTTTTTAATATGAAATCTATAATTTGACCCGGGTTGAGAAATATAACAACGGAAGGAGTAACCGGTTTTGATTTAATAATTACGAATAATAATAATAATAATCGGGCGAGCCCATCGCCCGAGAGCTCCGGCTTTTCCAGTCAGCCACGTTGCATTGGGCTAACTCCCCAATGCAACGAATTATGGTTCAGTTGGGAGTGGCAAAAAGACCAAACCGAGGCGAAGACCAGGCAATGGCCGCGGACAAACGCGAGAACATCGATTTAAGTGGTCGGACGAACTCAGAAGGGGCATCCTCACCTGTTGGCAAAGAAACTCACCGGCGCGAAGAGGATTTACGCAGAGGTTATATGACCGTTGGGTCGATATGCACCCGGAATATGCTCATAAAATGGCTCAGTATTTAGGAGATCAGGTATCTTTTTTGCGCAAAAACAGATATGAAACTCTTCATCGGCAAGGAGAGCAACATCCTCCAGCGAACGTACCACCAGTTCCAGCAAGAGCACCTTTGCAGATAGCCGATAAGAGAAGTAGGAGATCTATCCACTAAAAAGTCTTTCTGAGGATGGACAAATTATCTGAAGCTAATAATGCTCTCGCCGATTTGCTTCTCGAAGATATTAATCTCTGAAATCTGAACTGTATAGTTTACGAGAAGATAGTCTCCCTGCTTAGCGACAATAGAAGTAACGATACGTCAGTACGCCTGAGTAAGACTCGCGAGCGTATCGCACAGCTTCAGTTTAAAATTGAAACGGCGAGATGGCATGCATCAAATATTCAGTGCGTGATTAGCTACAAAAAATCAAATAAAAAATTCACTTCAAAAGTTAGAGCACTTTCTCGAAACTTAAGGAAAGCAAATCATACGCTGAACAAGTGTAAGCTGTTGACCATCAAGCAGCACTGGATGCAAAAAATAAGATCTCTTTCAACAGAGAAACAGAGCCTTGAACGGCGAGTAAACTGGATTCAGGAAAATTCCACCTTTTCTACTCATCCGTCCCGTCTGTTCAATAAAACGTCACGTGACGTTAGAAATCCGTCTAGTCCAGAAGAGATTCAAGTCTTCTGGGAGAAAGTATATGGAGATACTTATCAGCTAAATGGAAATGCTTCAGATATATCACTCTTTCGTAACTTTTGCCAAAGGCAAAGGTTTCAGGCTCCAGAGGACAGGCCCATAGCTTGTTTAAACACCATCTACAAGCTATTCACTGGCATCCTCAAAGAGAGGATATCAAAATCTATCGAGCCGGTATGGAATGTAATAGTTGAACAACGTGGATGCAAGAGAGGGCTGGCAGGTTGCAGGGAGAACTTGTTAATAGACAGGTGTATTACCCTTTTATCGATTAATTTTTTTTCGTACCTTGTGTCGCTTTTCAACAAAATTTAATTTTTTTACATTGCATGTTATCTTATACGATTACAACAAAACTACGCGTTATATCAAGAATTATTGATGAGAAATTTGGATTTTTCAATTTTTCAAGAAAATTCAAATGGTTGTTTTAATAGTCTTAAAAAACTATCCCGTATACAGGCGACGACGACAACGACGACGACAAAGACAGACAGACAGACACCGACGTAAAATATATTTTTTCTGACTCAGGGTGCCTCAAAACGTCGACATTTGATGGAATCCACGAAAGTCAATTTTTACATAAAATCAATACCTTCTCATTATGATGAGAATGTTAATTCATTATTTTTTGTGCCAATAAAATTTTAGTTTGCGATTTTTTAAGAAAACTCAAAAAGTCGTCATGATAATCTTGTAGGCCTATCAAAAAGTAACACTTTTCTCATTTTGACTTTTTTCCATATCATGCTTTAATTGGCTTAAAATGTTAATTTTCGCTTTTTTTGGGAGAAATTGAAAATGCTGTAGCTCTGTCAATTTTCTTTGTATCGGAAAAAGTTGTGTGAATAATTTGTTTCAATTTTCGAGTAATACGGGCGGCTGTCCATTAAATTTATGAATTTTTCAAAAAAATGGTCTAAAAAATTTCGAAAGTGCCGTAACTTTTTGAATTTCTATCAAAAATAGCTGGTTAACAAACTCGATCTTTCTTTTTCATCCCTGAAACTGTGTGCCAAAGCACAATTCAATCCGATGAGGTTTTCGAAAGTTATTCGATTTACAGACGACGACGATGACGACGACGACGACGGCGGTGGCGGCGGATGAAAGACGGACAGACACCGACGTAAAAACTATTTTTTCTGACTCAGGGGGCCTCAAAACGTCGACACTTCATGGTATCCACGAAAGTCATTTTTCACATAAAACCAATACCTTCTCATTATGATGAGAATGTAATAATTCATTATGTTTTTTGCCAATAAAATTTGAATTATCGATTTTTTTTGAAAACTTAAAAAGCGATGATGAGAATCTTGTAGAACTATCGAAAAGTAACACTTTTCTCTCACTAAATTTTTTTCATATCATGCTTTAATTGGCATAAAATATTCATTTTCGCTTTTTTTGGGAGATATTGAAAATGCTGCAGTTCTGTCAATTTTCTCTGTATTAAAAAAAGTTGTAGAAATAATTTGTTTCAATTTTCGAATACTACGGGCGGCTGTCAATGGAATTTATGAATTTTGTAAAAAAATGGTCTACAAAATTTTGAAAGTACCGTAACTTTTTGAATTTCTATCCAAAATAGCTGGTCAACAAACTCGATCTTTCTTTTTTATCCCTGAAACTGTGTGCTAAAGCATAATCCAATCCTATTAGTCTTTCGAAAGTTATCCGATATACAGACGACGACGACGACGACGACGACGACGGACGACGACGACGACGACGACGGAAGACAGACGGACAGACACCGACGTAAAAACTATTTTTTCTGACTCAGGATTCATCAAAACGTCGACATTTGATGGAATCCACGAAAGTCATTTTTCACATAAAACCAAAACCTTCTCATTATGATGAGAATGTAATTATGTTTTTTGCCAATAAAATTTGAATTTTCGATTTTTTAAGAAATCTTAAAAAGTGATCATAAGAATTTTGTAGGACTATTAAAAAGTAACACTTTTATTTTCCCGACTTTGTTTCATATCATGCTTTAATTAGCTTAAAATGTTAATTTTCGCTTTTTTTGGGAGATATTGAAAATTCTGTAGCTCTGTCAATTTTGTTTGTATTGAAAGAAGTTGTGTAAATAATTTTTTTTAATTTTCGAGTGCTACGGGCGGCTGTCCATGGAATTTATGAATTTTGAAAAAAACGGTCTAAAAAATTTTGAAAGTGCCTTCACTTATTGAATTTCTATCCAAAATAGCTGGTTAAGTAACTCAATATTTCTTTCCCATCCCTGAAACTTTGTGCCAAAGCACAATCCAATCCGATTAGTCTTTCAAAAGTTTTCCGATATACAGACGACGACGACAACGACGAAGACGACGACGACGAGGACAGACGGACAGACACCGACGTAAAAACTACTTTTTTTGCCTCAGGGGGCCTCAAAACGTCGACATTTCAGGGAATCCACGAAAGTCATTTTTCACAAGGAACCAATACCTTCTCATTATGATGAGAATGTATAATTCATTATGTTTTTTGCCAATAAAATTTGAATTTTCGATTATTCAAGAAAAAGTAGAGAGTGATTATGAGAATCTTGTAGGAATACCAAAAAGTAACACTTTTCTTTGCCAGACTTTTTTTCATATCATGCCTCAATTGGCTTAAAATGTTAATTTTCGCTTTTCTTGGGAGATATTGAAAATGCTGTAGCTCTGTCAATTTTCTTTGTATTGGAAAAAATTGTGGGAATAATTTGTTTTCATTTTTTAATACTACGGGCGGATCTCCATGGAATTTATGAATTTTGAAAAAATGGTCTAAAAAAATTTGAAAGAGCCACAACTTTTTGAATTTCTATCCAAAATAGCTGGTTAACGAACTCGATCCTTCTTCTTCATCCCTGAAACTGTGTGCCAAAGCACCATCCAATCCGAGTAGTCTTCCGAAAGTTCTCCGATATACAGACGACGACGACGACGACGACGACGACGACGACGACGACGACGACGACGACGACGACGACGGCGACGATGACGGACGACAGACGGACAGACACCGCCGTGAAAACTATTTTTTCTGCCTCAGGGGGCCTCAAAACGTCGACATTTCATGGAATTCATGAAATTCATTTTTCACATAAAACCAATTCCTTCTCATTACGATGAGAATGTAATAATTCATTATGTTTTTTGCGAATAAAATTTCAGTTTTCGATTTTTTAAGAAAACTCAAAAAGCGAACATGAGAATCTTGTAGGACTATCAAAAAGTAACACTTTTCCTTCCGCGACTTTTTTTCATATCATGCTTTAATTGGCTTAAAATGTTAATTTTTGCTTTTTTGGGAGATATTGAAAATGCTGTAGCTCTGTTAATATTTTTTGTATTGAAAAAAGTTGTGAAAATAATTTGTTTTTATTTTTGAGTAATACAGGCAGCTATCCATGGAATCCATGAATTTAAAAAAAAATGGTCTAAACATTTTTGAAAGTGCCGTAACTTTTTGAATTTTCATTCAAAATAGCTCGTTAACGAACTTGATCTTTCTCTTTCATTCCTGAAACTGTGTGCTAGAGCACAATCCAATCCGATTAGTCTTTCGAAAGTTATCCGGTATACAGGCGACGACGACGACGACGACGGACGACAGACGGATAGACACCGACGTAAAAACTGTTTTTTCTGACTCAGGGGGCCTCAAAACGTCGACATTTCACGAAATCCACGAAAGACATTTTTCACATAAAACCAATACCTTCTCATTATGACGAGAACGTAATAATTCATTATGCTTTTTGCCAATAAAATTTGAATGTTCAATTATTTAAGAAAACGTAAAAAGTGATCATGAGAATCTTGTAGGACTATCAAAAAGTAACACTTTTCTTCTCCGGACTTTTTTTTATATCATGCTTTAATTGACGTAGAATGTTAATTTACGCATTTTTTTGTGATATTGAAAATGCTGTAGCTCTGTCAATTTTCTTTGCATATCAAAAAGATGGGAGAATAATTTGTTTTAATTTTCGAGTACTACGAGCGGCTGTCCATGGAATGTATGAATTTTGAAAAGAAATGGTCTACAAAATTTTGAAAGTGCCGTAACTTTTTGAATTTCTATCCAAAATAGCTCGTTGACGAACTTGATATTTCGTTTTCATTCCTGAAACTGTGTGCTGAAGCACAATCCAATTCGATTAGTCTTTCGAAAGTTATCCGATATACAGACGACGACGACGACGACGGTCGACAGACGGACAGACAACGACGTAAAAACTATTTTTTTTTGACTCAGGGGGCCTGAAAACGTAGACATTTCACGAAATCCACGAAAGTCATTTTTAACATAAAACCAATACCTTCTCATTATGATGAGAATGTAATAATTCATTATGCTTTTTTCCAATAAAATTTGAATTTTCGATTTTTTAAGGAAACTCAAAAAGTGATCATGAGAATCTTGTAGGACTATCAAAAAGTAACACTTTATTTATTTTTTTACTTTTTTTTTATATCATTCTTTAATTGGATTAAAATGTTAATTTTCGCTTTTTTTGGGAGATATTGAAAATGCTGTAGCTACAGACGCCGACGACGACGACGACGGACGACAGACGAACAGACTCCGACGCAAAAACATTTTTTTCTGACACAGGGGGCCTCAAAACGTCGACATTTCATGGAATCCACGATAGTTACTTTTCACATAAAACCAATACCTTCTCATTATGATGAGATTGTAATAATACGTTATGTTTTTTGCCAATAAAATTTGAATTTTCGATTTTTTAAGACAACTCAAAAAGTGATCATGAGAGTCTTATAGGACTGTCAAATGTTAAGACTTTTCTTCTTCTGACTTTTTTCATATCTTGCTTTAATTGGCTTAAAATCTTAATTTTCGCTTTTTTTGGGAGATATTGAAAATGCTGTAGCTCTGTCAATTTATTTTGTATTAAAAAAAGTTGTATAAATAATTAGTTTTAATTTTCAGGTACTATGGGTGGCTGTCCATGGAATTTATAAATTTTGGAAAAAAAGGGTCTGAAAATGTTTCAAAGTGCCGTAATTTTTTGAATTTCTATCCAAAATAGCTGTTTAACGAACTCGATCTTTTTTTTTTCATTCCTGAAACTTTGTGCCAAAGGACAATCCAATCCGATCAGTCTTTCAAAAGTTATCCGATATACAGACGACGACGACGAAGACGACGAGGACGACGAGGACAGACGGACAGACACCGACGTAAAAACTATTTCTTCTGCCTCAGGGGGCCTCAAAACGTCGACATTTCATGGAATCCACGAAAGTCATTTTACACATGGAACCAATACCTTCTCATTATGATGAGAATGTAATAATTCATTATGTTTTTTGCCAATAAAATTTGAATTTTCGATTATTCAAGAAAAAGTAGAGTGATTATGAGAATCTTGTAGGACTATCAAAAAGTAACACTTTTCTTTGCCAGACTTTTTTTCATATCATGCCTTAATTGGCTTAAAATGTTAATTTTCGCTTATCTTGGGAGATATTGAAAATGCTGTAGCTCTGCCAATTTTCTCTGTATTGGAAAAAGTAGTCTAAATAATTTGTTTTAATTTTCGAATAATACGGGCGGCTGTCCATGGAATTCATGAATTTTGAAAAAAAATGGTCTAAAAATTTTTGAAAGTGCCGTAACTTTTTGAATTTCTATCCAAACTAGCTCGTTAACAAACTTGATCCTTCTTTTTCATTCCTGAAACTGTGTGCGAAAGCACAATCCAATCCGATTAGTCTTTCAAAAGTTATCCGATATACAGACGACGTCGACGACGATGACGAGGACAGACGGACAGACACCGACGTCAAAACTATTTTTTCTGACTCAGGGGGCCTCAAAACGTCGACATTTCATGGAATCCACGAAAGTAATTCTTCACATAAAACCAATACCTTCTCAGTATGACGAGAATGTAATAATTCATTATGCTTTTTGCCAATAAAATTTGAATGTTCAATTATTTAAGAAAACGTAAAAATTGGTCATGAGAATCTTGTAGGACTATCAAAAAGTAATACTTTTCTTTTTTTGAATTTTTTTCATATCATGCTTTAATTGGCTTAAAATGTTAATTTTTGCTTTTTTGGGAGACATTGAAAATGTTGTAGCTCTGTCAATTTTCTTTGTATTGAAAAAAGTTTCAAGAATAATTTGTTTCAATTTTCGAGTACTACGGGCGGCTGTCCATGGAATTCATGAATTTTGAAAAAAAATGGTCTACAAATTTTTGAAAGTGCCGTCACTTTTTGAATTTCTATCCAAAATAGCTCGTTAACGAACTTGATCCTTCTTTTTCATTCCTGAAACTGAGTGCTGAAGCACAATCTAATCCGATTAGTTTTTCGAAAGTTATCCGATATACAGACGACGACGACGAAGACGACGACGACGACGAGGACAGACGGATAGACACCGACGTAAAAACTATTTTTTCTGACTCAGGGGACTCAAAACGTCGACATTTCATGAAATCTACGAAATTCATTTTTCACATAAAACCAACACCTTCTCATTATGATGAGAATGTAATAATTTATTATGTTTTTTGCCAATAAAATTTGAATTTTCGATTTTTTAAGAAAACCTAAGAAGTGATCATAAGAATCTTGTAGGACTATCAAAAAGTAACACTTTGCTTCTCATTACTTTTTCTCAGATCATGCTTTAATTGGCTTAAAATGTAAATTTTTGCTTTTTTGGGAGATATTGAAAATGTTGTAGCTCTGTCAATTTTCTTTGTATTGAAAAAAGTTGTGAGAATAATTTGTTTCAATTGCTGAGTACTACGGGCGGCTGTCCATGGAATTCATAAATTAAAAAAAAATAGTCTGAAATATTTTGAAACGGCCGTAACTTTTTGAATTTCTAACCAAAATAGCTCGTTAACGAACTTGATCCTTCTTTTTCATTCCTGAAACTGTGTGCTGAAGCACAATCCAATCCGATTAGTCTTTCAAAAGTTATCCGATATACAGACGACGACGACGACGATGACGAGGACAGACGGACAGACACTGACGTAAGTACTATTTTTTCTGACTCAGGGGGCCTCAAAACGTCGACATTTCATGGAATCCACGAAAGTCATTTTTCACATAGAACTTTAAAAAACCTTTATAAAACTTTATAAAATTACATTCTCATTATGATGAGAATGTAAAAATTGATGAAATTATGATTGTCGCTGTTCCATTTTGACAAATTTTACTCCTCACTTTACTAAGTAACAGTAACATTGTCCGCGAAGGGGAAAAAACAAAAAAAAAACAGAAAAGGAGAAACTAGTAAAGAAGTAATATTAAGCATAGCAGGTCTAGAAAACCCATAATTTTATCAATTTTTTTATTTGACATCTAAATGATCTGATATTCCTAAATTCTGTAAGCGTATATTTTGTGAATGAACACTTTTAGAAATATTCCGAAGTTACGAAGTTATGACGTCACAAAAGTAACGGAAATTTTATAGAAATTATATTATACTATTACGAACCGCTTTTTAAATATACAAAATTTTTCACAAAGTTACGAAATTGTAACGGAATTTTTGTTAGTTTTCATTTAAAAATGATCTTGTATGTATGTAAAATATTTCATTTAATGTAATATATAAAATTATTATTATTATTAATCAGACTTCCATTAATCAGACGGTAAATATTTTTATTACAATTTACAGAATTTTGAAATACAATATATTAAAAAATTGCGTAATTGGAACTGAAAATTACGGAATGTGTAACTGAATTTTCCTCAAATTATCTTGAATCTTCTATTTTAATTAAATAATTAATCAATTTCAATTATTTAATTTGTGACTTAATTTTCCTAACTTAATCATAATTTTTAAAAATTTATCATGGAGATGAAATAGTTTTGCCGAAAAAGAAAAATCCCAAATGTGGAAAAATATATGTTTCTGAAACTTTAACTAACTGAAAATGAATTTCATTTTTTTTAGCGAGAAATCCTAACGTGATGACGAATACTTGAAATACTTAAATATAGTGGAACACTTTTCTTGTTGATCCTAAAACTTTTAGAAAAAAGAAATTTATTCACATAATTGAACATTATTTTTTTGGCATTTTTTTTAAATGTAAATTCAATTATTCCATTTTTAATTGAAAGCTTATCGTTTTTAGATAAAAAATCAACTATTAGGTTACATTTTTTTGGGTCAAGCTCAACTGTTTTTTATGTAAAATAAAAATATTTTTTCTTTGAAAATTCGTCTTTTTAGCTGAAAAGTTAACTATTCTATTACATTTTTTCAAATGCTAATTTTTTTAACTGCACATTTAACTATTCTATTTTCTGTTGAAAATTTAACCATCCCGTTGAAAATCTGTTTTTTTTTAAATAATTTTCGTAAACTGTTGAAAATTTGTTTGTCGTATAAAAATACAACTACTTAGATACAATTTCGTATTTTTTAATCGAATTAACTCTTTTTATTCTTAATTCAAATATTTTTTGGTTGAAATATCAACTATTTCATTTTTTCTTGACTGTTCGTATTTTTAGTGTGACAATGCATCTTTTTGGTTTCTTTAATTTAAAACAAATATTTTTCTGAATGATTCTGAAATTCTGAGTTTTCCATTTTCGACTACGATTTATTTTGAGATACTTAAAACTCAAGGTTTGCCAAGTTATTCAGTTTTGAATGTTTATACTTTAAAATCATGAAATTTTGAACATCTTTCAAAAACAGGTCTATCTTAAATTTGAATGATTTTGAGAAACAAAAGTACACAGTTTCAACTCCATATCTTCCAAATTGAAGAAATTTTTAATGTAAGTCATCAAAAGTACAGCATTTTGAAATATTCAAAATTAAAAAATCTTCTATTTCGAGAATTTACAATTCATTGATGTACAATTTAAAAAGTCGAAATGCAGAACTCTAGAATTTTGAAGATATAGAATTAAAAATTATTCAATTTTCGAGATTTACAATTGAAGATTCAATTATCTGCAACGTTTATTGTTCAATATGATGTAATTATACACGTTTTTTTTTTTGCAATAAGTAGTTCAATTTTAAAGATGTATAAAATCAAATTCTTGAATTTCAATTATTTTGTAAATCACAAGTATAGATTTTTCAATCCCAAATCTTCAAAATTACTGCATTTTTTTGTTGTTAAACCTTAATCTAAAAAAAAGTGTCTACAAATTTCTACAATTTTGAGGAGATACAATTGAAAATTCTTGAATTTTCAAAATACAGAATAGAAAATTATTTAAGTTTCAAGATTTATGTCATAAAGTTATGTAATTTTGAACGTATTTTTTCAAAATTTAGAATTGAAAATGTTTCAAAGTTTGAGATTTACAATTTTTAATTCTTTAATTTTTAACGTGTAGAATTTAGAATAATGTTATTTTTTATATTTTCTTCTTTAGTAGTTTAATTTTGAAGATTTATAAGTAAAAACTCTTTAATTTGAAAGATATATAAATAAAATTTCATAAATTTGGATGAATTTGAAGATCAAGAGTCAAGAGTTTTCTATTCCATATCTTCCAAATTGAACAAATTTCAAATGTCAATTATCTAACCTGCAGATTTTTTAATGGTAAAAATTAAAACTTGCCGGATTTTCAATTTTATATTTAAACAAAGACAACTCTTCAATTTTAATGATTTGAAATTCAAAATTCTACAATTTTGAAGAGTTACGATTGCAAATTCTTAAATGTGTAAAATATAGAAATAAAATTTTTTCAATTTTTATCTTTTAAGGGAAGGTAATTTTAACTGTTTTTTTCTAACCAATTCAATTTTCAAGATTGACAATGAAAAATTCTTCAATTTCAACAAATAAATATTGAAACATATTCAATTTTAGATTTTTTTTGTTGAAAATTCTTCAATTTTGAACCATAAAAATAAAAGCATTGATTTATTTTTTGGAAATTATTTTAATTTTTTACACATGCAATTCAGGTGTTTTTGAAATTAAGTAACTAAATTTCATTCGATTAGACATAACTACAAATTTTTTTTTGAATTATGTCACAAAATGTTTGAAATCTAGAAAAGAATGATTTAATTGTCTGTGCAAATCGACTTATTTATACAATGGGTAGAAATAAATAAAATTTATTTTTAATTAGGCAAATCATGTTTATTTTCCTTCAGTCGTCTCAAACTTGAAAGAAGAAAAACAAGTAAAATTGTTGATACCATCTCGCTTTAATAGTATCTGATGGTAATTTTGATACGTAATTAATTAATTATGTATTTATTCAGTGTCTCAAGCACGCTATAGAAATTTTTCAAATAAATTTTCACATGCGATTTCAGACTCTTGGTTTATAATTCGTCCTTTTGTAGAATACAGGTCAGTTCAAAGGTAACTTTTTTGTTTGAAATTTATATTTTCGGTTTGCAAATTCAAATTTTTTGTAAAAAAATTAAATTTTTGGCTTACAAGTTGAACAATTTGGTTGAAAATAAAGTTTGTTGTTGAAAATTAATATTTTTGGGTTGGAAGTTCAACTGTTTTGTAGAACATTCATCTTTTTAGCATTAAAATTCAACAATTTAGTTGAAATTCTGCCCTATTTTGACTGATTTTTTTTTCGTAAATGAAACTACTTTGAAGAAACTTAATAGACAATTCATGTCTTTGGTGGAAAATTTAACTCTTTTGTTAAAAAAGCATTGTTTTTTTTTTGGTTAAGGTCTAATTTCTTGACTAAGAATGTAACTATCCCAGTTTTAGTTAGAAATTGACGATTTTCAGTCGAAAATTTATGTATGTTGCTGAAAATTCGCCTTTTTTGGTAGTAAATTAATCTTCGTAGTTGAAAATTAATTTTTTAATTAAAAGTTAGACTATTTGGTTGAAAGTTTAGTTTTTTGATGAAAATTCACAGTTTTGGGTTGAAAATTCAACTTTTTTGTATAAAAAAATTTCTTTTTTTGAATGAAAATTCAAAAACTTGGTTGAAGACTTTTTATTCTTGACTGAAAAATCGTTAAAAATTATCTTGCTCAAAATTCGTCTTTTTTGGTAGTACATCAATCTTTTCGGTTTAATTTTGTTGTTAAAAGGTCATATCTTTGGTTCAAAATTTAAATTTTTTGTCAAAAATGCGTGTTTTGAAATAAAAATTAATTTTCTTACATTAAAATCTAACTATTTTATTTTTGGTTGCAAATGTATTTTCTAAGTTTAGAACTCGTGTATTTGGTTGAAATTTCATCTTTTTTAGCTGAAGAATTAATCTTTCTGTTTAAGGATCCTTTTTTTTCTTCAAAATGTAATTCTTTTGTGGAAAATTCATCTTTTTGGTAGAAAATTCAACTATTTGGTAGAAAATGAACTTTTTTGTTGAGAATTAGTATTTTAGTGTGAAGATTCTCCTGTTTTGCGGAAAATTCGTCTTTTTGGCTTGAAAATTCCACAATTTGTTTGCCATTTTTTTTTCTTTTTTGACTGAAAAATTTTTCTTAATTGAAAATCAAACTCTCCCGAAGAAAATTGATGGAAAATTCATCTCTTTGGTTAAACGTTTAAATAGTTTCTTAAAAAAAAATTGTTTTTTCATTTGTTTGGGACTTAATTTTTCAACTGATAATTTAACTATTCCATTTTTGGTTGAACAGATTTTTTTTGTGAATAAAGCACGATAAATTATTTTATTTTAGGTTGAGTTCTGATGTCTCATTTAACAATTTCCCTAATTATGTAAGAAAAATGATTCAGACATTATAAAATTAAAGTCTCTGTGGAGATAACGCTGAATCAACAAAAATCTGTTTTGCTCGGATCTGTGTTCAAACATTGAGCACAATTTTCTAAACTTATTATATAACATAATTTGTGAAATTACATGGTCACCACTTAATTTTCTTGGTAGATAATTAATATTTTTGGTACAAAGTTGAACTACTTTTGTTGAAATTGAACTTTTTTCTTGAAAATTCATATTTTCGGTTTGAAAATTCAGTTTTTACTTGAAATACGAAAAATCTCACAAACTGATCAAGAAGTTGAAGCCTATTTCATTTAATACTTCGAATTGATAATAATTTATTGAAAAAGAAAAATATATAGGTCAACTTTTGTTAAACGCAGCACTACCTTTTATGATATAATTTTCAAAAAGCAATATTTTAAGTTCTTATCAGATAAATTAATTTTCAACAAAAAAGTTCCTATTCAACAACAATCAAATTTCAACCAATAAATATGACTTTTCTTCAATAAAAAATGTATTTGCAATCCAAAACGATGAATTTTCAACAAAACAGTCGAATTTTGGACCAAAAGACGAATTTTCAACCAAACACAAGAATTGTTAAAAAAATAGAAGTATTTGAGACTAAAAAAGAAACGTTTTCAACTAAAAATGGAATAGTCAAATTTTCATTTGAAAAAAAATGAATTTTCAAGAAAAAAAAATGAATTTTCAACCAGTTAAATTCAACCGTAAGGGACGAATTTATAACAAATAAGATTAATTCTTTACCCACAAAGACAAATTCAAATAAAGAATGCGTGCATTTTCCACCAAAAATATAATACTCAAATTTACAGATAAAAAAAAACAACTAATTTTTGACTAAAATAGAAGAATTTTCGAAAACATAGATCAATTCTCAACCAAAGATATGAATCTTGAAAAGAAATTTACAAAAAAGAAAAAGTTTAATTTTTAACTAAAATTATGAATCTTCAAGCAAACAAAAAATGCATTTTCAACCAAATAGTTAAATCCTCAACCAACACAGATTAATTTTTAAGACAACAGTTGTATTTTATAACAAAAAGGATGAATTTCTGGCCAAGAAGATTAAATATCTACCAAAAATGACGAATTTTCAACAAAATATATGAATTTTCAACTATATAGGATAAATTTTTTTTTAATTTCTAATTAAAATGAGGAATTTCTAACGAAAAAAATGAATTTCCAACAAATGCTTTCATTTTACTACCAAATTCTTGCATTTCGTACAAAACAATTGAATTATCAAACTGGAAACATAGATTTCCATAAAAAAATTCATTCACAATAAAATAGTTCAATTTTCAACAAAATAGTTAAATCCTGAACTAAAACAGATTAATTTTCAACCAATCAGTTGCACTTTCAATCAGGAAGAATTAATTTTCATCCAAGAAGATTGAATTTCTACGAAAAATTACAAATTTTCAACTATAAAAGATCAATTAAAAATGTTAAATATAAATTTTGAATCAAAATTATGAAATTTCAAGAAGAAAGCTTATTTTCAACCTATTACTTTAATTTTCTACTAGATTGTTGCAATATCAACAAAACAGTTGAATTTTGGACCAAAAAGGTGATTTCAACAAAATATTTAAATTTTCAATCAAATCGGTTAATTTTCAACCAAATAGTAGTATTTTAATCTAAAAAAGTATAAGTTTTAAACCAAAAATAAAATATTTGAATTTTCAGTCAGAAAAATTAATTTTTAAGAAGAAAACGAATTTTCAATCTATTAAATTCATAAAAAAGGGACGAGTTTCCAACAACAAAAAAAGCATAATTTTCTACCCAAAAATGCGAATTTAAAAAAAAATGCATGTATTTTCCACCAGAAATGTAACACCTAAATTTACGGATGAAAAAATTAATTTGTGCCCATATAAAAGAATTTTCAACAAAATATAGATAAATCTTCAACCATAGAGACGAATCTTAAAAAAAATTATCAGCAAAGTATAGTTCAATTTTTCTACCAAATTGTTGAATTTTCTAGAAAACAGTTCAATTTCCATCCCGAAAATATGGATTTACGACAACAAAATCAATTTACAATAGAATAGTTCAATTTAAAACTAAAATTAGGAATCTTTGAATTAAAAAAAAAAATTTTTAACAAAATACTTGAAAGAATGAATTTTCATTCAAGAAGATTTAATTTTTACCAAAAATTACAAATTCAAAAAAACGAGATAGAAGTATCAAGAGAAATTTTTTTAGAGCTTTTTTGTTGATACAATTTTGTTCCTGTAACTTTTTTTTTCTTGTGTCGTTTTGGCAAAAAACTTGAATTTCCGATTTTCTGACAACCAAAAAATTCTCTCTTCCCCAAGGCACAACAGCAGGGCAGACCTATCATCGAATATACTCTTTAGATTATGTCAATTATAGGAAAAAATCAAGAGAGAAAAAAACGGTGGTGTTTTTGAGTAAATTGACATTGAATATTTTCAGAGCTGCCGCCATTTTGTCAATTTGAAACTTTTTAAAAAGATTTTGTAACGGATTTCGAAAGAAGACGGGGAATCCTAGCAGAATCAGACAGAAAAAGACTAGTTCCTACGTTAGATTGTAAATATCGCATTTTCAACAAATATGTTGACCATTTTGTATAACCCACTTTTTCAATTTTTTTAAATCATTACGTGAGGCTTTTTTGTGGGGAAGGAGGTCCAGAAAGTTGTCGCCCGCAGACAATATATATTTATAATATTCTCTTCTTTCTTATGTATTAACTCATCTAGAAATGTAGAATAGAAGATTCCATTTTGCCATGTATTATCAGTGAATAAATACGAACTAGTGGAACCGCCCAACGAACTGCCGCGTAACGCGTTGTCTGACCAAAGCCGGTCGCCACCACTGGCTGACGGTGGAGCGATCGCTCGGCCATGGCGCCGTCTAACGGGTTTTTACTGTAACACGAGCAGATCTCTCTCCACCGGCCGCGCTGAGGGTACCTCTAGTGGATCGATCACCGGGAAAACGAGAAGTTGTGTCGTTCCGAGACCGTCTATCCATAGAGCGGAGTCCGAAGCATTGAAAATGAAAAAATTGCCATACCTCATCTATATCCATAGTCCTTCCTGAGCAATATAACCAGAAATCGATCTTCTTGAAGCTTGTTATACGCACTTTACAGCATATACAGTCGTTAACACGGAAAAGCGCGTGGAGAGACGGTCAGTCACCGCTGAACGCGTTCAGCGAGTCCCCACTCGGTCGAGGCCAAAGCCATGTGAGTCGTAGCGACCAATGGGATGGACTGTCAGTCCCCGCCGTGGAGCCTTCCACCTCCATTTAGCGCTCGCTGAGGTGTGAAGAAGCCTATAAGAGCCGGCGCACGAGAGCGAAGAGGCAGAGCAGCACCGGCTTCTTGGCAGCAGAAAACATCCAAGTCGACCAGTCATCTGGTGGGTTATCCATCGCTCCGCTAGTTGGCTAACACTTATTTTCATCACTCCACAGCTTCCTAGTAGGCTTTCCTCCTATTCAAGTCCATGCTTTCCTTGGAAATCGAAAAAGTAAGTTGAAAACCTGTCCGTTATGCTTCAACGCGTCCAGACATCAAACGGGGACCCGTGTTTTTTCTCTTTTTTCTGATAGAACCTGTTCATTTCTTTTGGATTTCTTTTTAGTGACTCGGCATTCGGAGAACCGATCGGATAATGCCCGACGGCCCAGGGAGCGTATGCGTAAAATACGACAGTTAAAAGCAAAGAGCGTTATCACAGGGGAATTTGCGAAACAGTTACTGCTTGAAGCGCAAGGCGTTGCCTAACAGAGGGCCAGTACCGCGCCACGGGTTAATCGCAGAAGCGTTCCCGTTTCAAAATGCACAGCACCGTTTTCACCGCAATGGAGTGGGAAGAGATACTCGCAAAATTTACCTACATTCCCGAAAGAGAACGGGAGGACTTATGGAGACAATCATATTCAGGGTAAAGAAGAGCTTTCAATGAGCAAATCTTAGAAAAGGAAAGTAACAGCGATATTCGATCTTCGAATGATTCCGAACTGACGATGGGGAATAAAATTTTAATCAGAGAGACAACCCTCGCCTTCAGGACCCACCATCCGGTCAAGACCCGGAGAGGCACATATCAAAGAGCTGCTCATCGAACAGCCCAACTGGAGGATGAACGCCTTGTGGCTCTATTCAAAGATGCTCGACAAGCACTCGAAGACTATGACTAGCCAGAGCTTGTTAATCCTCCATAACTCCATGTAACCAGATACCAGCTAAGCCTTCAGGGGACAATATCCACCAATTTACTAAACATAGATGAATTCCATTCGTCTTCAAACATGACTTATATACCCTTCCAGTCAATTGGCTGTTAAAGTAATTTCTTCCAAATTTTTTTTTTAGTTGAATGTTTACAGTCGCATCAACTGCCAGGGTCATTAGCGACTGTACTGTAGGGTTAATTATGAACTGTAGGGTATCTGTAGGGTATTTGAGATGTACGAACAACGTGGCTCGAAAAAAGGTGTAGCAGGCTGTCGAGAGAACCTGCTAATTGACAGGTGTGTCTATAAAGACGCTGCAGCCCATCACCGCGTGCTGTCAATAGCCCGGATTGACTACCGGAAAGCTTTCGATTCAACCTCTCATAGACTTATCATCTGTCTGTTGGAAAGGTTGAAGGTGTATCCACACATAATGAGATGCATAGAGTGATTGATGCCTCTTTGGAAAACTAGATTTACTATCTCATGTGGAAATTTTCGTATGACAACAAACGTCAGCTTCCAGAGGGGCATCTTTCAGAGCGACACCATGAGCCCTCTGCTCTTTTGCATCACACTTCTGCCACTATCTCTCTTACTGCGCAATTCTCCTGGTTACCTCTGCGGCGACACTAATCATCGCGAGCATAAGGTCACGCATGTATTTTATATGGATGACCTGAAGATGTATGCTTCTGGTGTAAGCCAACTTCCGCGTGCTTTAAATGTCGTCAAGGGGTACACAGGAGAGATTGAGATGGACTTTGGAGTGGACAAGTGTGCTAAAATTATTCTGAAGCGAGGAAATGTTAGTGGTGTTCTTGGGGACCCCAAGCTTGTGGATATAAGTGTTATTAGACATCTTGACACTGGAGAGAATTATTAATTAGGCGTGCCTCAAAGCTGCATTCAGGACGTAAACTCAGTGAAGGAGTTTCTCCGAAGCAGATACAAGCCTCTTCTTCGACAGATTTGGTCTTCAAATCTGTCGGCGTTGAACAAGGTATCTAACAGGCTAACAGGCTTGCCGTCCCGGTTCTACTCTACTCGTTTGGGGTGGTTCCATGGACGAAGGATGAGCTTTCGGCCCTTGATATCGCCACGCGTAAGATCATGCATAAGCAGAAGAGCTTGCATATCAATTCGTCTGTTCCGCGATTATACATTCCACGCCGACAAGGCAGACGCAGATTTCGGAATATCCAGTGTCTTTACAACCGAAATGTTCTGAGTATAGCTTACATCGTTGCAAATGGAAGAGATCCTCTCATAAGAAGGGTCAGGAATTACGACGTAATTAGCAAAAGAACGTTCCTTTACAAAGGCGCGGAGCAGGCGGCCGATACCTTTGGTCTGAAAAATGTCCCAAAAATCTGCCAGGATATCCGTGGCATATTCCAAGGATATGGACATTTCTGCCCCGTACGATGCCTGAAAACATACAGCTTCACAAACATCCGTTTCACAAAAACCCGCCAAAACAGACATCCTGTATAGCTGTATCTATGCCAGCAATAAAATAGGGTTAATATAATCATAAATATTGTTTAAACACCTATTAATTTCTATCCGTGCGTAACCTCTAAAATAGTGCAGTTTAGCGATCGCATTTTTCACTACCAGTATAATGGCAAAATCAGTTTTTATGATAAAAAACAATCAAATTAATATGTACCGCGTTGGTTTACTTAATATAAATGAGAATAGATTATAATCCGGCATGAATATTCGAGAAATTGTTGACTTTTGATAAAGCTCACTTATTATTGCAACTCCGGAAAAATACCTAATATTGTGAAATGATGAGTTATTTTATTGGTACGATTGAATCTACATATGCTTGTCAGTAGATATATCTGATTTTTCCAGGAATATACTAAATTATAGAATTGGGATATCTTGGGGACATCCTTGGCATTTAAATTGGGACATTAATGGGATATCCTCAGGATATTCTGAGATATCCTTGGGTCATTCCAGGGATATGTCCAGGATATCCTGGGAGATATGTGGGATATCCCGCCGATATCTCTTGCTGTAAGGGTAACTTCACAAGTGCAGAAAGTGCATCACTCCATTTAGATTACTTACCCTAAAAGCCCAGGTAAAGAAAGCAGAGGTTAAAAAATTCCGCCATCAGTTACTCGGCAAGAAAATGCACGGAAACTTCCACAGAAATGTAGAAGATCAATCCTTGTCAAAAGAGCAAACTTTTGATTTCTTCAGATCACCTGGACGTAATTCAGGTACAGAGGGTTTGATTTTCGCATCCCAGAACGGTGTTATTTTAAAAATATTTGTTGTTAAAATTAACAATAATGGTATGTTCCCTTCAGATGTCAGTAGAACGATCCTGGAACGTTCCCAAGGACGGACATTTTTTAAGTCCCGTGAACGTGCCTGGAACGTTTCGTACTATTACGGTGATTTATAAGAATACCGTAATTGCTACTGAAAAAGACTCAAGAGAAGTCATAGAAACTCGGAAGCCCAAATGAGCTCTTACCAGCAGAATAAATGAATGGAAGTATATAGATACATTCCACGCCCGATGGAATTACGCTCGGTTGACGGTATTCCTAGAACTGCTGGCCCACGCAGTTTCGCAGCCCGCGGGGCGAGACGATTGCCGCTCACGCTTGAAAACACAAGCAGCGCAGAGGAAAGGCGCAGTGCGCGGCTACTCACTCGAGTTTATTGCTTACAAGTAAAAGCGACAAATGATTGCAAGATTATTATATATTATATTTATTTTTTTTTTAATTAAAAAAGCATCATTCTATGAAAAATCTCTTTATTGTTATTGAACATTTGCTTTCAACTGAAAACTTCAGGATTCCATTTTTGGTTTCAAATTCAACTATTTCGTTGAACATGAAACGTTTTAATTCGTTTGTTTCGATAATATTGGTCTTTAATGTAACAACACGAATTTAAATAAAATTTTTTTATCTGAGAAGTTTCACTTTTTAAAAAACCTTTGCTATCACCCTCCTATGTGACAAAAAATTAGAAACAACAAAACTAGAAATAAAAGGGCTTCCGTAAACTACGCTAAAAATTTTGGGATATCCCCCCCTGTTGACGACCCTGATGCGTGGGACGATTGTTTTTGCGACTGAGCCCGACCACAAAAGATGATAGGGTTTACCTGAATACGAAAAGAAAAAGTCTGTTCGGTGCCGATGAATCGAGTCGGGTCGTGTCGAGGTCATTGCAGGAAAATCAATCATTTTTGCTATTGGTGTTAAAAGGAGAGCTGCAAGTTTTTGTTGGCCGATTAATGGAAACGATAAGGCTGAATATGGGTTCGGAAATTCATCGATTTGCTGTCCAGGAAAAGCTCAGTTGTTTCCTACTGCGAATTTTATTCCACCTTTATTGAATACGAAATTATTTTGTTTTTCCTTTATTTATATTTTGGTTTATTTAATATTTTTAATTTTCATTTGACTGTTTGTCAAGAGGTTTAAAAAGGTAGAGTCACACTAAACAAGGACCCGCCGTTTTTGGTTTCCCTCTTGTGTTGTTGGAGGGAGCCCGGCGGATGACATATACCTCCAGTTTGCGTGGGGATCGACCCCTATGTGGGTGGTCGTGATTCTAGCTCCCGGAGCGTATATTTTATCTGATAAAAAAAAAATTAATTTTCTTAAAAAGTTATTTGTTCACATTTTGACAACCGACCAGGGTGGGAACATGGGCGCTGTGGGGGTTGTCTTTCCGCTGATTATCTGGCCCTACGTTTTGAAAGGTACTGCAAGACAACTTTGTGTGTCGATGGCAGGATGGCCTTAGATTTCAAAAGAACTGCAAGACAACTTTGTGTGTCGACGGCAGGACGGCCTTCGATTGGAAAGGTACTGCAAGACAAGTTTTATGTGTCGAAGGCAGGACGGCCTTGTATCTATGGGATAGCGGTAATGAGTGTCAGAGTTTTCGGCGGATCGCTTACAAAAATTGTCCTTCAAGCCGGATTAGTGATCCGGCAAGAAAATGCACCCCGTTCTGGCGTTGCCGCGTTTTTTGACTTTTATTGTGTTCTTAATTGTAAAGAATAGAGATCCTTCCTGGTCGGTGAATGACGTCTTGAAAAAATGTAATCATTTTGGGGGTCAACAGAATAGATTCAACCCATTATCTGTTATTCCATGTGTTGAACCTGTCCCGGAATTCCGTTAGAATGTTACTGGTTAACTAGAGGTACGATTGTCCCTCCTCTTGTCCAGGTGGTGGTAAGAGAGAGGGAGAGATGGGTGTGCTGGGATGGTACGCACGTTTCAGAATCGATTGATACGTTCAGTGTGTGGCAATCCTCGAGACGGAACAAATGATCTAAATAGTGTTGTGTCGATCGTGAGATTTAAATGTGAAATGAACAAGCAAACTGGCGACTAGAGGAAGAAAGGCCAGGGGGCCAAACGAGAGGAGGAAACTCCCCATGAGACGATGGAGGAACCAGAAACATCAACTGGGCCAGCAGATCCGAATGAAGAAATAGGTCGTAAAGCAGACAAGAAGAATTAGAAAGCACCAACGCCTGCAAGGGATCCGGCAATCAGTTGTTCAGGTTCTCAAGGCCGTCGTACTGTGCCTGATAATCAGAGTCGCTCTAGGGTAAGTACTTCAAGTTCTTTAAAAAGAAAAAGAGAAGTGGAATAACGAACCGCTGAGGAGAAAGCAAAGATTCGTAGCTTAGCTGTAGAAGAGAAAGAACGCATAGAATTAGAGCTAGCGGATGAGCGCATGCGCGTTGAATTGGAAAATGAGGAAGAGGAAAACTACGTGAGAAGTGGTCGTAGCCATATTGAATCTAGGCTTGATGACGCGCAATGCTGGTTAAACAAAACAAATGATAATCCGGCATCATAGGCTGATCCGTTAAGAGAAAGAGACGACTGTTTTATGGCTCCAGCTGCTGCGGGTTCCAGAGTACATGGCCTGGCGCAGTTGACGAAGGTTATAACTGAGACTCTACAAGCTACGCAGCGTACCTTAGCGCACGACGTTGCAGCACGTGAGATGATAAGGCGAATTAGATCCAAGGATCTTATAAAATTTAGTGGGGATGTTCTGCAGTGGCAATGTTTTGAACGAGCATTTGACCAATCAACGGTCAGAGGAGGATACACGGATGAAAAAAATGTGAAGCGGATGTACAATTGTTTGGAAGGGGAGGCCCGAACCGCCGTTACGTCGCTGATGATTACAGCCAAGAGTGCTAAAGAAATAATAGAAATTCTTCAGTTGCGTTTCGGTAATCCCGCCGTGATTACACAGAAAAGCGTCTAGGAGATAAAGGCTCTTCCTAAATTAAATAATTTTTCTGGTGATGTAGTCTCGTTCTCCACTAAAATTAAGAACTACGTAGCGGCTATAGAAGCTAATCACGTCGGATATCTTCACAGTCCAGAATTGATGGAGGATATCACTATTAAGATGTCGTTTTCAATGGTGCAGCAATTGAATAGGTATCTTCATGAACAACAAAAACCGGAAGAGCCACGCTTGGTCTCTTTGTCAAGATTTCTATTTTTCGGCGTTGAAATGGCGTGCAAAGCCGGCACCTATATGGGAGGAATTCCAGAGGCCCACCAGAATCGAAATAAGGATGAAGGAGGAAAACGCTACAATAATAGAAGAAATAATTGGAATAAGGATCGACAATACTTTCTCTCAGAATGAGGCGGAAAAGAGCAGTAATTATAGTCAACCAAGAAACTGTATTTATTGTAATAACTCACGACACAATATTACCAACTGCAATAAATTCAACTCACAAACAATAAATAAACGCTAGTAATGGGTTAAGAAAAAGAAACTATGTTTTCTGTGTTTGTTGTATGCACATCGGTCTCCTGAATGTAATAAGTCGCCCTGTGGAAAGCAAGGCTGCAAGAAGCGTCATCATTTGTTGCTTCACCGTGATCAACGAAAGGAACAGAATAAAGCGAAATCTAAGGAAAATGCGCCGGGCCCAAGTAATAACGACAAAACATCTGCAGAAGAGTCTTCATGACTAGAAGAAACAGTTCCAAAACCTGTGCACGAAGTTATTTGCAACACAAGAGGCTTGATGATGGATCTACGTTACGCTCATAGGTGCAAATTTAGCGTCCCAAATATGAGCAAGCGGTTTAACTACCGAATTGTCGCTGCAAGCTGTCGGCTCAATACATTTTAAAGATATCTTGAGCAAAAAGGTAAACATCAGATTTAAATCTTGAATATCATGGACGAGCTGAGCCGATAATCCTCATAGACCAGGATAATTGGTATTTACTAACACCGTTAGAATTACGTCACGCAGGCAGATACAATCCTGCAGCATCTAAAACTAGACTTGGATGGGTCACTCATGGAAATTTGCCACTTAATCGTCACCCGAAGTCATTTAGTCCAGCGCTTTTCCAATTTTTTTATTCCTTCCAAATAATAGGTTTCACTCAAGGCCCTCAAAATAGGCGTTTGTTTTGGTGACGATCTCTTCATTCGACCCAAATTTCTTACCGCCCGGCCATTTCTTCAGGTTTGGGGGCTAAATCTGGAGAATTTGCTGGATGACGTAGCAGTTCTTAGCCCAATTCATGGATTTTTGCCATCGTGACTACACACGTGTGCGTGTCGTTTTTGCTTCAAATCAATATCGAATCTCTCCAAAAGCTCTGGACAATATTGGTCGTTGATCGTTTTACCTTTCTGAAGGTAATCGATGTGAATGATACCGCGTGCATCCCAAAAAACGGTGGCCATGACCTTGTTGGCCGACAGACCCACCTTGGCCTTCTTTGGTGCACGTTCACCCGGAGAAACCCACTTTTTTATTGTTCCTTGGTCTCTGGTGTGTTGTGGTGGATCCATGTTTCGTCCACGGTTAGGAAACGACGCAAAAACTCGTTCGGATTGCGGCTGAACATCGCCAAACACTCCTTTGAAGTGGGCACACGGTTGCGCTTATGGTCGAATGTGAGCAATCGCGGCACCCATCTCGCGGGTAGCTTTTTCATGTCCAAATATTCATGTAAAATGTGATGTATCCGCTTAGTTGAGATGCCTACAGCCTCAGCCAACTCACGCACTTTCATTCTCCTATCGTCGAATATCATTCCATGGATTTCATCAAAGATTTCTGGCCTGATGACCTCTTTTGGACGACCTGAACGTTTGGCGTCACTTGTGCTGGTACGACCACAGCGGAACTTAGTAAAACCACTTCTCAATCATTCAAACTGACGGTGCAGAGTTCGCATAGTATTTATCAAGCCTTTCCTTAGTTTCAGTAATGGTTTTTCACGCAAAAAATAATGCTTAATCAGCACACGAAATTCTCTTTTTTCCATTTTCGTTAACATTCACGCGGTTCTCTCCTTTCAATGGCTATCCAATACAAAATAAAAGACCCAGCCTGCTAAAAATTTAAAAGTAATCTATTTATGGCTGGCGTTGGCAGGATCAGTGGTGCATTTAAAGTTACTGCGCAAAAAAATGCAAAAAGTCGCTGACTTATCAAACAGCCCTTGCATGTAAGATAAGACTCTAATATATTTGAATCATAATCTAAACAAATATACCTATTATTTGCCTTGCCATATCGATTACAACACTGAGACACACCACAACAAATACCTTTTTCTATAAATAAAATCATTTCAATATCTGTTAACAAATAAAGTTCAACCCCTGTCATTTTGAGCATTGCATCAAAAGCAAGCCCTGGTGCTGTGTAATAATGTACAGGATTTAAATTGTACGTGGAAGAACAATTGTATCTAAAATTGTCGAAAATGTCAGCTAAGAGACAAACATCTGTTTTTGAATACAATTCTGAGTATTCGCCTAAAGTTTTTATATTAAATGTATTTCAAGGATTGCAAGCGTGCAAGTAATCTGCCTCAGAAACATTTACACTATTTAATTGGGAATAAAATGCTGCTTTTGGAGGTAATTTTTGTTTACATAGTTGGCGGTTGGTTTGGGTAAATTAAGCAAGCACTTCAATATACTTGAAATAAATAGTTTATTCCCAAAGGTGCACATAAATCTTATAGCAGAGAAATTTACCGAACATGTTTCTCTAGCGGTGGCCAGACAAAAACTGGAGATGAAGGCCGGCTCGTTGCGAACACTAGAACAAAGCCGAAAACGCACGAGGCAGAACCGTTGGGTCTGCATTCGGCCGGTAGAAATGAAAGAGTAGTTTAAACCTGAGTACATCATCTTCCCCCTTCCTTCCCTTTTTGAACATCCAGGAATAAATCATAAACATACCGGCCAACTTGCGAGCTTTGCAAATGATCGCAATAATAATAGCAGTAAAGCTAATGAATAATAATGCAAAAAAATACAAGATATCAATAATGAAGGTAACTCCATATAAACGATGATTCTTTAGAAATAGGCAAGACAACTAATTGTGAGATGGGTTGTTCAAACCCAGAATGCGAAGTTTTGACATGAACAACTCGAACGGCCCTATCTCGTCCTATACTACATGTATTAAGTAACACGGGCCAATTCCTACTTAGCGGGGGAAAGGGTTACGTTCCCTGAATGTACAAGATCTCCTACTTTAACATTAAGTCGACGAGAAAAGCACTTGGTTCGCTGTTGCAATGATTTTAAATAATCACGAGACCACAAGCTCCAAAATTGTTCTAGAATTCTTTGGTAAAATTGCCAGCGAGACAAGGGATTTTCAGATACATCAAGAACCGAAACGGTAGTTACAACTTTTAAAGCGATTCCACTCAAGAAGTGTCCAGGAGTGAGCACCTCGCAACTTTTCGGATCATCATTGGCAGGTACCAGAGGCCGAGAATTTAAACAACTCTCGATTTGACACAAAAGTGTCTCATATTCCTCTACCGCAGAAGTAGAATCGGACAATAATTTTCTTAGATGAAGCTGAACGCTTTTCACGCCTGCCTCCCATAACCCACCAAAATGTGAGGCGATAGGAGGGATAAAATGTCAAGTCGTGCTATCTGATGCTAAATGGGATACTAAGTGCGGATCCTCCTGTACCGAAGCAAAACGTCTAAATGCGGCAATAAACGAGGCTGTAGTATAATCATGAACTAATTCTAAATGTATTGCTCTTACAGCAAAGCAAACGAAAATTAAGATCCAAGCCTTGTGCGCTTTTATGGCGGTCCTAACTTTACTGCGGGCTCCAATAATCTAGCATTTGGTACGAGTCATATAAAGAGTTAATTAAACTCCAGCGTGTAAGAGGTTGCGATGGAATTTTTCTAATATAAGACTTTGAAGAAATAATTTCCAGAGCAAACGATTGAGATTGAACGTAACGTATCTAAAATAACGAGGAGCCATTTATCTCAGTAGCGGACAAATATCTAGGAAAAACAACCTTTTCTTTGGAAATTTCAAAGGCACGTAAGACATGTGCGGTGACACGAATTTAGCGAGACCAAGAGGACTGTCGAGAGAGTCAACTAGATTGCCAATCATTTTTTATTTCAGTTTTAGTCAGTAAGGTAGCGACTACGTCATGTTTTACAGATTCCAGGGTTGGTGTATTGCGCTGAGGCCAAGCAGCTAAGGAGCTAGACAGCCATGCTGGGCCCTTCCACCAAAGAGAAAAAGTTAGTAAATCTTCTGCTGAGAGGCCACGCGAGACGCTATGAGCTAGATTTTGTTTGGAGGGTACGTGACTCCACAAAGCATAGGATAATTTAGTTTATATAGTAGACACGCGATTAGCTACAAAAACAGGCAAAGTAGCTGGCTACTTCTGCAGTCAACTAAGTACTTCCGTAGAATCCGTTCAACAGAAGATAGGCACATCAGCCCATTCAAGAGAACCATGAACCGCGAAGAATTATCAAATGGAAGTTCTATGACTAAACCGTGATCCAATTGATCCAGTTTGGAGAGTAAGTCAACAGAGTTGCGAAACCACTTGCGTAAGCGGAGACCGCCAGCGGAATCTAATTGAATGAGCTCATCTCTCAAAGCAATAGTGGAGATCTTATCCACTCCCTAAACGAATAAATCATCCACATAAGTCTTGCTTGCAAAAACTGAAGCTGCTAATGGAAAATTATCTTTTTCGTCTTCAACCAGTTGACGAATGACGCGGATTGCAAGATACGGAGATGAGCACATTCCATATGTTACTGTGTTCAACTCAAAAATCTGAACTGGCTCATTGGTTTTCTCACGCCAGAGAATGCATTAATATCTGCAATCAGGCGGATGTACTCATATCTGTCGGAACATATGAGCAATTTTAGCACACAAAACATACCGATGTTGCGGGCATCGTAGTAAAATAGAAGAAATGCCATTTTGAAGTTTCAGTCCTATATGCAAACAGTCATTAAGCGAGATTTTGGTTAAAGTTTTTGGCAGCGACATTCCAGAATACCCCCTTGTTTCTATGATACAATTACCACGGTGGTCCACGAATCCTCTCGCGCGTGTTGAGGGGGTTAGCTCCACACGAACCACTCCACGTAGGGGATGGGAAAATAATCCGCTGACGTCATCGTCCCAACGTGACCAAATACAAATTCAGTCAGCTCGTGGAAACGTTTAAACGGGTACGATGTACAATAATTTTCCTCCGGCCAGCATTTCAGTCTTCGTGTCAGCAGGGGCATCGCCTGGCCTAGGGGCAAATTTTGCAGCGTCAACACCATTTGAAACTGGCCCACCGAGGTTCTGCCCCACTTTTCAGCAGGCCAAGAGTGAGATGCCTCGCCCTATCATACCACAGTATTGGTCCATCTTCGCTCAACCCAATCAGGCGGGAGGGGGACGAATCCCTCAAATTTAATATTCCCACGCTAGGTCCCACAATAAAACGGTGGACCTGCTCACATGATAGGCCTAATTTTGGAAATGGTAACCCAGCCAGATTCAATAATAATACACACAGTGCCAAAACGAGTACGGGCAGAACTCATTGTGAGAAGGGCTTAACCCAGGTCTCAGCTAAGCCTGGCTTCACAAGACGGATTCCACCTCTGAGAAAGTGGGTACAATAAAATGCCAAACCACCCTGTACTAATTGTGGTGGAGCTGATCACGGTTGGAGAACCTGTGAAACTCGATGTCCCAAGTTTTGCCATAATTGTGGCAAGCACAGACAAGTTAGACAGACTTGCAATTCTGCTGATTGTCAGGAAAACCATTAAAGTAAGGCCGTCTCAGGGTCGACGCCACTCCTTTTATTCCAAGGCAGACCACCGTCAGTCGCTAAATTTAATTCGAGAACTCATATTCACACTCGTCTTTCAAAATCGCTCTTTCGTTCCGAATCATACCCATCTTTGACAGCTGGACTTACCAAACTCTCAGATGTTCAGGGGATGAAGTGGCAGATCAACAAAAACGCTTCTGAAACTACACCTAATCGTCTGTCAGGGATTGGTACCAAATCGAGACCCTACATCAGTATAGTGATAGGGGGTACTTAAATCCATTCATTGGTGAACTCGGGTTCATCTAGAACTTATTTAAGGTTAGTGGGTTTGCAGGTACTCGGTTCCGGTGGTTATAAGATTGATTATTCGAAGGCAGGCGCTGTCATGATGGCTAACGGTACCATTGAAGCTGTCATTGACGAGGCGTGCCTGCCGACCACCTTTTCGGGAACTACCCATTTAACTAACTTCAAGATCATACCTGGGTTAACTGATGCTTGCGTACTAGGCCTGGACTTTGCGGAAAAATTCGGTTTCGTTCTGGATTTGCGTGACAGGCAGTTGTTGCTAGCTGACTAGACAATCATGAAATTTGCGTTTGGTCCCGCGGGCGAGAATGAAATCGACACTTGTAAAGGCATTGCATTGCTGGATGAAGCGGAGAAAGTGGGGTTAGAACAGTTTTTGAAGGGAATAATAAAACCCAAAACCGATAAGTTATCCGCCGCGAAATTTGTCGAGCACGTGATCGACATGCACGGGAATCCTCCTATTCGCCAGAGGAATCATCGCATGTCACCCAAAGTGTCTGACGCTTTAATCGCAGAAGCGCATATGTTAATTGAGCAGGATCTGATTGAGCCTTCAAGTAGTGAATAATGCAGCCCGATGGTAATGACCCGTAAGCCGGACGGTAATTACCGTTTGTGTATTGACGTTCGACGGGTTAATGAGGTGTCGAACAAAGATGCCTATCTGATTTCGTTTATGGCGGAAATCTTGGACCGCTTAAATTCTGCTCGTTACATGTCAACCTTAGATCTGAACAAGGCTTATCACGAGATCCCTTTAAGTAAAGATAGTAAGCCAATCACGGTTTTTACTATCCCAGGAAAAGGGTTGTACCGATCAAAAAGGTATGCCGTTTGGTCTAACCGGGGCCCCAGCAACCTTTCAACGGTTGATGGACATGGTAATTACCCCGGAAATGAGACCACACGTATTTGCATATCTCGACGACGTGATCGACGTCGCTAAAACCTTTAACGAGCACTTGTACTGGTTGGAGAGAAACATCAGCTGCTCAAATGAAGCCGGGTTGACGTTTAGCCCAGACAAGTGTAAATCCTGTCAAACAGAAGTAAAGTTTCTGGGATTTAGGGTGAAAAAAGATGGATTGCTAGTAGACGATGATAAGGTCCACCCCATACTTGAATATCATCGACCATTGTGCATCCAAACGGACGCAAGTGATTTTCGTTTGTGGGTGGTAATGTCTTAAATTCAAGAGAAGCACGAGCGCGTGATTGCATACGCCAGTGGAGTGGTGCCCAAGCGGAACGGAACTACTCGACTACCGAGAAAGAATATCTGGCCGTAGTATGAGCCATCAGGAAGTTTCGTTACGATCTCGAAGTGTACCACTTTTCAGTGACTGACCACAGTAGCCTCCGATGGCTATACAATCTCAAAAACCTGACGGGGAAATTGGCGCGCTAGGCGTTGGATCTCCTAGAAAATAGTTTGGAAATTTTTCATCGGAAGGGATCGATGCAACAAATGCCAGATGCACTTCCCCGCATCTTCGAGGATGGAGAAATCGACGATATTGCGGCCATGACGCCTGTCAGGGACCAGTGGTATGCCAGGCCACCACTCAGACAGTGGCACCGAATTTAATAATAACGCTGTGAACGACCTTGCTGTGGATTTTGGTATCCACCGCTCGTTCACGCCACTTTATCATCCTCAGGTAATCCTGTGGAGAGAACCAATAGAGTTCTCAAAACTATGATCAGATCATTCATTCACTAAGATCATAGAAATTGGGACCTTCATCTCAATGAATTCGATTTGCCTACAACACGGCACTTCATGTTACCAACCGAGTGACTCCAGCGTTTCTAAATTTGGGTCGGGAGCCCCGTCCGCGAAAAACTATTCGCAGTTTAAAGGAGGGGGAGGCCGAGTTGTCACCACCTGACCTTCAAGTCTGGAGCACTCGGATAGAGAGATTAGAGCACTTGAGGAAACGGATGACTGAGTTCCAAGATCAAGCCTTCTTGTAACAAGTCAAATATTATAATCAGCATCACAGAGACCACCAATTCAAGATCAGTGATAAAGTCAAAAAGCCTAATCAAGTGCTATCGAAGAAAGGAACTCATGTGGTGGCTAAACTGGCCCAAAGTTCAATGGCCCTTTCATTGTGGTGAAGGTAATCTCACCCAATATTTATAAGCTTGCGTTGCCAGAAAGAAGATTAGCGGAGCGGTATCATGCCTCCCACCTTCTAAGGTATGTCGAGGACCCGGAAGACGAACCGAGTGGTCCGGAGGAACTGGCGGATCTGAGCAGGATGTTACTTGAAATCAGCGATGCGGAAGCTAAAGAGGAGCGCCGTTAGGATGCAGAGGAGGCCCGAGAGGACTCTGCAATACATTTTGACTGGGGACGGGAAAATATTGATCATCACTCGGACGCAGATTCGGGCGTGGGCAATCGCGTTAGGTTCTGTACTCGCTCCTATTCTAAGTAGGGGCTCGGCTGTGAAAATTGGTAGAAGCGGCATTATTCAGTTGCATGAGTAAAAATTTAAGCTAGCTGTTAGTAATTACCCTTAAGTGACTTAAAATAAGTAAAATCATGAGAGAACTAGAATAAGCAATTTTGGAGTTCATCGGAAGAACCTCGGTATATGAGAGTCATCCCTAGTCTGATTCATTAGGTTAAACAATTATTGACCGGGCCGGCAATAGATCGGATCCATTCAATTCAAATGATCCCTTAAAAAAACTTTTTTTCAATTATTTTCAAATTAATTATCAATAATTTACTTAGTTTTTTTTTTGTATCGTTTTTCCTACTTGGATACAGCTGTGCATGATGCTGTATGGAACCCGAGGTCTGGAAATTAACCAATTTTAACTAATTTTTGTTCGTTTCGACAAATTAAACCAGACAGAGAGAATGGGGCACGCGCCTGGAATTCGCCTTAATGGGCCGAATCTTGTGAAGGGGAATTTGTGACGGGGTAGTTTGTACCCCGCAGAAATACATGTTTGAAACAATCAAATTCAGCTTCAAGATCGTTTTACTGGGGATGTCAGTTTGGAATCACGGATCAAATCCACGGGCTGTCTGCGAACAGTGCCTTACTAGCCGAGAATATATGAGTTCTACGGCTAGTATTCAAAAGAATTCTAGTCTTTGTTGTGATTTCATTTATTGTATTAAATGTTAAAGATTGCTAACGTGAATAACAACTTAAAATCTGGATGATATATTAGCCTAGAGTATGACAGTTCGACGGCTAATATCTCATCAAAACGTCATGATTCATTTTATATTATTATTAGTAATTGTCATAAACTCACCTTGATTTTTTATTGAAGTGAACTAGTTTATAAATAGAAATAATTCATCACCTGTCTAAAACTAGGGAGGTTAGGTCGTCTGACCGGAACCACAAATTGTCAGACCACGGGGTTTCAATTATATGATTCGCCGTAATTATTATAATTCCTTCGTATTTTGCTCCTTTGTTCCATATTCAACTCAGGTGTAAGGGTGGATCAACCACCCCCTACACAACAATAACAACAACTGTCAGATCCTGTGAGGTTGGCTGCATGGGTTGTCTGCTGTCACCAGGCACCCTGGACCATCGACTAGCGGCAGGCGACAAAGGCTTGCGTGGCAGATAACGCATGCTGACTGTGCGCTACCACGCTGTGGGAAACCGAACTTGGCAGTTGCCCTTCTCTTTCAACCGTCCTCTCACTCAGCAGCTCTATGCTCTAGACGCGAGTGGCGCTCTGACACTTATGAGAGGGACAACGCAGAAGTCAATCTAAGAAATGCCATTCGTGATTCGAAGGTCCGGTTGAGTGCCTCGTGGCGTCGAGAGACCCAAAAACACAAAAATTCACTGGATAAAAGAAGAACAAAACAAATACCCCAGGACAGGAAAATGAGAGGATGATCGCTTGGAGGAAGGCTACTGCCAGGTGGGTTTTTATTTCTTTCTCTCGGTAACTAAAAATCACTCCTTTCATTTCAACGTCGTGTGCCGAACTGGTAGGCACACGCCGTTGAAATTTGTTAGTTGCTGACTTCGGGCAAAGTCATTCTTTTCCAACTCGCCGTCAACCTTACAATAATTAAAATTATTGTGTAATTTCTGGGTCATCATGGATCCCAGCCCGTGCGATGTAATTCTGAGATCTCATAAAAAAAATATTGAGTAATATAAGCTGTCAAGTTGTCGCTCGGAACACTCTATCTAAAAGAAATGTGCCGTTCTCAAAATGACGGTGCTCGTAACACTGTGTGAGAGGTCGGATCTCCTAGAAAATAACTCTTCTTGGGTGGGGTGAAGGCCCACTTATTGTACTTCTTGATGTTTAATTATTGACGCGAATGTCAACCGATTTAATGATACCTAAAGTGAAAATAGAATATTGTGGGAATTAAACATATTTCTGACCCGCTGCGTTAGTCCTTACCGACCCACTCTACTGGAGCTATCGGGCAATCTAGCAATAAAGTATATTAAAATAAACCTAAAGTTCGAAATAACATCCATGTCATTTACCTTTTGATAGTTTTAATTCAGGAAAACTATCTGGCACCCTTCTGGCAATACTCGGACTCATTCTCAGTCCACAATTAATTAAAAATAAGAGTCAAATAATTGAATTGAAAATAATCAGCAAAAAGCAGGATACAATATATAATTAAAAACTAAAGGTTAACAACCACCGCAGGGTCCCACTGGGAGCAACTGTCATCTAAAAAATGACATGTCTCATGCAATAAAAGATATGAACTCTTCTAATATGAGGATTGAGAATCATACAACAAATGATATGACTCATTCTCTACAATTTGATAATGACTGTACTCATGTAAATATTTCTGAGTTGTTGGAAAATTTATTCAGTAATAATATAATGTATCGTGATGAATCTATCATCCATAATAACCAAGAAACGAATTCTATCAACATAAATTCTAGTAATGTTAACGATGATTACGAAAATAAAATTATAGGAGTTTCTCCTGTAAAGTTATTCTGTGGGAATTTGTTATATGAAAAAGATTTTGATCTAGAGAATTGTGAAGAGAATAAATTTTTATCTGAATTGGACATGTTACAAAAAATTTGTAGGAAAATTCATCTGACACTGATAGTTTTTTTGATGATGTCCTGGCGATTGCAGTTGGACTTACGGGATTTAATGATGACGAAAGGGAGGTTCTTGTAAAAATGATGTCTAAATTTCAAAAACTTTTCACACCTAAAACTAATAGTGCTGACACTTTTGCATATAAAATTAAAGTAAACTGCATAAAACAGTTGTAAGAAAAATGTATCCTATTCCTTTTTCTTATCGAGAAGTAGTCAATGGAAACATAGAGGAAATGCTACGAGCTGAAATTATTGAACGATCAGATAGCCCATATTGCAATCCGCTCAGGATTGTCATAAAAAATGATAGTTCAGTTCGTGTATGCCTCGATGCTCGTTATATCAATGACATTATTGAGTGTGATCATAAAGCAACACCTTTAATCAATGAGTACACGAAAATATACCGCATTTTTGTATGACTCAAAGATGTACAAATTCTGTCGAATTCCATTCGGTTTAGAGACGGCAGGTTCAGCTTTCATGAGATCACTAAACTTTGCACTCGGTGATCAATTTCGAAAGATTTTTACTGTATATATCGATGGTTTGTAATAGCTACCCTTGATTCAAATTATGATTATTTAGAAGCGATAGAATCATTGTTAACTGTTTGACAAGAAAATAATTTTACATTCAAATTGAAAAAATCCATTTTCTGTCGAAAAAAGGTTAATTTCCTCGGTTATGAGCTTTCAACTGATGGAATTCGACCATTCCCAGATAAACTTGAAATTATTAGAAATTTCCCAAAACCTGAAAACAGACACCAATTGCAGCAATTTATAGGAATCTATGCGTATTATCGTCAGTTCACTGCTCGTCACGCTAATTTATTAGAACCTTTTAGAGATCTTTTAAACATGATGAAGTGTTTGAAGTTATAATAGCTGCATTTCTTGATAGCATAAGACTAAGTCACATTACTCCAGGCGCTAAATATAAGTTCCAAACTGATGCATGCGACCTTGGTATTAGTGGAGTTTTGTACCAACGGGATCGTAATGGGAATCGTCGTATTATTTCTCTTGTTAGTCGATGTTTGAATACTGCGGAAAGGAATTATACAACGACCGAAAAAGAGCTCGTGGTCATTGTACATTCTATTACAAAGCTTCGAATATACCTAATAGGTAGTAAATTCGAAATAATTACTGATCACATGGGTCTTACATTTCTGAATACAGCAGCATATCTAAACGCTAGAATAATTCGTTGGTGTATTGTTCTTCAACAATATGATTTTGAAATATTCTATTGTTATGATCGAGATAATGCTGTGGCTGATTTCTTTAGTCGAAATCCTCAAGGAAAGTTAGAAACTAGTCAGCCTCATAGTTTGCCCATAGATGTTTTGCAGTTTGAAATAGATTCTGAGAGGTCAGATTTATTTTGCAATGAAATCGATTTGGGTAAGGACTTACGCGATAATTTAAACAATCTAGAATCATTGCAGGGCCAGGATTATTATATAAGAAAGAATTATTGATGATTCAATAAATAAATAAAATCATGGACTTTTATATTCTATACGAAAACATTTTATTCCGAAAAGACAAGTATTTAAATCTATGGCAGGTAGTAATACCAAAAACAATAACTAAAAAACTGTTAGATTGTATAGATACAAAATTAGGTCACCTGGGTGTATACAAAACTATAATGTATTTAAGATAATATTATTATTGGAAATTCATGAATCATGATATTAAGAAATTTGTTCTTTCGTGTGATTTATGTCAACGAGTCAAAAATCTTGATATAAAGATGGAATGTGAATATAATCTTGTCCACTCAAAACAACCTTGCGATCTAGTTACTGTTGATTTTTATGGACCTTTGCCAATATTAAGTGGAGGAGTTCAATATATCTTTGTAGTTTGGGATGCTTTCTCAAAGTATGTCAAGTTGTACCCTATTAAAAAGGAAACTACTGATACCGCTTTGAAAAAATTATTCGATTTTTACATTCCAGAAATGGGTAATCCCCAAAGGGTTTTAGAGGATCACGGATCCCAGTCTACATCACCAAAATGGAGCAATAGATTGCGTGATTCGGGAATTCGAGCAATTTATTGTTCAATAACACATCCAAAAAGTGACCCAGCCGAGAGGGCTATAAAGGAATTGGGTCGTTTGTTTCGCACATTATGCTCTTATAAACATACCAGATGGGCTCAGTGTATCCAAGATATCGAATTTTTGTTAAATATAACAACGCATTTTAGTACAGGATATACTCCTTTCGAATTGCATTTTGGAGTAAGACCTGTCGATCAAATTCAAGATCTTATCAATTTTTCCGAATCAGAAGGTATTGAGAAAGATGCGAAAATTGTTTTGGCAAGAAAGAGAATTTAGATGATTTCTTGCCTTTCCCTGATTTTCTTCACAGACGATTTAAATGAAGATTGCAATTATTTACGACTAAAATAAAAAAATAAAAAATTAAATAAAAATTATAATTGGGTGTGGACGAATGAAATATTGTGTTAAGTGATGTGTCTATTCATTCGATAACGAAAGCTAGGTACATTAACCGACTAGTTGTATAATATAAATGATAACAAGTATATATATATTTATGTATCTGAGATGCCGTAAGACATAAATGTGCTTTAGGGAACTAATTAGACCTGCGATTCAAGATTCTTATTTTTAAGAACTTTTCGACGCTCAATTTCTTAAAAAAGGGGGGTGATGTAATGGGAAATTTGATTCGAATTTGATTTGATATGTTTGAGTGAGTTTTTAAATGACAAATTGTGAGGAATAAAAGTCGTTTATAAGCATCTAATGACAAATTAGTCAAGTGCATGCTTAATAATAGGCGTTTCCGAATTATAAGCCAATAAGCGATCGAGTTTTCTCGTGTAGAGCGTAAAGGCGCGGAATCGTGGAAAAGCGTGGGCCAAGGCGTGAAAATGTAAGTCGAGTCCCAAGCTTGAAGTCAGAACGCCGTCAGCCGTTGCCATAAGCCCATACCAATTTATACTCTTGATTTTTGTTTATACGCCGCATGGCGATAGTTCAACTATTAGAAAAATCAGTGAACGTGAAAGACGCCAGGTAAGAATCTAAAACTGTTTGAGTGCACACATTTTTGGAATTCAATTTATTGAAAAGGTTTTTTATTCATTTCCATAAACTTTTACAGCAGCGTATTTTACTACCGTACTCTTGTTCCAAACTTTACATCACTCAAAGCTTAATAATGGCTTGAACAAAGATGGCACAATTTTCCTTTATTGGAATTAAAGGATTTTTATATTTCGCCAATTCCTGCTTGGCCCACATCGCTCTTTTAAACATTAATTTTACTCTGACAACAAGATTCTTTTTGATTAGGAGGATCATTGACAAAAATGGTATGGCACAATTCGTCTGCGTTTTATTTTTAGTAATATTTATTTAAATGTATTTCTTCATGAATCATATGATTATGTCAGTTTATAAGTGTGAAAATGAGTGCCGTGAGCGAAATTAAAATTTAGTAGCCAGATTTGCGTATTTTATAATTTTATAACCAAAATTCGTTTACTTTTATTAAAATAGAACAAGTATTTATTGAACAAAATTCTGAGATATTTTGATTTTTATCGAATATTCATGATCAATTTTTAATATGTGCTGAATTTAAAATTATTTATTTACAAACTTTAACCAAATTTGTGTGCAAAATTTTTTATTTAACAAACAAAAAGAATACAAAATTAATACTGTCCTTTCATGGATGCCATTTTTTTTGAAATTTTTTTATCTGACTTTAAATGATCAGAGTCAGGGAAGCAACTCATTTAAAATACGGTCTGTGAGTGCGATAACGAAGTACTTTTGACTGATATTTTTTGGGGGAAATGGAAGAAAAGAACGTTTATGTAAATTCATAAGGAGTGAAATATGAATTAATTATTTTTTATTACAGTGTAATAAACAAATTCTTAAATATGCCATTTTCTAATAGAAACCTTTCATTTTTTCTAGGAAAATCAAATGATAGTATCTTGCCAATGGTCGTTCAGTGTGATGATTTGCTACTAGATTAAAATTGTATATTATTCAAACAAAATTAATAAACAAATGCATCATTTGGCAATTTTTGAGTAGATAAGTTTTGTTTCTTCATCAGAGTCAACTACAAATATTTCTCTGATGATCGTTTACTATAGATGTACTTTTTAGAAACAATAATTCATTATTTAAACCAAAGTATCATTCCGCCATTTTTCATCAGATAAGATCGTTTCTTCAGCAGAATCAACCATGAATAACTCCCCAATTGTCCTAGTAGTTGCGATTCTTTTGTTTTTCGATCTTCATTTGTTTTCTGACTGACGATTGTCGTTTGTTATGATTATTTTGATTTTGATCTTCATTTGTTTCTTCTGACTGGTGCTTAGAACATTTACCACTTTAATACAACTTCGTGACGTCTGACTATCATTTGGTGTTTATCATTCGTAAGTGCTCTTTAGTGTATTTTATTATTTAAGCTGCATTCGTTGTTCGTGATTCGTTTGATCATTGAAAAATAACTCAAATTGCCCGAATCATTTGTATTAATTTCAGTCGTATGTATACATTTAATTGGTAATAGTTTTATAAATGACAGTCATGGATTCTATTGAAATAGTCAACAGAGAACTATTTGACGTTTTGGTAGGTTCTAGTTCTAAAACCGACGAGGTGTTAGTCAATTATCTGAAGGACAATCATTGCCTGTACTCGACTTTGAAAGGATTAGAGCGAGAAAGAATTATGATATATTTCTTGCCAGCATTTCGTAAAAGACGGAGATCACCTAGTTTTAACAACGACACTTTTGTCCAGAAAAATGAAAGCTGGTTGGAAGCCACATTTTTAGCTTCTCAAGGATCTACTTCGCAACCCAGAAAAACAAAGAACTTTGAAGAATGTTCTCAAAAAATAAAAAAAAAGAAGGTTTGAAATGTTGAAAAAAATGTGACAAAGAACGATAATAATGTACTGCAAAACATGCAAACTTTCGATCAACGGACCGCAAATGAAATTCTGAAGAAAGGAATTTCAAACATGTCAAGTGGCATAAAATCAGATCCAACAGATATGGAAATATCATCATCACAAGAAGAAAAATTAATACCGTTTTCTGATGACGAAGCGCTTGCGAAAGAGGTGTTACTCTAAAACTTCAACAACTACTTGATCATACCGCTAAACGAATATTAAAAATTAAGTGTATCGAACCACCTGAGGAAACAAAAACGTTAAGAATGATGATGGCACGTCTGAAATAGATCCATACCAATATAAATCAGAAAATTCAGCAATTTTAACGCCAAGGTCTCTTTTTAATGTTAATGATACCTCCTTGCATTACAGCATCAGATGAATTAACAACAGTTTGACAAAATCTACGACCTTCTTCTCCAAACTCTTGTCTGCCTATCTTATTTAATTATAAATAGGAAACGAAAGAGAACATTTTAACTGAGTTGGGAGATATGAAAAACCAAATCAAGCGATTGAAACCCGAAAAATTAACTTCAATGGTGACACTTATTTTGTTCAATATGAGCTTATTTGCACCATGCTTGATGAAAAAGTGTGCCAAGTCATCACTCAAACGTCTTCTTCCTCTAACTGCACTGTTTGTGGAGCAAAGCCTTCAGAAATGAACCACTTGAGACTTGTTAAAACTAAGGAAGAAAATGTGGATACATTTCAGTATGGACTGCAAACCTTGCATGCTTAGATTTGATTCATGGAATGCATCTCCCACATTTCTTACCGATCGCCTTTTCAACAGTGGGCGTGTAAAACAAAAGAGCAGAAACAAGTCGCTGAGGAGATAAAGAGACATATTCCAAATGAAATTCGCAAAAGCCTTGGACTAATCGTCGATATAATTAAACAAGGTTCTGGTACCACAAATTATATAATTTGTTATATGTGTTATAAATATACATAAAGGTAAGGACTGTCTGGATGTTTAGATTCGACCAAAATGATATATCTTTGATAAATATGAGTAATATCGTCCTTTCCATTTAAATAGCTTAAGACTAAAGTTAAGAGTCTAAGTTAGTCACCTATATTAATAAGACTCTATTCGTAAACACTTTTGGAAATAATTGATTATAGTTATTAATTATAAAATCTCAGCATGCAGTATTACTATTTACTCATAACAAACTCAGTTTCAAGCTATTTTGATTTAAAGGCCACTTTTTGCAAAGTGAAACTGCCAAAAAATTGAATTTGTTTATCCTAATTGTTTACAAAACTTAGAGTTATTATATTTTACCGAATGCTATGAAAGGCATATTATTTTTAGAAATATCTGTGAATGGTAATTATTAAATTTTTACTTCTTTTTGTGAATAAATGTCATTCATACATTAATGTCTGGGTCGGTATAAGGATCTTGGATTATAAGTTTCTTAGCTTCCCATGATTTACTTCTTTAGATTAGATTTAAATTTACTTCTAAATCTTGCTAAAACTGAAAAATATCTTTTATAGAAGAATAAGAATTAATTTATAAAAATAATATAGAAAAAAGAAAATGTTTATATAGAGCAGAATGAACTATTACAAATATAGTAAAAGAGGACCAAATTTCCTTCCTCAGCAGACTGAATCAGAATTTGTTCTTCCTCCTCAGAATTTTTTTTAATTGCTTGAAAGCTACTCTTAATGTCATCTAATAGAGTTTTCATCTGAAAAAGAAAGAAAGGAAAAAGTTCAGAAACAGAAATATTATACCTATAAAATATTTTTTTAACGTTGTACTACCAGGGTTTCTACTCAAGTATTTCGTTTTTTTTTAACAATCGACTGGGAATATGTATACAAATTAACAAATTTATTATAAATAATAATAAATAATAAATAATAAATTTTCTACCAAAAAAGATGATTTTCCAATGAATGAATTAAATACTTAAGCAAAAACTGATTAATTCAACTCATAAAATGGAAATTTTCAACATGAGTTAAATTTTTAACTGAGAAAGATTTTTCACTCAAGAGAGAAAAAAATGTCCACCGAATAAAAAAATTTTCAATAAAAAGATGAATTTTCAACAAAGAGGATTAATATTCTGCCAAAAAGGATGAATTTACTACGTACAAAACACACGAGTTTTTAATTGAATAGTCGAATTTTCTGTTAAAAAAGATAAACTTTCAACCAAAAAGAGAATATTAAAATTTTTAGTTGAAAGCATTATTTTTCAACCAACAAAAAACCGAAATTTTAAGCCTATTTAAGCTTGGAGTATTTGGATTACGGTGAAGGCCACTGCAAGTAATTCCCAAAATAGCTCTTAAACCCAAGTTCTAGTGTATTATAATTTAGAAAAAAGAATTGAATACGCACTTAAAAAAATTCCCTAACTTTAAAAAAGATTTCCTTATATGTCCTGGTTTTTCCAGGTATATAAATATTTTCTGACAATTCCAGGTTTTCCAGTTGAGTAGAAACCCTGTCTGCTTATAAAAAAATTCACGAAATACACCTACTTTCGATGATTGAAACACTAGAGTACAAAAATTGATGAAGTAAAATATGCCCGTCATACACATGGGAATACGTTCGATTACAGCATCAAAATCATGCCTGACATCGTACAGAGCTAAAAACTGAAGTTTCAAAATTTTTAGTAATATGTGAAATTATCTTTTTTAAGAGTACGTACCTGGAAATGATTTAACATATATATAAGCGTCTGTAAGGTCTATTTAAGTTTATATTTTTGTTAAAAAGTGGAATTTGATTCATTTTTAACTTGGAATGTAACTTAAAATAGGGCTTTGGCTCCCTGGATACAATCGAATTAATAAAAGTGCATCTTTCTAAGCAAAATAAAAATTCAAATGAGCCAGACAGACACGTCCTTGCATATTTTAAACCATTCCCCATATAATTGGTCACGTGAAACTCTGGCCTGTCACGGGCCTGATTATATGCTATCAAATTCTCCGGCTTTATAGTCAGAAAAATGAATTATTGTATTGAAAGTTTGGAAAATGTTTCAAAATATGTAAGATCATGTCTATCTGGCCCACTTCAGTTTCATTTAAAATAATGCAATTTTGTTAATTCTAGGTAAGCCAGGGCACTAAAACCCTGTTCTCAGTTACATTTTAACTTTTACAAAAATTACACTATTCAAACAAAATGAAAATTCAAGTGGGCCATACAGAGGTGTCCTTATGTATTTTAAACCATTTTTCCAAAATTTCAGCAAAATATAGTTATTTATCTAATAACACTGGTCAACAAACAAAAAACAAAAACCACGAAAAACCACGAAAAATTCCCCTTCAAAATAGAAGGATAAGTTTTTTTCTGTATAAAAAATTGACCTACTGTTCACCCAAAAACCGTCAGGTAGCAAATCAATGAATAATTGACGTTAATGAAAAAATAATAATTTTAACTTCAAAGGAAGTACTTAAAAATAACACTGCTTATTGAAGAAATAATCAAAAAATAAATAAAATACTTTTTTTCATTATTCCTATAACGTATATTCAATAAGTAGTGTTATTTTTGAGTAATTTCTGCCTAAAATTAAGAGAAAAGTTCTTTATATATTTTTAAAATCTTTTTTTTTATGTGTGGATTTCTCTTTTCGATTCGTTACCTTCTCCGATAATAATACAGATTTCTATTAAGAATTGATATCAACATCTTGCTAAATAAAGCGTATTTCAGAAAAAAGAATTCTTCCTCTGATCTCTCTGTAGCTCAGTGGTTAGAGCACCTGACCAGAAATCAGTTGACCTGGTGTTCGAATCCCAGCGGGGTGAAAGAAGAAGATCTTTTTTCGGAATAAAATTCAATTTAAAAAATGTGTTCAATTAAAAATGTAACTATTATATTTTGGTTGAAAATTTATCTATTTAAGTTGCAAATTCACCTATCTGATTGAAAATTCAACTATTTGATTGAAAATTGAACAGTTCTGTTAAAAACTTCATATTTTTTTTATTTTTGTGAAAAATTATTGTTTTTTTTTTAACTGAAAATTTAAGTATTTTTAAGTATTTCATTTAGTTGAAAATTAATATATATATTTTTTGTTGTTGAAATTTGTCTTTTCTGATAGAAGATATGCATTTTTGGTTCAAATTAAATTTTTTTTAGTTAAAAATTCCACTAATTAGTTGAAAGTGGAACTACTTTGTCAAAAAGTAATTTTTGGCTAAAGATCCATTATTTTAGTTAACAATTCTTTCTTTTTCATATAACCTTAATTTTTTTAATTCAAAATATAACTATTTTTGGTAAATAATTTAACTATTTGGTAGAAAATTGATGTTTTTTAGTTTAAACTTCTTTTTTTTATACAAATTATTATTTTTGTTTTGAAAATTTAATAATTCCATTTGGTTGAAAATTAATGTATTTTGTTAAAAAGAAATTTTTGTGTAGAATTGTAGAATTTTTGTAGAATTCAATAATTTTGTGAAAAAGTAATTTTTTTAGAATGCAACTACGTTGGTAGAAAATTGAACTATTTGGTTGTCAATTAACTTTTATTGTTAAAAATTTATGTATTTTGTTAAAAATTCGTTTTTTTTTTGTAGAAAATTAGTCTTTTTGTTTCAAACTTCATTTTTTTGTTTTGTTGATAATTGAAATACTTGGTTGAAAGTTAAACAACATTGTTAAAAATTTATTTCTTGGTTGTAGATACATAATTTTATTGGAAAATTGATCTCTTTAGTTGGAAATGTAACTATTTATTTTTTAATTTAATTTAATTTTTTTTGTGCAATTCAGGTTTTTAAAAGTTCCAGTTGGTTTAAAAAATGTACTTTCAAATATTTATTTTATTTTTGATTTTTTTTTTTCAATTAACTTTTGAATTGACAATGTAACTATTTCATTTTGGGTTGAAAATTTATATTTTTTAGTTGCAAATTATCTATTTGGTAGAAAATTGATATTTTTTAGTTGAAAATTCGTTTTTTTTCATACAAATTTATTTATTTCTTCTATTTGAAAATTCAATATTTCCGTTTGGTTGAAAATTAATGTATTTTGTTGAAAAGAAATTTTTCTGTAGAATTGTAGAATTTTTGTAGAATTCAATAATTTTGTGAAAAAGTAATTTTTTTTAGAATGCAACTACGTTGGTGGAAAATTCAACTATTTGGTTGTCGATTAACTTTTATTGTTAAAAATTTATGTATTTTGTTAAAAATTCGTCTTTTTTAGTAGAAAATTAGTCTTTTTGTTTGAAACTTTATTTTTTTGTTTTTTGAAAATTGAACTACTTGGTTGAAACTTAATGAAAATTGCTGAAATTTTATCTTTTTTAGTTGCAAATTAACTATTTGGTTGAAAATTAATCTATTTGGTTGAATTATTTTTTTTCTTGAAAATGCAACTAATCGGTTGAAAGTGGATCAACATTATCAAAAATGCATTGTCTGGTTGAAAATTTATGTTTTTGATTAAAAATATAATTATTTGGTTAAAAAATCAACAATTTTGTGAAAAAGTAATTTTTTTTTGAAAATGCATTCGCTTTGTAGAAAATTCAACTATTTGGTCAAGCATTAACTTTTGTTCTTGAAAAATCATGTGTTTTGTTAAAAAATCGTTTTTTTTTTTTGTAGAAAAATAATCTTCTTTAGTTCAAAATTGAACTATTTGCTTGAAAATTCATTTAAAATTCGTCTTATTCGGTACAAAATTAATCTTCTTTCTTCAAAATTAATTTTTTTGGTTAAAATTTAAACTATTTGGTAGAAAATTTATCTTTTTTGGTTTAAAATTCATGTACACTCAACTCCCGATAATAGAACACCAGGTTTACGTTATTCCTAGTTCAAAAAACCTTAATTATACTTCTTATTTTAAATATAATTGGCAAGCATTTTGAGAAAAATTAATAACGTTTTTAAAAAAAAATTTGGTTCCTAGGAACATGATAAAGTTAAGAGAAGTAAGTTTTTCCGCCAAAGAGGCATTCAAAAGATAATTATTAGCAGAATTAATTAATAATATTGAATTATATTTATAAACATTTTAATAAATTGAAAATAAAAAAAGTGCAGGCTATTCCACTATAGTATATTATTTTATACACTCAACACCCCTATTTAGGATCAAGGCCAAGGCAAGTCATGCCCGAGTCCGGTCTTATATCGGAAGTTGAGTGTACTTTGCCGAAAATTCGTCTTTTTCAGTAGAAAATTCAACTATTTGGTTAGAAGTTCATCTATTTTTCCGAAAATTAATCCTTTTCGGTTGAAAATTCGCGTGGCCACCTTAACGTTACCAAAAATTAATTTAAAAAATAAATAATTTTCTACTGAACTGATTTTCACATTGATTACAGGATAAAAAAGAATTTTTGCAATGTGAATGCTGTTTCGACGATCTACCGCCTTTGTCAAAATACACAATAACTTGTCAGGAAGGACACGTATTTTGTGCTTCTTGTCTCATAAGAGGGACCGAAGTGGAGTTGGCACATGGACGTACTCGGATCTCGTGCTTCGCAGAATGCACCAGTGAATTCAATCTTGTTTCCTTACAAAAGGTCTTGAAACCAAATACCTTCAAAATTCTATTGGGGAAGATTCAAGAAGAACAAATAAAGGCAGCGAATATAGAAGGCTTAGTCAGCTGTCCATTCTGCCATTTTGCATTAATTCTGCCCGAAGATGAAAAACTTTTTAGGTGTATGAATCCAGATTGTGGACAGGAATCTTGCAGGTATTTTATTTCCAGCTAATTAGTGGAAAAAAGTTTTTAAAAAACGTCTATGAGTTAATTAAGTTGTTCAAACCTCGTCCTTCCATAGTTCCCCTTCCCTACTCTCCCTACATTCCCCTGCTTCCCCTCCCCTCACTTCACCCTTCGCAACCCTTCCCCTACTTCTTGCTCTCTTTCCTCCTCTACTTCCCCCTCTCCTCGCTTTCCCAGCTAACACTCTCCTTCCCCTACTTCCCTTCCTTATCACTCACTTCCCCTCCCCTACTCACCTTTATTTCTAATCATTTCGCCTACTTCCCCACCCCTCATCCATAATTTCCCTCCCCTCACTTCTCACTCATTTCCTCTCACTTCCCCACCGCTCATTTTCCTTTATTTTCCCTCTTTCGCTTGCCCTCACTTCCCCTCCTGAATTTTCTTTCATTTCACCTAATTCCCCACCCCTCATTATCCATAACTCGCATCCCCTCACTTCTCCCTCATTTCCTCTCACTTCTTCTACTTCCCCACCGCTTATTTTTCTTCATTTTCCCCATTTCGCCTCCCTCATTTTCTCTTACTTCCCCTTCCCTTATTTCCACACACTTCTACTTCTCCCCTTATTTCCCATACATTTCCTACCCATATTTTCCCTCACTTATTCTACTTTTCCTCCCCATATTTCCCCTCATGTACCCTACTTTTCCTTTCCTCATTTCCCTTACTCCCCCTCTCCTCACTTCCCCTCCTAAATTTTCTTTCACCTCACCTGAGTCCCCTCCCCTTATTCCTTTAACTTCCCCTACTTTCATCCTCTCATTTCTTCTCACTTCCCCTGCTTTACCTTTCCTTATTTTCCCTTCTTCCCCTTCCCTTATTTGCTCTTACATTTCCTCGCCTTATTTTCCCGTACTTCTCGCCTTATTTCTCCTCACTTATGCTTCTTCCCTCATTTCCCTTACTTCCCCTACTTTCTCTCCGCATATTACCCCTTACTTCTCCTACTTCTCCTCCCCTTATTTCCTCTACATTTCCTCCCCATATTTCCCCTCACTTGCCCTACTTTTCCTCTCGTAATCTCCCCTACTTCCCCCCCCCTCACTTCCACTCCTGAATTTGTTTTCAATTCACATAATTCCCCTCCCCTCATTCCCTTAACTTACTATACTTCCCCTTCCCTCATTTCTCCTCACTACCCCTGCTTCACCTCTCCTAATTTTCCCAGCTTCCTTTCCCCTCATTTTCTCCTCCCCTTATTTCCCCTCACCTCTGCTTCCCCCCTTATTTCCCTTACTTCCCCTACTTTCCCTTCCCACATCGCCCGTCACTTCTCCTCCCCTTACTTCTTCCACTTCCCCTCCTCTTAATTCCCATACATTTCCTCCCCATATTTCCCCTCACTTACCCCACTTTTCCTTTCCTAATTTCCCCTACTTTCCCTCCCCTCACTACCCCTTCTAAATGTTCTGTTCTTTCACCTACTTTCCCTCCCCTCACTACCCTTCTAAATGTTCTGTTATTTCACCTAATTCCCCTCCCCTCATTTCCTTAAATTCTCCTACTTTCCATCTCCTCATTTCTCCGCACTTCTCCTGCTTTACCTCCCCTAATTTTCCCTCTTTCCCCTCCCCTTGTTTGCTTTTACGTCTCCTCGCCTTATTTCCCCTTACTTCTCCTTACCTTATTTCCTCTTACTGCTCGCCTTATTTCCCCTCACTTCTTCTTTTGAATGATTTTTTATTTTGAAAAATTAATTTCAACAGAATATTTGAAACGATTTTAAAACAAAAACCAATTCTGATGAATAAATAGTAATAATTGAACAATGATTCATTAAGAAAAAATTTGAGTAAGCTTAAGAAATATTTGGAAGTTTTGAAAAGATTAAAAAATGATTAACAACTTGAAAATATTTGAAAGAATTTTAAACAAAATGTATATTTTTGAAGATTTCTAAGAAAAAGTTTAGATAATTTTTTAGCGTTTTGAAAGGTTTCAAGATAATGGAAAAAAAAATTCTTAAAATTCCCGGGAAAAAGTGATTTTTTTATTTTAAAACAATTTTCAGAGAACATTCAAAAAGATTCCAAAACAAATTTTGGTGTATTATTCAAAAAGCGTTCAATTAAAAAAATGTGTAATCTTTCAATTTTTAATTTTCCTAACTTAAAATTGCCTAAAATGATATTTTGAAAATTTTGAAATTTTTTGTCTCATTCTTCAATTTTGAGCATTGAAAATGAGAGCCTTATGTCCTCTTACTTCTCCTCGCCTTATTTCCCCTCACTTCTGCTTCTCCCCTCATTTCCCTTACTTCCCCTACTTTTTCTCTGCATATTGCCCCTTACTTCTCCTCCGCTTATTTGCTCTACATATCCTCCTCATATTTCCCCACAGTTACCCTACTTTGCCTCTCCTTATTTCCCCTACTTTTCCTCCCCTCACTTCCCATCCTAAATTTTCTTCGACTTCATCTAATTTCTTCCCCTCATTCCCTTAACTTCCTCTGCTTCCCTTCCCCCCATTTCTCCTCACTTCCCCTGCTTCACCTCCCTAATTTTCCCAGCTTTCTTTGCCCTCATTTTCTCTTCTCCTTCCCTTATTTACCCTCACATCTGCTTCTCTGCTCATTTCTCCTTACTTCTCCTACTTTCCCTTCCCACATCGCCCGTCACTTCTCCTCCCTTTACTTCTTCCACTTCCCCTCCCCTTATTTCCACAGACTTCTACTTCTACCCTTATCTTCCATACATTTCCTCCCTATATTTCCCCTCACTTACCCTACTTTTCCTCTCCTAATTTCCCCTACTTCCCCTCCTAAATGTTCTGTTATCTTATCTAATTCCCCTCCTCTCATTCCCTTAAATTCCCCTACTTTCCATCTCCTAATTTCTCCGCACTGCTCTTGCTTTACCTCCCCTAATTTTCCCTCCTTCCCCTCCTCTTATTTGCTTTTACTTCTCCCCGCCTTATTTTCCCTTACTTCTCCTCATCTTATTTCCCCTTACTTCTCGCCTTATTTCCCCTCACTTCTTCTTTTGAATGATTTTTTATTTTGAAAAATTAATTTTAACAGCATATTTAAAAAGATTTCAAAACAAAAACCAATTCTGACGAATAAATAGTAATAATTGAACAATGATTAATTAAGAAATCTTTTGAGTAAGCTTAAGAAATATTTGGAAGTTTTGAAAAGATTAAAAAATGATTAACAACTTGAAAAGATTTGAAAGAATTTTAAACAAAATGTATATTTTTGAAGATTTATAAGAAAAAGTTTAGATTCTTTTTGAGCATTTTGATCGGTTTCAAGATAATGAAAAAAATTTCTAAAAATTGCCGGGTAAAAGCGTTTTTTTTATTTTAACACAATAAGTTTCAGAGAACATTCAAAAAGATTCCAAAACCAAATTTTGGTGTATTATTCAAAAAGTGTTCAATTAAAAAAAAAGTGTAATCTTTCAATTTTTAATGTTCCTAACTCAAAATTACTTAAAATTATATCATTTTAAAAATTTAGAAATTTTTTGATTCATTCTTCAATTTTGAGCATGGAAAATGAAAGCCTTTTGTCCTCTTACTTCTCCTCGCCTTGTTTCCCCTCACTTCTGCTTTTCCCCTCATTTCCTCTACATTTGCTCCCCATATTTCCCCTCAGTTACCCTACTTTGCCTCTTCTTATTTCCCCTACTTTTCCTCCCCTCACTTCCCCTCCTAAATTTTCTTCTACTTCACCTAATTTCCTTCCCTCATTCCCTTAACTTCCTTTTCCCTCATTTCTCCTCACTTTTCCTGCGTCACCTCCCCTAATTTTCCCAGCTTTCTTTGCCCTCATTTTCTCTTCTCCTTCCCTTATTTACCCTCACATCTGCTTCTCTGCTAAATAAATTTACAAAATTAAAAAGTTAATACACCGCAAAAAAATTTCAAACAGAGAGCTGCTCCTACGATTTGTGCTGTCACAATATGAAACTTAATCATTTTTTACAGTAGGTAATAAAATTTCACGGCTAATTAGATGAAGTTTAAGGCGAAACGTGAATTCATCAAGATATCTTCAAAAAGAAGGTCGAATTTCAATATTTTCAAAAAATTTGAATAACTCCGGAAATAATTTAAATTTTTTAAAGTCCAACAGATTATTTTCAAGGAAATTTTCCATAATGTTTTTCTAAGTTGTTTGAATATTTTTTAGTATTTTCTCCTCAGATTCTAGCCTTGGTTCAATTTTGATACAAGAAAGTCGCAAAGTTTTCAGTAATGCATGTACTCACCACATGATTTAAAAAAATTTTTAACAGTACTAAATATATCTGAGCAATAGGATAGTCGAAGAATTACCCGTGTTGAAAAATGTTCGGGCGCTCGCCTGGCCCAGACCAGACTGTCTGGTTTCCAGTCTTGACGTTGACCAGGTGGTCTGGTCTGGTCCTGGTCAAACGTGTAACGTATTTTCTGGCTAGCCGCTAGGTATGGGCTGTTCAACCTCGAGTTATTGACTAGTCAGCATCTAGTTAATTGCATGTCAAAACGGTGAAGGTAATAAGAAAAAAGTCTCGTTCTGGTAGGGTAAATTTCTTAGTTTCTATGATTTTAGACTCCCTGTAACTTTTTCGAAGTATGTCAAAAAAATTGGCTGAACGAACTGAGAACTGTTTTTTGTTCTTGGTTCGCTGATCAGCGCCAGTCCTGGGACAGATCAGAGCTTTCAGACTAGACGGTCTAGACAAATCCAGATCTGGACATTATTAAAGCTATATTAGTAGCATAGAGAATAGACATAAGAAGACCAAAGTAATGTAATCGAAGATAAGCACACTTTTATCGTATGAAAATGGTTACAATACTTCCCAAGTTGCAGTATGGCGCTAGAGTGGCACGCGTATTAAAATGGCAGTCGCCTATGTTGACATTTTCATTATTTAACACCGTGATATGAATATGATTCATATAGATGGATATTTTGTTATTTACATAAGAGCAGATTTATACAACTCAACAATCTCTAGTTGTAATTTTATAGCAGAAACGAGAAAATTCCGAAATTTCCTGTACAGATATTTTTTGAACAAATAAGGGTTTGTTAAATAGTAAAGCTGAGGTACCGTAAACGTGTAAAATGTATTAAAAAACAAGCTAAATTATGTTTTTTTATAAAAAAGCCCCGACCGTTTGAGAATAAACAATTATTTATGCTTTCAAAAATTATTTAAACATGTGAGTAAATATTTATGATTATTCCACTAGACTAATGATCACAGTTCTTGAAAAGAAACAAAAGAATATAATGCTCAAATGTGAGGATTTTGTGCAGGGTTGACAATTTTAGATTTAGATTCAGGCTTGTGGTTTACGATTTAGTGCCCAGCAACACCGCTTACAATGAAATGTTTGAAAACACAAAAATATGCAATTTATTTTTTTGGATTTGCAACCGAATTGGTGGTATCATTGCCTAACAAACCGAAAACAATTTTATATATTCATTTTTGAACTATCCTAATTTTAAGCCATGAATAAAGTTCTTCGTCTGTTATATATCACAGTAAATCCAAAAACAAGATCAACAAAGTTAAGGTAAGAACCGCACCATGCTTCTGATGCAAGGGTCCCTCCCCAGCAGGTGCAAGAGATTATCAAGCATAAAAATGGATAAAATTTATTAATTTCATACTTATTCCAATGTCCCTTCATATACTTTTATAATTCAAATAGCAACCATTCCTTAAATTATTTAATCAGATATAAATATATACATCAGTCCGGGAGACCTCAGGTCCATGATGGTGCAGGAATCATATCAGTTCTACACATAAAGGGTAAAATAATTAACAAATGGAATTTTTATTCTATTTCACTGTATTTATTTTTATCTTTGGGTTTACAACCAAAAGCGCTAATAACATTGAATACATAGATGTAAAGCTATAACAGTTTCGTTGGCTCACTCACAGAGAAGAGCAAAAATCTGGACATTCATAAATGATTTTAATTATTAAGTTCACATGCTATTTAAAAAATTTTGCGATTATTATTAGGCGATAGAACGATTTGTTAATAGTACAGGAAATTATACCCAGCTTCATAATTTTTAGAAAGAATTTTTGACAGGAGGTACACCGGAAATGAAATATTTCGAAAAAATGTTATGCCTATCTACGTTTGATAAAAGAGGTTACTTGTCGGATTTACGACCAATAAAATATTGTTTTTTCTCAAACTTGTAGAAAACTAAGTCCAATTGAAATTATAGTCTGAGCACTTGCATGTATAATGCAATTCGGAATATAACCGATATTTTATTTTAGTTTGATATATTTCGTGACTCGAAGTAAACTCCTTGCTAATGATTAACTCCTGAACTACCTGCGGGATGAAAACTTGCATATATCTGATCAACAAGATCATTGTTATTAGTGTATTGCTGGAAATACGGGATATGACTCTGGTCCCCTTTGGTCAGTAGAAGAGTTTTGCTCGTATATAATTCTTGTATAACTCGTTTAGGCTGGTTGTCATGTTTAACACAAATTGGCCGCAGTATATTATCTTCGTTTATTCCAAGATAAAAATCATATATCCACACTCCGAGTTCAGCCGTAGCATATCCGCCACAACCCGTCCACTGATTAGGTCTAACTTCGTACCAACAAGCACCCTGGCCAAGTGGGGTAGCTGAATCACGTACTGCTAGCGATTTGAGCCATCGTTTTACAAATTTGCCTTTTTCTCCTGTGAAAAGAAACAGAAAAAATTAATTTTAGTACAGAATTACAAATTAGAAATATTGAATTCAATTCCAATCGGACAGGCAGTCCATGCTCAAATCGCAGAATCATTTTTTATGTTTAAAAATTATAAGGGCGGCTTATCCCAATTTAGGTATTTATCTTTTTTATCCTGATTCTAAGGTGCCGTGCATAAATTACATACGCCATTTGCTGATCAATTATAAAAAATCCGGAATCCGTATAAAAGCGCTGCATATCAGTTTTATTTAATTTTGGGATCAAATTGATCAACTGGCATTTACTTTGTTTAACTAATATTTAAGCATGATTATAAAATAATTTCATTGAATTGTACATACATTTTTCTGTTACAATGGCTACATTTGAAATAATTTCAACGACTTTTTTCTGCATATCCGGTATAAACTTACTAAAATCTAGATAGTGTAAATCTAAGCAATGTCGAACATCATTCAAACAACTTCGAATGATGAATGAATATACTACATTTGAAAATGCAACTAACATTCCATTACACGCGCCCCTTGGTGGAAAACCGATGCACGCGTCATATCTGTGAGATACACAGTCGGTTGATTGAAAAAATAAATGCTAAAACTGAATTTTTCGCTTTTCCCAGGTGCAAAGGTGCACAGACAAAAAAAGAAGGCCATAAATATAATAAACAGCCATATAATATACAATATAATATATAACATATATATTAGATGTTCACTCGTCAATCCAAGTAGATAATAAAAAGATGCGAAAAAAAAACAAAGAAAATATCCCCCACAACCCCTGGCTCTCAGAGAATTTCACTCAGAATCATTTACATTACTGTCACCATCAACTTTACAGCCACCAACACAAAAATAGTCAGTGTTGCAGGCATGAATATTGGCCACATTCGTAGCACGTCTATTTGGTGAGTCTTGTCGTTTTATTTTCATTTCCATTTTCATTTTCATTGCCACCAACGCTCAACTGAACTGTTGAGCAACACGAGCTTGAGGAATAGAAGGGAGGGGGATGACATCCCGCTCCATGCGCCTATCCAGTGATGAAAAACGCTCTAGCCTCTTCATCAATAAATATGAAATAGTTTTTGTAAGCAAAATAATTTTTCAGCCTTTATTTCGTTCCACTTTGATAAGAAAAAATGTATAATAGAGTGTTAATACGATAGAAGTGATATTGTTATATTTACCAGGAGGATAATGCGCATCCACGGAGATGAGAAACAGAGTGCAGATGAGGATCTTCATTTTCCTCAAATGGTGTAACTGGTGTACTGAGAGACTGGAGAACAGAGTACAACTAATAAACGCTGTACAAAATGTTGCAGTTCATATACCAAGTAAAGGCGGAAAAATAGGTCAGATTTATGGTATGCGCATGTTTAACAGAGACTTCAGCGACGACTTTTGTTTGCCAAAGAATGTAGTAAATGAATCTTATATCAACAGTTACAGAAAGCGGAAAAATTGTATCTAGTTCATAGATAGTGAGAGAAATCTTTTATCAATGCCGAATGGGTAATTCGAAAAACTCGAAGAACAGAATGTTGCCAAATTCACTCCATATAATTAGGAACACAGATTGAGTTGAAAGGCAGTTAAAAGGAATGTTGCATTTGTGTGCATTATGGTGTTTTTTATTTCACTTAGTGGATTGTTCATTATTAAAATTTATCTGCTTCCATCCCTTAATTTTGTTTAAATTCCCTAAAAAAAAAATCTCTCTCAAATTCGAGCAAAATTGGTTAATATTTAGGGGTGGCGCAAAGACCATGAAGTTTCGCATTGATTTAACATGGGAAAAAGTCAGCTTTTTGTAAATCTAATATTTAAAGGTGATAATATGTTATAAATCATTCTGTGTTTCAGTATATTGTTTAGAATTCGTCAGAAAATGAAAATCAATCATAAACTGTGAGGTCGAATAATTTTAAGCTACTCTTATGGGTCCCCGAAGGAAACCCGATAAGTGACAAATTTGGAATATTACGTAATATTACGGTTTGTTGACGCTTTTTAAACGTTTTTAAAAATAAATAATCATTAATAGATAATTTAGGAATAAGCAGTTATTTGTTGACCAATGTTCAATTGTTTAAGCATTTTTGATTTGTTTAAATTTTTTTTTTGTTAGTTACTTCGCGAAATGAACGCATTGTCTAGATTTTATGAGTTATTTAATCAATGATAAGAATCAAATAATTTGTTTGAATAATTTTGAAATCATGTAACTAATACACATTTCTTCAAGTATGTATTCTAGCTAAGGAAAAGCAGGAGTATCATTTCATGTCACTAAATTTTCAGCCCTCAAAACAAAAAAGTTAGAACAAGGTAATAACGCATTTTGTCCTCTCTACTAATTTAAAACATATTAAATCAGTAAAAAAATAATTTTCAAACCATTTTAATTTATTTAAACATTTAAGAGTATTCTCAGGAAGCAAAGTGGAACATACAAATATAGCTACACTTTCAGTCAAAAAATTAATTTTCAACAAACAAAAAAAGAATTTTCGACAAAATAGTTATATTAGTAACCAAAAAAATTAATTTTTACCCAAGATGATGAATCTTCAAACCAAAAAATGAGTTTCTAACCAAATAGTTTCATTTTCGAGCCAAGACATAATTTGTTTTACAAAAAAAAGCAACAAAATGAATTAATTTTCAACGAAATGGTTAAATTTGTATACAAACAGATGAATATTCACCGAAGATGAATCGTAAAAAATAACTTTACAAATAAAAGATGAAATTTATGGAAAGACTAAACGAGGTTGAAAAAAAAATCAATGAACAAAAATATTTACAAAGTTATGATTCATTATTTGATTGAAAAAAACCATCATTCATAAAAAATTAAATTGTTAGCCGAAGTACACACAAGCTCAGAAAAAAAATTAAAAAAAAAAAATTCCTCACCCAAAAAAGAGCTACAAATTTGTTATTAATCATTTTATAATGAAGCCATAGATTTTCATTCATTCGTAAATAAATAAATCTTTTTTTTTTCAAAACGCTTAGTTTTTATTTTGATCGTAAAAATAACATTACCAATAAAAAGCTTAAATTTTATTAAGAACAATACAGGGTGCAAAAAGAATTAATTGACAAAAGTTGTTCACCCAGAAAATATCTACAAAGTTATTGATAATCAGTTTTTGATGGGATGCGTATTTTTTGTTTGAATTCCAAAAATAAACTTTCAAAATAAACAAGTTTGGGTTTTTGAAAAACGACGCGGGGTGCGTTTTAACAAAAATGTTTTTTTATAATGCGTATCATGAATTGTAATAATATAAATTTATTGACATGATACATTTTTCAGTGTAGCTGCGGAATTAATATTTATGGGTGAAAATTCAACTATTTGGCTAAACCCTCTTTTTCTAACATTCATCATGTAAGTTGAACAAACATTTCCTTAGTTGAAAAGTAAACTATTTTGTTGAAAATTGTTTGTTTTTTGTGATGAAAACTGTTTCGTCAGCTGAAAATTTTACTTTTTTTAATAAAAATTATACTTATTTGGTAACACATTAATTCTTTTAAGTGGAAATGTAACTATTCCGTTCCTGATGGAGAAATTCATACTTTTGGTTAAAAATTCAACTATTTGGTCTACAATTAAATTTCAAAACTGAAAAAGTAACTTTCATTTTTGTTTGAGAATTCTACTTCCATGGTTGAAAAGTCTACTATTATATTTCCAGTTAAGAGTGCATCTTTTTTGGTTAAAAGTTTTATGATTTTGTTGATAATTCAACTGTTTTCCAGAAAATTTGTCCTCTCGTTTGAATTTTCAATATTGCCGATGAAATTTTCTCCAACTTGAAATAATTAATTTTCGACGAAATAGTTGAATTTTCAACAAAAAAGATAATATTTAAGGCAAAAGGATTAAAAAAATTACATCAGAGTAGTGAAAATTTCAATTGAAGAAATAAAGATTGTAGTCAAAAAACTTCCGTTGTTACTCCTTCCCTCTTTTTCTCCCCGTAAATGAGTTGGTTCTGCAGTAGATTTGGATAACTCCCATCTTGGATGGAGGAGGGGTGAAAAAAGGGGGGGTGCTTAATTCATGACGACAATTTTGGAAAAGTCTACTGGAGATTTTGGAAACGATGAAGGGTCCAAGCACCTTTAATGTTTATCACTAAAAGAACATTCTCGCGTAAGAAATGCTTGGGTGGCCCTGAAAAGAGCACAGGCTTTGAGGGTCCCTAAAGGGATCGGTTGGGTTGTTGGTTTACGAGGGAAACGCCTCCGGGTTTGGTGCTCCCTTCCTCTTCTACTTCCTTCTCCGCTGATGCTTCGTTTCGTGGACTGAGCTGGGACTCGTCTTGGGCGCTTGGACTACTACCGACTGGATCCTGGGCCTCTCTTGCTGTTATTTTAGGCTAGAGGCAGGAGCGGGGCGGAACCTGGGTGGTGACCTCAGGTAGTGGTCCGCTTGGAGCCGTGTTCTGGTGCGTCGTGTGACGCTGTGGTGCTTGGGCTCCATCCCGGAAACACTTTTCTCAGAGTTTCTTCGCCACTAGGGAACTTGCGGTGGGGTTGGGCTCGTCCACCCGCAATATCTTCACTCGGGGATTGTGATGGACATTTTGAATGACCGCTGGCCCCCTCTTCAGGAGTTTGGATGACTTGTGGAGCTCCTGGTGAGGTCTTATCCTCGATAACCTATCCCCTGACGAGAGCTCGGATAGGGCGTTGAGGTCCGGTTCTGTGGTCGCACTCGAGCCTGCGGAGGGCGGTGGCCACTTTCTCGTGGAGAAATCCAGGGGCTGGGAACGAGGTGTCGCTGTCGAGGGAGGCCTCTGCTTGCGGGTGTGATTGAAGATTCTTTTCTGGCTCCTGCGCTTGTTCAATCCGTTCTTTTGGTTGCGGGTCGTTTTCCTTGGATCCATAGACCCTACTCCGGGCTGAAGATACAGCTGAAAATTCTTCTCCGCTGGGGGCAGTCTATTGTAGACTAAAGTGAGAAATACAGAATGCGTAAGGACGGTGCAGTTCACCGGAGTGCAGTGGGCGCGTAGGTAAGGCAGGTCGGCACGTCGCAATAGAAGGAACTGGTAAAGGGGTGCTCTACAAATTGGTTGTCCGGCTCGCAATCTGGTTCACTCCTGATGCCGCAAGGCAGCTTGGTGTAAAAATGGCTTTTGCGTGCCCGGGGTTGGCGACACTTAGCGTGGGGGTGGGAAGTCTTTGAAGAAGGCGCGCCAACTTCCATGCTTCCTTGCGGATGTACTTCGGCTCCTGTCCTTGGCTTCTAGGGGCAGTGGAGGGCTTGTTTTCTGATCTCTGAGTCACTGGAGGCACCTGAACTATGTGAGGCCCTTGTCTAGTGGCGCTCCTCCGCCTGCCTCTTGTGCGTATTACGTCGCCTAGAGTAGAGCCAATTCTTCTTCCTTCTTAGAGGGGTTATTTCGTCCATGAATGGGGGCCGTAGGGGGTGGGCAGTTGCCATGAAATAAAGCAGAGATCTGCAAGATGCGAAAGGAGTCCTTGCAGAATCATACGGAGAGAAGCCTGGAGCGTGCGGTGGAAGGGTGAGGTCCTGGGTTCCCTTATTGCCGGTATAAGGCTTCAGGTGTCCACCTGCACATAAGATGAAGTATACGTGCAGGGTCTGTTGGCGTAAGGGTCTCCTCTGTGTGGGACGGCAGATCTCTGTTGATGCAGGTTGTGTGTCGTCTAGGGGTATCCCTTCAACCGACAATCTGCGTATCAACCAAGAGAATAATCACGGGATTGACGATAAAGTGGTGGTGTGTGTCCCCCTTGGTTGGTGAACTAAGGGTTCCCTTGGGCGGCAACCAATAGGACCCTGGACGAAGGGAGCCGTGTGGCGGGGTGTTAATAGATATCCCCTTAATTGGTGATCCGATGATCCTCTGGGAAGGTTATCAAGGGATTAACGATGAAGAGGGGAGGTGTGTGCCTGCCTGGTCAGCGAACTAAGATTCCAATCGGGAGGCAACCAGTAGAACCCGGGACGAAGGGTGCAGTGTGATTGGGTGTCAATGTCTTTCCCCTTAATCTAAAATACGAAGATCCCTTCGGAGGGTAATCAAGGGATTAACGATGAAGGGGGTGCTGTTCTTCTTAGTCGGCGAACTAAGGGTCTCCTCGGGAGGAAACCAATAAAACTCCGGACAAAGGGTGCAGTGTGGTGGTGTGTCAATGGGTATCGTCTTAATCGGCAATCCGATTAAGAACAACTTTAATATTCAATTTCTCTTTGCCCCGAATGTTTTGACGCGTCGAGGCACGTGACGTGTTTCGGTGTAATGCAAGTTTCCGTGGCTGTCCGTACCGTGGGCTACTGTGGGCCAGAACGCTGGTTTGGTTATTACTGGATATGCTGCAGGCTGGTAGGCTGCTAATATCTCTTCTGTATGCACGTACCCAGGTAGGACTACGTTATCCCTTGCTGCGGTGTAGGCGCCACCTCCTTGCACGCTGTGCGCTTGTAGATACTGCTGTGGTCTCGACCTTGCACTTCGAGTGTCGCTGGAACGTCTTGGAGATCGCTATGTCGACCTTGCAAGCCGCACGCCGGTAGAAGAACTGGTGTCTCGGGGTACGACAGGCTCGGTCAACTCTGTGGGAAATAAATGGCGAAATTCAGCGCTATCTGTGATGAGCCGGAGAACTACAGAACCCATCTATCTAAGTTTAAAATAATTTAAATAATTATCATTATTATATCAACATATAAATAATATATGTATATTGTATATTATTTTATAAATACTCATAATTATAATTATTGAATAAATCTAAATAATCAGAAACAACAAATATAAAAAACAGGGACATGAAAAATAATGTCACCTTCGTATCTAAAAATATGATGTTGTTTTCTAAAATGCGGCACTTATTTACGTAAATTTCTTATCAGCAAACATGAATCACCTTGTATCAAGAAAATACGGAAGGAACGGTATCTACATTGAATTTTTTCATAATGGATAAGTAATAAAATATAAAATAACACATGAAATAAAAAATACGTTTATCAAGTAAATGTATTCGTTTTACTTATTATTTTTGTTTTATTATTTAACAATGTTTTAATTGGTAAGTTTCTGGAATTTTATAATTCTGAGTCCGCAATTTTATTTACGAAAATTTCTTTTATCGGGAATGCTCCAATTCAATAATATCATAAGCTTTGAGGAATTTTATTATTCTAAAATTTTTAATTTTCGGCAATTTTTTAACTTCATGAGTTTCATATTATGTATATTTTCTTTTTTTGAGAATATTTTCAATTTTATAAATTAATTATTAATTTCATGGGACGAATGAAGAATCCTGAAAAATATAATTGCGGGACTGTAAAATTTCAGGAAAGGAAAATATTCGAAAGAGAAACTTTCCGAAATTACAAAATATCCTACTCTGTCCAATTCCGTCACTAGAAGATTCTTAAATTTCAACAATTAAAAACATTGTTTTTTATCAAATATCATTTACTTATTAAAAATATAGTCGTTAAATATTTTTTCATGAAAGAACAATTATTGAGAAATATTTTTTTTTAAATTAATGATACCTTAAGTTCGAATAAAATTTAAAAACCATTCATTTAACATCCTATAATTCTAATCCCAATAAAAACCCATTCCTTTACACGAAAGTTTTTTAATTTAATAGAATTTGTTTAAATTTTAAAAATTTGGCTCTTGAATCATTTTTAATGAAAGTTAAATTCTTTTAAATTTATCTTAGATTCGTATTAATTTCATCAATTTTTTCTAGTTGCTTTAATTTTTTTCTAAAGTTAATAAATTTAATACATTTTAATAATATTTTCAAACTGTTTTCAATTCAGACCACTGATTGTGATGAAATTCCAAATTTTAGTATTCTAATTCGGATAAAATTTTCAAATATTTTTTTTTATTTATAAAATATAGAGCCTCTTTATTAATAATTAAGAAATACTTTCTGTGAGCAAAATAATTTTTTAGCCTTCATTTTTTTTTCAATCAAAACTATATGAATTATATGCAAGTAGGTCACATCACCTCCGAAAACATGACGTTACAAAACATTTCTTTAAAAACTCTAAACGTTTTTCAAAAGGGTTCAAATTTTTCCTAACAAATTTTGAAAAATCCTTCAACATGATCAAAAATTGCCTCTAAATCTTCTACATATTTTTTGAAAAATTTAAATAATGTTTCGAAATCTTCTTAAATATTCTCAGAAAATTAATTTTTCAAAAAAAATAATTTCATATTTTCTATCAATCCTAAAAATATTTCATTATTCTTAAAATTCTTGGAATTTCTTAAATTGTTTCGATTTTTAAATCATTTTCTAAATGTTCTCAAAACTTGTACATTTTTTTAAAATTACTTGAGGTTATCCAAACGTTTTTTTTTTTAATCATAAGAATTTGTCGAGGAATATTGAGTTCATTCGAGCTCTTTCAAAAGTCATACAAAAATAAGAATTTTTCACAAAATATGTGAATCATTAAACGAAAAGTAACATTTTCAACCGAAGAGATGAATTTTGAACTAGAATGATCAATTTTCGACGCAAAAAGTAAATCTTTCAAAAAATAGTTTAATTTTTAAACAAATAGTCAATTATCGAAAAAGCAGAGATTATTCTCAATGAAAAAATGTAATTGGTTGAGATTTGAACTAAAGAAGGTTTTAATTTGAAATCAGAAATGGAATCCAAAACAGATTATATTTCAACGAAAAACTTGTATTCTTAACAAAATTATAATAAAATTTCTACCAAAAGGGAAGAATTTTCATACCAGACACACGAATTTAGAAAAAAATATTTGTATTTTCAAACAAAACATTTTTTCAGTTGAAAAAAAAATTCAACAAAATTATACTTTCGGTCAAAAAGTAATTTTTAATGTGCACAAAGTAGACATTTCGAATGGCAATATATTTTTTAAGTTTATTTGTTTTGAGGTTTTGTACATATAAATTTAATTCAAGATTTTTGAAAATTTTGTTCAGTAAACCAAAGACATCATGGCAGCTTATCAAAATTTCACTTCGAGTAATGTAAAATAAAGTGGGGTAATATTTTATGACAAAATGTGAATCATTAATTAAAAATTCTTTATAATTTGATTCGCAGGCTTATGATTTTATAGCATGTGGATAAAAACATGTTTCTAATGAAATATATATAAGTTTTGAAATAAAAATATAATTTTAATTTAATTCTTCTATTTAATATTGAACAGTGTCAAGCATAAAATGCTGTAAATTAAACAGTTCATAAGTTTGAAACTGCATTAATGCCTATTAAACAATTTTCAAACTTAGAACCTTAAATTGTTTAGTTTTTAATATTTTAAATTTTGCATGTTCTACACAGATACGCGTGTTTTGAATTTTAATTTATGTTAAATTCTTTAAAAGTGTCTATTAATTCACGAATCATTAATCAGACGTTATTCCATTTCGTATATATTAGTCTCAAACTTATAACTGTTTAACCAAGAAATGACAGTGCGCTCACTCTTTGTATTTTCCCCGCATATGTACATAGAACTTTTAAAACTAAAGGTCAACGTATCGACAACTGTAGTTTGCTAATTGTGAATTCTCTTTTGTTAAAGCTCCTTTGGCATTAGAGAACACATTTTCATCACGTATCTCGTACTTCGCACTCCATTTTGTCAAAAATGTGAACTTTTCTACATTATATATTCAACTCTATTCTATCAAATGTATATTATATTTAATTCTGCACCTCGACCTGGGATTGCTTATTCAAATATTGCACAATAATGTACAAATTTTATTTATCATTATTACTTTATTATTTGTCACTTATTTTTCATCATATTTTATTCTCAGCTACCCTGAAAAATGTATCATTATAATAAATTTTTATTATTACAATTCAAAATACGGAAAGGGTGCTAGGTAATACTTGGGATCCAAGAAAAAATAATAACGGAAAAATATTAGATAGCTTAGGCTTAGAAGAGGGCTTGTTTATTAAAAATACGTGGTTTATGCATAAAATGATGCACATTGTAAACCATTAATTCTTTGACTGATATTTTAAGTGGATTACATTAAACATTTTTTAATAAAGCAAGAATCATCAGGAATCAACTTCAAAATACGTATCAAACAGTGGAAGATCCGATTAGAATTTTTATTGCACTATATCAAGAATTCGTTAAATTAATTGTCGGAAAATTTCAATTTGAATTTACTCAAGAAACTTATCATAATGGTCAAGTCGTTAATAATTATTTTTGATTATCATGCAAGAATCAGAAAAAATATGTAGGCAGGTCGAGTGAGATTCACTAGTCAAGAAATACGAGCAAGAAATCCAAAATATATTCGTTTACTCTTATAGCTAGTCATATCAACGTCAAAATCAATAAAGGTATAAATAGACACGAATATTCACAGGCATACATACACTCATATACTTAAATATGAAAATTGTTTATCGAGCGAGATTCAAGTAATACCTCAACGGTTAAATCATTTAAGTATTTAAAAATGGAATTCGAAATCGAATATGTAAATATAAAAGTCATGAGAGATTAATAAAGATATATTAATAAATAAATCACAGGCATTAGCGATGTGAAGAGAAATAGGCTTGACAATGATTACAGACATAAAGAGAGGAAAGTTAAACCACTAGTCAAGGAAAGTGAAGATAAAATTAGAACAGAATAAGAAAAGAGCATGCAAAGCGACTTTAAAGGAAACAAGAAAATGTTTTATAAAAATATGAAGGGAAGTAAAAGTACAGAGTTTGTCAGCATGAGAAGTAGCTAAGATGAAATGCTACATGACACAGACGGGATACTAGACGGTTTGAGAGACTTTTTTAGGGAATTATTGGGAGATGAAGCTATAGGGCACTACAACTCTAATACAGAACACGATGCGCTATAAAACTGAATTGAAATTGAAATGGCTCAATGGTGTAGCATCCTATAAAAAAAGAACTTTCTCTTAATAAACATTTTATTGCATCTTGTGCCGTTTTTTCATAAATCAAATTAGTTTACTTTAAATTTTATTCTTAACATTTTAGCCACATATACGCACCATAATGTACAGTGGTTTTAAAAAAATTTGCAAATATAATTTGCTACACAAAGTTTCTTGAATAAAATTTTATTGTAGCTTGTGTCTATTTTCCAAAAAGTTATTGTTTTTGCATTACATTATCATCTCAATGAGAAGGTATTGTTTTTATGTGAAAAATGACTGGCGGATTTATTCAAATGTCCAGGGCTAAAGGCCCCCTGAGTCAGAAAAAAAAACAGTTTTTACGTCGGTGTCTCTCTGTCTGTCCTCGTCGTTCTCGTTTTTGTCTGTATGCCGGATAAATATTGAAAGACTACTCGAATTGGATTGCCATTTGGCAGACTTTATAAGGGTGTAGAAAGGAAGAACAAGTTCATTAGCCAGCCATTTTAGATAACAAGTCAATGACTTGAAGCATATCCAAAATTTTTGAAACCGTTTTTTTATGATATAACAGTTTCATGTGCGGCTGTTCATAGAAATTGAAAAGCCAAACAATTTATTTTCAGGGCTTTTTTGGATGAGAAGAAAATCATCAGAGTTATAGCATTTTCAAAGTTTGAAGAAAAAAAACGAAAATGAACATTTTAAGCCAAACAACGCAGGATATAAGAAGGAAAGTTAAGAGAATAAAAACTCTGCTTTTTGAAAGCTCTAAAAGATTATTATAACGACTTTCTGAATTTTCATGAAGAATCAATTTTTGGTGTCACAAAATACAATCAAAAATTCTATTTTTCTGTCAAAATATGCAAAACACGAAAAAATATGAGGACACAAAATTCGTAAAAAACAATATTAAAAATAATTAAATTAAATTTGTAAAAAACAACATGAGTTACGAGAAAAATCAATAGACAAAAGTTCTTCACCCAAAAAATGAAAAATAACATTGAAAATAAAACACTAAATTTTTGGAAAGACGGCGCAAGTGTGACAAAAAAATTATTGACGTATTTTTTGTTTAAATCGTATGAAATAACCTTGAAAATAAACAAATTAGGTTTTTGGTTGATTGACACAATGTAAAATAAAATTTTTATTAAAAAAATTGTTTCTTTATGAAACGCGTTCTCTTTTTGATTATGAGAACAAGACAATAAAAACACACCTGTTCCAATTTTAATGAATATTATGAATTTTAATCAAATAAATTTATTGAAATGATACAATTTTGATGGTAGCTAAATATAAAAATCAATGCAAAATAAGGAAAAAATACACAGGTACAGGTACAAAATAATGAACATTTGACAAAGGACAATAATTCTACTTCCATGCAAGCCTAAGCGAAACAGAATTCAATATGTATATCGATTAAATGATTCACTATGTATTAGTTCAATTCCCTTGGAGCTAATACAACCAATTGTCTGCATACTAATTGGGCTAATCATTTGTTTAAGCAGGGTGCACTAAAAGCGCTAATTTTCTACATTATGTTTGGGAACACTCTCTTGCTTGGAAGCTTTTTTTTGTGGAGTGTATTTTTTTCGCGGGGAGGTTTCCTTTTCTACAATTTTTTTGAACAATGATATCTTGTATGGGAAGTCAAAAGACATATTTTAAGACTAATTCGAATTGCTACTATCTATCAAGGAAATTCTCACCATCTCTTCCTCGTCAAGGGTGTACGATTTTTTTCGTGAGAGGTTTTCTGAAGTACAATTAAAAAAAAAATTTTGTTGTTCATTCGAAAGTCAAGAGACGTATTTTAAGACCGGTTTTGATTGCCGCATTCTATTTGGGCCATTAAAACTTTTTATTTTGCATAATAGTGGTCGGAAGTCCTTGGAATAGTTTAGGTCAATAAATCTTTATTTCTTGACCCAATTACATAAATAGAAAAGTAAAAAGCTCAGTTGAAGAAGGCAACGATGAAATCAAAACGGAAGAAAAAAGTAAAATACAAATCGATTTTTAAGGAAGTAAAAAACTATTTTGGAAATTGGCTGAGACTTTGAGATGAGACTAGTATGAATCGATAGAACGTCGAAAAATATTAGACACGTATAGCGGCTTTCTTGTAATTGCACCTATCACAAGGACAATTACTCGTACCGAATATTTTGGGTACAGCCGTTGCAGCTCTCTTCTAAGGTCTTGATACATTTCCTCCTTTTCTTTCTCCGTGGCAGTGATGTTGTATTCGGAAGGAGCCGAGAATTCGATCACGAATATATTTCGTTTCTCGAAGTCTTGGAGAAGAATATCAGGCCTCGAGTGTGAAACGGAGATCGCTGTTCGAAAATCGTAGTTCCAGAGAATTTTGCACTTCTCCTTTTGGACAATTGACTCCATCTCCCTTGGAGCGTTCTGCAGGGCAGGGTCGCAGCTAACAACTTAAGAGCGACAAAGATAGTAATAAAGCACTGTTAGGACCGCATTATGTCTGTGGATATACGTTGTTCCTGCGTGGGTGGGACACCCCGATATTATGTGTTCTAGGTACTCAGCGTGTGTACAACACGCTCTGTTCCTATCGCCTGGAACTTCTTGACATAAAATGTGGTCACGGTATGCTAAAGTGGAACTGACACCATCCCGGCATGCGAAAATAAAACCCTCTGTACCTGAATTAAGCCCTGATGATCTAAAAGAAGCAAAAGTTTACTCCTTCGACAAGGACTGTTTTTCTACATTTTTCTTAAAGTTTCCGTGCATTTTATTGTCGAGTAGCTGTTGGCGAAATGTTGCATACTCTGCTTTCTTCACTTCGGCTGTTAGAAGTGAAGCATCTAGATGGATGGCTGCTTGCTCCACGGCTTTGTAAAGGAACGCTCCTTCACCAATTATCTCGAGGTTCCTGACCATTTTTAGAAGAGGATCTCTGCCATTGGCGACGATATAAGCTGTACTTATAACAATTCGGTTATGAAGACACTGGAGATTCATAAGTTCGCGTCCGCCTTGACGGCGTGAAATGTATAATCGCGGAACCGACGAGTTCATATGCAAGCTTTTATGCATATGCATGATCTTACGTGTAGTAACATCAAGGGCCTTGAGTTCGTTCTTCGTCTATTGAGCCACCCCAAACAAGTAGGGTAGAACCGGGACGGCAAGTATGTTAGTCGCAGATACCTTGCTTAACGCCGACAGATTGGAAGACCAAATCTGACACAGAAGATTCTTGTATCTGCTTCGGAGAGAATCCTTTACTGATATCACGTACTCAATGTGGCTTTAAGGCACGCCCAGGTATGCATAGGTCTCTACAGTGTTGAGATGTCTAATAACACTTATATCCACAAGCTCAGGGTCCTTGGGAACGTCAACAATCTTTCCTTTCTTCAGATGAATTTTGGCACATGTATCCCATCCAAAGTCCATCCCAATCTCTCCTGTGTACTTCTGGACGATATATTAATGGCAGTTTGAAGTTTGCCTTTACCAGAGGCATAGATCTTCAGGTCATCAATATAAAATACATGAGTGACCTTATATATATTTATATATTGTAACTAGCAACTCTTGGGCCGTTAACTTTTTAATTTTTAATAAAATTTATTATTCAATTTTCCATAAATAAATGGTATTTTCTAAATACAAGTAAGGTTAGCATGCGACAAAAAGTGAGATTCTCTGTTTAAGCAAACACAATTTATTCATAAAGCCTATGCTAGCTAAGAAAATACAAATCCCTACATCTATGCTAGGAAGATATTTAATCTTTACGTTTATAAAAAGAAACGAATCTTTTATTTTCGCCTACAGCCTTTGGTATTTTATCATTCGATACTAATTTTTCTATAATCACGCAACTTTCTGCTTTCAATCTCCTAAAGATAGCTTATTTCGCTATATATCGCACACTAATATTCTAATTGATTAAGTTTATAGATAATTTTCGTGAGTAGCCCTTATTCGCGTAGGATTTTGTATCCACAAGTAAAAAATATAATTCTGTATAAAAGATAAGAATTGTAATCTATGCACACTTCTATGGTTATTTATTTTATCTTTTAGGATTAAAAAATCAATAGATTAGGACTGAGCCTTTGAAAATCACGCAGCCTCAGCTCTGGACCTAGGGGTCCTAAATCTCTCAAATTCGCAGGTGCGTCGATCGCACGGTAAAAGGGTCGTTGCCCTTGAGACTACAATTTGTGTCTTCAAAATACAATTTCTCGTTTTCGGAACGTTTCTAAGCGCTCAGGTTATCTCCTCTAAAAGATAGAGAGAATAAGAAAAGAGGGAAAGCAATCTCTGAAGGGTTTATTATCTTTTTCCGTGACGTTTCCCTTCAAAGAGACGTTCTACTTAAACACAAATTGAATACCTCGAAAAATGCACTTTATTCTACAAAATTGGTAGTGGGCTTTCTAAACCAGGTTAAAAATAATCAGTCTGCTTTTAAGGCCTTACCAAATTTCCATAGAGTGATCAATATTTTACGAAATGCCACTTCCTAGACTGGTTTACGGGAGACTCGTTCTATTCGTCTGTGGTTCATGAAGTAAAATATCTCACGATATAATGCCTTCAACTCCTCGTTTTCTGTTGCGCAACAGTTTTTATAGCCTCGCGGCGAACCTTTTTCCCACTGCTCTTGTTTGAGTTTTTAGTGGGAGGCAGTGGAGTTTGCGCTCTAGATATTCTTCTGAGTGATGATATTTTACGTGGCAATCGCTCAGAAGAATATGGTTTTGCCTGCTTTTAGGAGCCTTGTGTAACTCGGAGGTTACAACTGCCCCCCATTAAAGTTAGCATGCTGAATACATCATAAATACTGTAACGTAACAAAAAAATAAGATCTAAAAATACATCAAATTAAAAAAAAAAACGATTTACAAAATTTAATCTCGCTGTTTTCCGCTCGGTGTCAACCACGCGTGATGACTTTAATTTCTCCTGGAATTCGTTTGAGGATCCTCTTGTATTCCTCTTTCTTATTTAGGTTGGGATTGCGTAGATGGTTCGTCTCTTTAAGTGTCCATTCGTTTGTTATGGGCCATTCCTGTGCCGGGTCCACAGCTTGTAAATTTCTTCGTCCTGCAATCTGCTTAGAATGTTGGCCATTACATTTTCTTTTCCTGGAAGGTGTTCAACTTTGAGATTATAGTCTTGAATTGCGAGGATCCATCGTATAAGTCTTGCATTGACAAACTTGCATATTTTTAAAAATGTCAGAGCAAGATGATCAGTGCGATTAATTATTTTTGCACCATGTAAGTAAGTCTGAAATTTTTGTAATGCCCATACAATCGCAAGAAGCTCCTTTTCCGTGGTAAAATATGTGAGTTCCGGTCCTTTGAGTGTGCGGCTTGCCAGCGTGATAATTTCTTTTTCATTCTTCTCGTTAAGCTGATACAAAACAGCACCGAGAGCATAGTTGCTGGCGTCAGTCTCCAGGTAGTAGCTCTTCCTTGGATCTGGAAAGTAGAGCATTATCGAGGCACCGAAAAGTCGCTTGACTTTTTCGAAGCTTTCTCGTGTCTCTTGGTCCCATTTCCAAGGTGTACCCTTTTTTATTAACTTGAGAAGCGGTACTGTTTCTTCAGCGTGTTTATCGCTAAATTTTGAATAACAATTTATCAGGCCTAGGAATCCTCTTAATTGTTTCACGTTCTTTGGTGCAGGAGAGTCATGAATACAATTAATTTCCTCAGGGTCCGGTTTAATGCCTTGTATCGTTAAAATGAAACCAACAAACTTTGTCTCTTTTTTGACAAAATTAGATTTATTCAGATTCAAAGTTAGATTATTTTCTGCTAATCTATTTAGGAGTCTTGACTCGGGGTGCAGAGGTACCTGCCAAAAACTGCTGGTCATGTCAAGATTTGACATTATGTTCATTTTTCTACACTTTTGGAATAATAACTTAGCTGGTTCGGGACACGCCCAATCTTCGATTAGAATCTCGTTCAATCTCCTCGCATCCAAGCAAAATCGAATAGATCCATCCTTTTCGAATACTGGTACTACTGGGTTAATGTAAGGACTATTTGATCGTTGAATAGTGCCCATGTTCAACATCCTTTGTACCTCTGCGTCTACCTTCTCTATGAGCCATAGGGATAGGGTAACTGCGTCGGACAAAAGGTTGTCCTTCTTTAACCTTTAAAACGTGTTGATATTTCGTCAGTAATCCAAGGTCTCTTCAAAACACTTGTCGATATTTCCAGATAATGTTTCCGAGTTCTTCTCTCTCTTCTGCATTTATTTCCTGACTTTCCTTTATTTTCTCCTTTAACTCTTCCCATGTGATATCCAGAGGAGCTTCTTCATTTTCTACGTCATTTTCAACTTTTTTATGCTGTTCATGAAGTTCTCCTTCCGTCGATGTTTCTACGGTGTTGACACTACTGTGGGTCACTTTCGTTTCGTCCTGTACTAGTCGGATTGCGGGCTGGCCCTCTAAATATGCGAAGGTCAGAGTTTTTTTGTCGAGATTAATATTGGCACGATATTTATCTAACACAGCAATCCCGATAATACAGGTGCGGGAAAGTCGAGGTACAATTAGAAAAGCTACCTGAATTGTCGTGTCCGGTAGCTGCATGCCAGCGTATATTTGTTTGTTGAGGCGTACTGCCTTGCCCCCCACTGGCCCCGCTACAGCGATACCTGCCAACGATAGGCTGGGACAGTGGCTGAATCGCTCGAGATTACCGTTCAGAAATTCTTCTGAGATGCAGGTAATCTTAGCCCTTGTGTCAGTTAGTGCTTTCGTGACTATTCCGGCAATCTGCACATTTGCCGTATAGCATTTCGACCTGGGCCTGGGTGTCGCCCCTTTTTCCTCCTCCATGAGGTCTTCTCGCGTATTCGTGAGCATGTTGGCGTAATGAATTTCGTCCGTCGCCACGTCAATTTCATTGGTGTTTGATTCTACTGACGTGGCTCCTGCTCATTTCCCGCGTCATGATTTGCTTCAGGAGGGTATTCTTCCGTGTCTTGCTCATGTTGTGAGTCAATATCTAAATTTTGTACCTTGAATGGGGTTAGATTTAGAGGTTGCCACCATGAATTTTCGTTATATGGTGGATGCCCCCCCCCCCTAGTACCATTCTTCGGTCGTGGTCCGTTGTAAGCGTTCGGCCGACCTCCATTCTGTTGTTGCTGCCATGCTCCATTGTTTCCGGGGTTGCCATTCCTCGGGTGGGTATTTACAGGGTGGCTATTTCTCCAATTATTATTATAATTTGGATTAAATACTCAAGACGCCATATTTTTATTCCTCGTGTCAACATATCCGGTGTTGGTGCTCCCAATTTTATCGAACTTCTCCAGGAGTTCAATTAATTGCTCGCATTGCCTGATACATCTCCCTACAATGGCGTATTTTATTTCGTCATTACAATGACGTGCCAACTTTTTCACTACCTCGCTTTGCTCAGGTACAGGTATCAGGTCGCTCACGTGAGCAAATATCTTCGTCGCGTATTCCGCACGCGACATTTGTTTGCCAGGTGTAAAGTGGCCGAATTCCAGCTTTTTCTTGATTTCGTGCTGGATGTGCTCGTTCCAATATCTCTGTTGGAATTTGGTGGCAAATGTCTCGATGTCAGATACATTCCTTTTTATTGTTAACCACCAATCACTCGGAGGGCCAGAAAGAGATTTCTCGATGAGATAGGCACAGGTACCTCATGGGACTTCCCTCCCCGTTGAACTCAGGCAGCACGTACTTAAAGTTAGGATTGACGGGCACAGCAGGGTGGCTGTGTTGCATGGTCTGGTTGTCCGTAATTCGCTCAGCGACTCTAGCGTTGGCGATCTCTAATCGGTTCAGTTGGGCCTGCATCCTTGCCTCCCTTTCCTCCATACTTTGAGTGACGTAGGTCGTCGCTTCCAATGACCTGCTGATGCTGGTTTCTAATGCCTTTAGTTTTACCTGTAAGGCTTTTTCTCGCTCGGCCATTTGTTGGTCGACATATCGCTTCTCCTCCTCAACGACTCTTTGGGTCCTCCTCTCAAGTTCCTAGAAATCGTTGATTAATAAGCGTCCATGTTTGCTCGGAGTTCTGCTCCTGTGATTGATGAGATGTGCTGGGTGATTCTTCCCTATTATCCATTGCTACGTCGTGAATGGTGACGTCTAAGTCTTCGTGTGCGTCACTCCCACTCGGCGTCTTTCTTGTCACTCTTGACGAACGTAGGTTGTTTCTACTCATTTCTATAGTTTTTATGAAATGAGAAACAAAATAGGGAGAGTTTCACTTCACTGACGTGGATCGCGGATTTGTTACACTCACAAGTCTTTTATAAAGAGTTTTATTTCCTCACTGAGAATCGTTTCCAATCGCAATTTATCGATTGTCTCTAATATTCACAATTCAATACTCCCACGATCGCGTGATAGTATAGTATATTTTGTGGTACATTTTTCTGGCTAGTCGGAGGAGGTACGTACACTTTCTTAAAATTATTATCGCCGCTGAAGAAAGACTCGATCCCTTTTTTTTATACATCTTAATTCAATCTAACAACAGCAGAATCTGACTTTTTTTCAACTCACATGCCCCACGTTGGGCGCTACTTGTAACCGGCAACTTTTGGGCCGTTTACTTTTTAATTTATATCAAAATTTATTTTTCAATTTTCCATAAATAAATGGTATTTTCTAAATACAAGAAAGGTTAGCATGCAAGTATTTTATCATTCGATACTGATTTTTCTATAATCACGCAACTTTGTGCTCTTAATCTCCCAAAGATAGCTTATTTCGCTAAATATCGCACTTTAATATTCTAATTGATTAATTTTATAGATAGTTTCCGTGAGTAGCCATTATTCGAGTAAGATTTCGTATCCATAAGTAAAAAATATAATTCTGTATAAAAGGTAAGAATTTTAATCTATCCACACTTTAATGGTTATTTATTTTATCTCTTGAGATTCAAAAATCAATAGATTAGGACTGAGCCTTTAAAAATCACGGAGCCTTAGCTCTCGACCCAGGGGTCCTAAATCTCACAAATTCGCAGGTGCGTCGGTCGCACTGTAAAAGGGTCGTTCCCCTTGAGACTTCAATATTTGTCTTCAAAATACAATTTCTCGTTTTCGGAACGTTCCTAAACGCTCAGGCTATCTCCTCTAAAAGAGAGAGAGAGAGAGAATAAGAAATGAGAGAGAAAGCAATCTCTGAAGGATTTATTATCTGTTTCCGTGACGTTTCCCTTCAAAGGGACGTTCCACGTAAATACAAATTGAATTCTTCGAAAAATGCACTTTATTCTACACAATTGGTAGTGGCCTTTCTAAACCAGGTTAGAAATAATGAGTCTGCTTTTAAGACCGTACCAAATTTTCATAGAGAGATTAATATTATACGAAATGTCACTTCCTAGACTAGTTTACGAGAGACTCGTTCTATTCGTCTGTGGTTCACGAAGTAAAATATCTCACGATAAAATGCCTAAAAAAATCATACAATTTTCGCGATATAAAAATCTCCTTAAAAAAATACTTTTCACAGTTGAAATCGCCTTGAACCAAGAGAACTCAAATAATATTGAGATAGTCAAAGATTCTCTCAATATTCTCCAACGATACAGAGTACTATGGAACTGACAAGAGGAAGAGGAATCTCAAGCCACTCCCGAAGGACTACTTCTTCCTTGATCCTTGCGGTTTGCCCGCAAGCCTCCAACTCCTCGTTTTCTGTTGCGCAACAGTTTTTATAGCCTCGCGGCAGGCCTTCTTCCCACTGGTCTGGTTTGAGTTTTTAGTGGGAGGCAGGGTGGTTAGCTCACGTATCGATCATATATTTTGAAAGATTTATTATCAGGGTTATAAAGATACACACACGACACCTCTAATATTGAAAACGTTGTAACATTTAATTTTCAAATATAATGCATCATACTGAAAACTTAAATCTTCGGATATTTCACACTTCTTTCGATCATTATTTCTTACATGTATGTTTGCAGTCCTGCTTCTAAATTTCTCGACTTGAGTTGGAGCAATCTAGCTGTGAAATTGAAAAAGTAAACAATTTCGTTTTTTTATTATATTCTGCTTTAATATTGCACAGGATTGCATAATATTTTACCAGACGACACAAAATGATCTATCCGTTCACTTTACGAAGGCCCCTCCAAAACAGCTGTAAATTTTTGTAATTTACTCCTGAAAGAAAAATCGCATGAAAACACAGTTTATACCACGATAAGGCTTACCTTCTTTTGCTAAAGACAAGTTCCGATTTGTTTATGTACAAAAATTTTTTTTAAAAATATCCTTCGCGAAAAGATGAAAATCGTGGTTTTTTCGCATCACTCTGTTGTTGCTTGACTTTCGATGACGACATCTTTGCACTGCACAATGTGAATATTTGAAAGAAAAATCATATAGATGCTTTTATATTTTGACTATACATATGTAAAAACGAAATTTCAATATATTAATAACCATTAACGTAAAATGCATTTGAAGATAACTATGATATCTCTCGTAATATACGTAGTAGAGAGTTATATTTTGACTTAAATTGCTTGGAAATTAAAAAAAAATGCAATTGAATAATAATGAGGAATAACAAACTTGAAACCTGTTGGTTAATAACAATATATACCTGGAAGACCGATGAATGGTAGTGTGGGTGAGAGGACACAGCGGCATACCATAGCTAAAGGGTCCACTTATTGAAAAGAGATAGCTACTGCACGAAAACCTATTGGAAATCAAAGTATCTTTTTCCTCTTTTCAGAAAAAGGCTGCACTTTATGAATGAGCAGACCACCAAGGAGACCCTTCAGCTGTGGTATCCCGCTATGTCTTCACACCCACCCTACCATTCACCGGTCTTCCAGGATTATTTGTTTTTAATTAATGGGTTTCCAGATTGTCATTCCTAATTATTATTCGATTGCATTTGTTGACACTTTCCAAGCAATTGAAGCCAAAATACAACTCTTTACTACGTATGTTAAGAGAGATAGCATATTCATCTTCAAAAGCCTGCACCTCAGCCCCCACGACCAGGGGAGTGGCCTTCGTAAAGTGAACTAATATGAAACTTATCAATATATTTTATTTTACTGTTTCATCTTCATCTGTATTGATGAATAAGGCAACGTTGCACGTGTGCATGTTATTCTAATGCAATACTTATCTAAAACTGACTCTTGAATTATTTGAAAATAATATGAAGATTTTTTTATTGTAGGAAGAGGAAAATCTGATCCGATTGTTCCAGGTTTGGAGCCTTTGTTAGCCATTTACAAATTACTATCTGGATCTGGATCCAGCGAGATGGTGACTATTGACTTACCTGATGCTATTGTAAATACACACAAAGAAGTTATTATTCTAAAACCCTAAGGCTGTAACAAAGTTTATATTTCTAAGGACATGTTATCTTATTTGATACACTTGAAACGATTTTTATTTCTACCCTCATTGTAAATTTGTACAGATGACAATATTAACGTAACTTTTAACTAATTGAATATTACAATAATCCAGGGCTTTGAAATTAAAGTGCCAAAACCTCAAATAAGTGTACTTTGTGCGGAGAAGTGTATCAATTAAATAATTAGGAGAATAACTAATATTTATCATAAGCCATCTTGTAATATAGAAAATTGTACCTAAGCTAAATCCAGTTTTGTGGTCTCATAGAGTTTTAATTTTAAATAGTTCGTAGGCACTCTTTTCAGTACCCTTAGGATCATCAAAAATATGCACGGCGTTTAGTGCATTCTATCCAGCTATTAGTCTGAGCCGAGTTTGGCATTGTTTTGTGGTTTCAAAAAATTGCTTTCTCAAATTCAGTAAATATTGGTTAAACTCATCTGTACTGCTGGAGTTAGTGAGTGTGATTGTGTACAACTAATATTTAAAAATACTTCCAGCTCTATATTTGAGGATACATTTTGCTTCTTTGACATTAATTTTGCACAGGTTGTATTAATATACTTGCTAGATGGTACGTAATGAGCAATTTCAAATTAAGGTGAGACACAAGGCCATCTACATTTAAAATGTCAACAATTCTTCACAAAATGCTATGTTCGGAAAGCCAATACGGCTTTGAAATAGAAATATTTTCTGAGGAAGTGGAGATTCAATTTTGAAAGAACTTACTCAACAACACAATCACGTATGTGAGGGAAAGCCTGAAAAGTTTATCAACACCTGTAATAATTTCGAGATAAATGAAGTTGTATATTCTTTGAATTCTGTCAAATCGGGAACATATCAGATTATTTTTATACTGAGCCATTGTAGTCCTATTTTTACATTTTCATTCTAATGAGAAGGTATTAGTTTTATGTAAAATTTGACTTTGTCGGTTTTCATCAACCCCCCACGTTTTGAGACCCCCTGAGTTAGAAAAAGCGATTTTTACGAAGGTCTATCGGTCTGTCTGTATGTCTGTATGTCTGTCTGTGTGTCTGTCTGTATCCTGTAAGCACGATAACTTTCGAAAGATTGATCAGATTAGATTGTGCTTTGGCACACTTTTTTGAGGACTAAAAAGAAAAAACGAGTTCGTTAACCAGCTATTTTGGATAAAAATTCATTAAGTTAAAGCGTTTTCAAAATTGTTGAGACCATTTTTTTCAAGATTTAAAAATTCTATATATGACAGTTCATAGTACCCAAAAAGAGGAACTTTAAAGAGCATTATTAAATGCAATGAAACCTGATATTATCCACATTTTCATTAAAATATTAGTTCAGTGCTTATGCCTTTCCCTGAGAGATCCTTTTTTGTTTGAACAACTTTTGTTTATTCATTTTTTTGTCTTTCGTGCCGTTTTTCTAACAATTTAATTTATTTATTTTCAATCTGAGTTTTTAGGAATAAAATAAAAACTGCGCGTTTCATAAAAAAATGACCAATGACAAATTTAAGGATCGTTTTGGGATGTACAACTTTTGTTGATAAGAACTTTTGTCTTAGCTTGTGTTGTTTGTCCAGAAATTTTTATTTATTTTTTTTATTTATAATGTTGTTTTTTACGAATTAAATAAAAACTACGGGTACTATCAAAAAATGTTCAATAACAAATTTGTAGATCCTTTTTGAGTGCACAATTTTTGTTGATCATCATTTGTCATATCTTGCATAGTTTGACCGTCAGACGGAATTTTGGATTTTTCATTATTTTTTGTGCCGTCAAAATTTGAGTTTTCGATTTTTCAAGTAAATTCAGAAAGTTGTTGTGATAATCATGCAGGAATTTCAGAAAGAAAAATTTTTCTTTATCGACTTTTTTCATATCATGCGTTATTTTGCTGAAAATTTTCATTTTCATTTGTTTTTTTGAATTTTGTAAGTGCTATAACTCTAGTAATTTTCGTTTTATCAAAAAAGGTCATGAGAAGGAATTGTTTGTATTTTTGAATACTACGAATAACTGTACAAAGAATTTTCAAATCTTGAAACAAGTAGTCTCAAAAATTTTGAAAATTGTCTAACTTTTTGAATTTTCATCCAAAATGGCTAACTGACGCACTTGGCTTTCAGCTAAGGACACTTAAAGAGTATACCATAGGCTAATCCAACCTGTGAATTCTTTCAAAAGTTATCGTGCTAACAAACTAAAAATCTACAGACAGACACACAGTCACACAGTCACGCAGGCATACACGCAGCCAGACAGACCCACAGATATACCACAGCCAGACAGACACATTTGCGAAAACCTGTTTTTCGGGTTCAGGGGTTCTCAAAACGTGGATATTTGACAAAAACGGGGTCAAATTTTATAGAAATCTAATACCTTCTCTGATGAGAATGTAAAAAGATTAATTTTCCAGAAACAATGGAATAGTTGAATTTTCAGTAAAACAATTATTTTGAATCAAAGAACTACTTTTCAATTGAAGAAATAAATTTTCAACAAAAAAATATAAATTTTTAACCAAAAAAACTTATGTTCTACCAGAAAAAGATTAATTTTTAACAAAATACAGGAATTTTCAACCAAATAGTCGAATTTTCAACTGAAGAAGATGAATTTTCAACCAAACAGAGAATAGTTGAGTTTTCAGAACAAATGTATTTGTCACAAAAAAAAAATATTTTGAACGAAATAGTTCAATTTTCAACCAAACATATGAATTTTCTACCAAGAAAGTGCATTTCTAAAAAAAAATATATATACATTTTTAAAAGAAATTAAATAGCATAGGTTAGTTTTCATAAATGAAAAATTATTACCAATAAATAAACTAATTTTCAATTAAAGAGATAAATTTTTAACCAGAAGGATAAATTTTCAACCAAGAAAGTTAATTTTCTACCAAGAAAGATTAATTTCTAATAAAATTTTCAAAATTATCAAACAAATATTCCAAATTTTAGAGGAATTTTCAACCTAGTAGTTAAATTTTCATCCAAAGAAATAAATTTTCAACTAACAATATTAATTGCATACCAAAAAAGTTTAATTTTCAACAAAATAGAGAAATTTTCAACCAAATAATTGAAGTCTGAATTCAAGAAGATAAATTTTTAACCAAACATGGAATAATTAAATTTTTAGTTAAAAAAATTAATTTTTACAACAAAATTTCAACAAAATAGTTTAATTAAAAACAGAGGATTTTCAACTACAATGAAGAATCATCAACCAAAAAGATTAACTTTCAAAAAAAGTAGTTTCACTTTTTACCAAGTAGTTGAAGTACCAATCGAAAAAGATGAATTTTCAACTAAAATATAGCAGTTGATATTTCAATCAAAAAAGGTTTTAATTTCAATCTAAAAACCGAGCTAAAAACATCTGAATTTCACCAAAAAAGACCCAATAAAATAGTTCAATCCTCATGCAAAAAGAACCAAGTGTCCTATTAAAAAATAATGAATAACAAATTTGTAGCTATTTATTAGGTGAACAAATTTCGTCCATTTATTTTTTTCGTATTTTGTGTTGTTTGTCTGAAAATCCAATTTTTCTATTTTCAATGCAGGTTTTTACGATTAAAACAAAAACTACCCATCCCATCAAAAAGTCACTCGTCACAAATTTGTAGACCTTCTTCGAATACACAATTTTTGTATATTCATCTTTTTCCGTACGTTGTATAGTTCGACCGCAAAATAGAATTTTTGATTTTTCATTATTTTTTGTGCCGTCAAAATTTGAATTTTCGATTTTTCATGAAAATTAAAAAAGTTATTGTGATAATCTTGTAAGGTTATTTGGCTTAAAATCTTTATTTCCGTCTGTTTTTTGGAATTTTGTAAGTGCTATAACTCCGGTTTTTTTTTATCAAAAAAAGTTATAAGGATAAATTGTTCGTCTTCTTGCATACTACTAATAACCGTACATAGAATTTTTGAATTAAAAAAAAGTGGTCTCAAAGATTTTGAATATGCTCTCACTTTGAATTGTTATCCAAAATGGCTGGATAAGAAACTTGACCTTCATTTTAGGAGACTTGAAGAGTATACCAAAGCTCAATCCAATATGTCAATTCTTTCGAAAGGTATCGTGCTAAAAAACTAAAAATCTACATACATACAGACAGACAGACATACACACAGCCAGACAGACATTCAGACGCATTCATAAAAACCCGTTTTTCGGGTTCAGGCGGCCTCAAAACGTGGACATTTGACAAAAACGAGGGGGGGGGGGTCAAATTTTACACGAAGCTAATACCTTCTCTGATGAGAATGTAAAAAAGTGCAATTCTTTATTTTATTTAACTCGAGAATGGTTTCCTCGTTTTCTCAGAATGGTTTACCCCATTGAAAATTCCGACGTCGGAAACGACGTCGTAAACTACCTATAAACCGACGTCGTATACTACGTATTGAACGACGTTGGAAACTACGTAAGAAATGTCGTAGGAAACGACGTCGGAAATTGGGATAGTAAACGGCGTAGGTTCCGACGTAGTTTCATACGTAGTTTACGACGTCGTTCACACGTAGTTTACGACGTCGTTTCATACGTACTTTATGACGTCGCTTCAAACGTAGTTTATGAAGTCGTTTCAGAACGTAGTTTATGACGTCGTTTCAGACGTAGTTTACGACGTCGTTTCATACGTAGTTTACAACGTCGTTTCATACGTAGTTTACGACGTCAATTCATACTTAGTTTACGACTTCGATTCATACGTAGTTTAAGACGTCGATTCATACTTGGTTTAATACGTCATTTCCGACGTGGTTTACGGCATCACGAAATTAATTATTTATTAATTAATTAATATTCAATAATTATATTACAATAATTAATTTATTAATGTAACTTAATTTAATTTATTAATTATTATTGAATCTTATATAATAATTATTTATTTATTAATTAATCATTAAAACAATTATTAGAATTAATAATAAAAGATAATTGCAACCTGATAGTGCTATCTGCTAGATACTTAAAATATTGTAACACCAACGACTTCAAATAATCAATTTTACCAAATATATAATATTGTTTCATTGCAAGTGATAATCAGTGTTTGGAAATGATATTCTATTCAGTTCAATAATAAACTACTAAAAACTAAATAAATTCAGTAGTAAACTACGTATGAAGCGACGGTGTGAACTACGTATGAATCGACGTCGTAAACTACGTATGAAACGACATCATAAACTGCATATGGAACGACGTCGTAAACTACCTGCGGAAAAACGTTGTAAACTACATATGAAACGACGTCAAAAAACTACGTATGAAACGAAATCGTAAACTACGTATGGTACTACGTCGTAAACTACGTATGAAACGACGTCGCAAACTACGTCGTTCACTATCAAAATTCTTGACGTAGTTTCCTACGGCGTTTCTTACGTAGTTGTCGACGTCGTTCCACACGTAGTATACGACGTCGGTTTATACGTAGTTTGCGAAGTCGTTTTCTACGCAGTTTACGACGTCGTTTCTGACGTCGGAATTTTCAACAGGGTGTAGCAGCAAAGTAGGTCGTTGTCGGCATTGGGTTACTTTACCGGCCCCGCGCCGTAAAAGTGCACTTTGAGGGCCGCGGGAAATGCGCGCACATGTGCGTTCGTTACTTGGACTCACGCGCACTGTTATTTTGCGCCGTACTTATCTTTTTAAACTTACCTCAAACCTGAGACGTTATTTCACGAGAAAACTCGCAAACCATACTCTTGTTACATAAAATATCGTGTGCCAAAGCAGCGTGGTCTTTTTACGGTCTCGCGTGTCTACAAAAACTTACACTTGATCATAAAAAGACTACCTAGTTGCCTTGCGGCTTAATATGCTCTAACCATACTGTTACAAAATGATTACGAAATCTCTAAACAATCTCAGGTTCAGTCACTTTTCTGGCATTCCTTTCTATAGCTAATCAGGAAGTAGTTTTTAAAGAACGAAGCATGATTTTATGATGCCTACAAACCATATTTCACCCGAATACTTGTCGGCAGTGGGGCCATTTGATCGTGACCAGGCAAATGTTGAAAAAAAAATTCAATATATGTTTTACAATGAGCGATTTGAAAATAGGATATTTGGAATCTACAAGTTTGTACGATTCCAGCCATCATTATTATTATTACACACGGGCATGGTCATCTAAGTCCTATAGCACCGAGGTTATCCAATGTAACCTATTGTACTGTATAATTCCAGAAATGTAATTTAAAAAAAAATGTTTGAAATTTCAATAAGTTTAATAAATAAAACAATCAATTTCCGAAGCTATTGCTTTTCAAGTTTTCAACTTTTTCAGACAAATCACAAGTGCCTTGAATCGCAAAAATGTTTAGTCACCAAATATCCTATTTTCAAACGATAATTGAAAAATAATTCGTAATATTCATTGACATTGAAACAAATGTATTTCTTTGTCTTGTTTTTATGAATTAAAAGTGCGCATCCTATAAAAAACAAATTTGTTAATTACCAGTTTATTGCACCTTGTGTCTGTAATTTGGTGATTGTGACTTTTCTTTTGTTAAAGCTCCTCTGGCTTTAAGGAACACATTCTCATCACGTGTCTCGTGCTTCGCACTCGATTTTTTCCAAGATCTGAACTTTTCTACATTATGTTCAACACTATTATATCAAATGTATATCATATTTATTTCTGTATCTCAAGCTGGAGTCTCTTATAAGAGAGAGACTGGAATAAGTAGGAAAAGGACAACAAATATAGAAAATGTAGGATAATCAAATCGACTCCCTAAGATGGCCAGGTCACCTGTCCCAAGAGATCAAGTCGACCAATATGATATGACCAAATCGACTCTTTATGATGAGCGATTCGACCCTTTACAATGATCAGTCCACCCTCTGTGATGATCGGTTCGACTCTCTATGACGCTTGAGTCGACCGTTCAAGATGACATCAGGTCGACACTCTCATATGATCGATTTAACCTCTTGTTTGAACCTTCTAGATATAGTCGCTTTAGCCATCTTCAAGGGCTGTCCAATAGTTGACCCTGCAATATAGTCTGTCTGCACATCTAGATGGTCCAACTGACCTTTCATTTTTCTCCGTGTGGTAACAATAAATAATAAGCAGTCGCAGACAATTGTTCAAGGTGGTCCCTGAAAGAATAACCCCCAAGCGGAGGTGTAAGAACCGTGCCGAAAGCTGAATGGCACCTGGATGAGGTGTCTTAAACTGTGAATCTGGGATACCGGACGACCTCTCAGAGTATGCAGCCTTATCCTTGCAAACGGGACTCTTCAAGGGCGGACGAACCCTTTCCCTAGCTGCTCGTGGGAACAACAATGACACCACCCAAAAGTTGTAGATGCGGTTCAAAACAATCGAACGCACAGAGCACCCGACAATGGGTCGGCAAACAATGCCGATCATCCTAGAGTACATGGTGCTGAAAATAATTAAATGAAAACACGACGACGAACCGGAGAAACAACCACAGTGAGTGGACGAATCAACTCAATGATGACTTGCTAGACTGCTACGATGCCAAGTTGTCTGTCACCCCATTATCCTTTTATGTGCGATAAAAATTAGAATTTTCGATTTTTCAAGAAAATTCAAATGTTGTTACGATAATCTTCTAGGGCTTTCAAAAAGCAACGTTTTTCCTTTTCTGACTTGTTTTCATATCGTGCGCTTTTAACTTAAAATTTTCATTTTCCTTTTTTTTTAATATTGCAAATTCTATAACTCTGATGATTTTCTTTTTATTGAAAAAATTTGTGAGGATAAATTGTTCGAATTTCCTAGTACTACGAATAGCCATACATAGAATTTTTATATCTTGAAAAAATGGTCTCAAAAATGTTGAAAATTGTCTAACTTTAGAATGTTTATCCAAAAAGCTGGCTAATGAACTCGTCCTTTCTTTTTACACCCTTATAAAGTGTGCCAAAGTGCAATCCAACCCGATAGTTCTGTTGAAAGTGAGATTTCACTGACAATCAGTGACTTCCCACTGATTCCGATTTAGACAGAATCTATTTTGAATTGTATTCAATCCTATGTGAAAATTTATGCACGACAACTAACATATTTTTGTTATATGACATCTTTGTTGGTTTTTTGATAGATATCGTTTTTAATTGACTTAAGTATGATAATTGTAAAGAAGATTTATCAATTAGCATTAGGGTCGATAATACTTATTTTTCTTATGCAATTAATTTTTTTTTTAAATTTAATCAAATAAAAATGAGATTTTTCATGTTTTATCCCGGACTGACTCATCTGACCCTTCAGTAATGCAATGTGAATCAGTTCTGCCTTAGACATGTCATTGTATAATTTACTTGACCTAAATTCCTTATACTGTATATTTTTGAAAAAAGATTGAAATGGGCTGAAGCTTAATTTAATTGACATACATTTTTATTTTTTTTTTCATTTCACAAAAATTAATCACTTTCTCCTATTCTTCTATCTCTATGTTTTTCTGTATATACTACGGAAATCGAGGCTTGAGTAGGAAATCACTAAGTCATCACATATGTACTATAACTATACTGACACAATTATATAAAAAAATTTTAATTATATACATTTCAAGAAAAACATATTTTAAGTTACGAATTAGGATATTAATTTTAGCCCCTATCAGCGCCTGAAATATCAGATAATATTGAATGCAAAATTTTCCAAATTTACAAAGAAACAAATAAAAGTTTTGAAAAATATAAGCTATAATGGAATTTACGTCAATTAAATTATAAAATGGGATGTCTAAGGCAGAACTGATTCACACCGTTACATTTCCTTCGGACTCTCACCCCCTCCACCACTGTTACTTAACATATTTTGTATTATGTATCAAACATAATGGACGTTTTCTAAATAAAAATAAGGTTTTTGAAGATGAAGTGTTATATAGAAATAAATAAAAAAATTTGCCCGCTAAGTGGGTACATTCTCGTCGCGCGCTGTGCGCGCGGCTTCCTTTGCTCGTAAGATTGAGCGCGCCTAGGGCTCGCGACTTTTGGTTCTCGCGCTTCGCGCTCGATAATATAATTTTATCTCGCGCTCGGTGTTTGTACTCACTCCACATTTGTGCATAGATCTTCTGAAATTAAAGGTCAAAAGCATCGACAACCTTAATTTAGTAATTGTGAATTGTCTTTTGTTACAGCACTTTCGATTTTAACGAGCACATTCTCATCACGTATCTCATGCTTGGCACTCGATTTTGTCCACAAAACGAACTTTTCTACACGAGACCGATCGCGCGCTCGAGCGCGCATGTTTTCGTCATTTAAAATATTTTGTAATTATCTTTCAAATTTTTTTTGCTGTTTGAACCAATTTGAATAAATCTACTGAATCTGGCACCAGTCCGAATCAATAAGTGTGAATCCGAAACCAATCGGAATTAATCAGAAACCAATCGGAAACAAACTTTAACTCCTATGCCCAATCCGAATGAATCCAAGACTCATCCCAAACCAGTTTTAATCTTTTCAATGCTCTCAAGTCCGTGCGCTCAATCCGAATTAATCGGAAACCAGTCTGTTATCTATTAATAACCCAGTGGGCACAGAATTTGGCGACGTCTTTACGACATCGTTACGACATCTTTACGAAAACTTTACGACATCCTATGTCCATGTCGTTAAGGTGTCTTTGCGATATCGTTAAGACATCGCACGATATGACGATGTCTTTACGATATCGTAAAGGCACCTTAACGACATGGACATGGGATGTCGTAAAGTTGTCGTGAAGATGTCCTAACGATGTCGTAAAGACGTCGTCAAATTTGGTGCCCACTGGGAATTGTTTAAGTTTTCGCGTATGTCTCACCGTTTTCGAGATAATTCCAAATTTCGATTTTTTCATTTTGAAAATCTTTTCATTGGGTTACTTTGTGGTTAAATTTGGATAGTTTCGCGTATCTCACCGTTGGTGAGATTATTCAAAATTTTTTTCTAAATATAATTTTGAAAATACTTTTACTAGGTTAATTCGTGGTGGCCGAGGACCATCACCCTTTACAAAAACCCGAAATTTTTTCAGTTTTCGCGTATCTCATCGTTTTTGTGATAAGTTAAAATTTTTATTTTGGAAATCTTTCTACTGGGCTGATTCGGGGTGCCCGAGGACCAACCCGGTCTGGAATGCCCTCAAAATTTGGTCAGTTTTCGCGTATCTCTCACCGTTTTCGAGATAAATTAAAAATTTCTGTTTGCATTTTTAAGTCATTCTATTGGGTTAGTTTAAGTTTGTCAAAAACAAGTCTGCTCTGTAAACTCATTAAAATTAGGTAAGTTTGCATGTATCTCTGATTTTTTTCTCCATATAATTTAGAATTTTTATTATTGTTTTGATTTTTCTAAATCTTTTTAATGGGTAAGTTTGAGTTGTTTGTGAAAAAAGACTCTGCAAAATCCCTAAAATGTGATTAGTTTTCACGCATCTCAGGTCATTGTCGAGATCATTTAAAATTTTGATTTTTTCTAATTTTGAAAATCTGTTTAGTGGTTTACTATAGGTGGTTTACAAGATTACAAGATGCTCCCGACCTAACAAAGAAAAAAAACGATTTTGGTCAAACTTACTATTTATTCTTCAACATAGTTCCCTTTGAGCTCGATACACCTAGTTCAACGATTTTCCAACATTGCGATGCCTTTTGTATAGTAAGGTTGCTCAAGCCTTTCAAAATAGCCCTCAGTTTTTGATTCGGCTTCTTCATTCGTCGCGAATCTCTGTCGCTGGAGCCATCTCTTCAAGTTTGGAAACAGATAATAGTCGCTCGGGGCTAAATCTGGAGAATACGGGCGGTGAGGAAGCAATTAAAAGCCTAACTCGTGTAATTTGGCCATAGTTGTCATCGATTTGTGAGCTGGTGCATTGTCTTGCAAAAAGATGCATTTTTTCTTGGATAAATGGGGCCGTTTTTTTGCGATTTCGTTCATCAATCGGTCCAGTAATGCACAATTATAGTCACTGTAGATTGTTTTTCCTTTTTGTAAGAAGACGATGAACAATATGCCCCTCGAATTCCAAAAAACTGACGCCAACACCTTCCCAGCCGATTGTTGAGTCTTGGGTCGCTTCGGTGCACTTCCGCCAGATCCTACCCACTCTTTGGCTGATTGTTTCGATTCTGATGTGTAGTGATGAATCCATATTTCATCACAAGTCACTATTCGACGCAAAAAATCAGTCAGATTTCGTTTAAAGATGTCCAAACAATGCTGGGAAGTGCGAACACATTCACGTTTTTGATCGATTGTAATCAAACGCGGCACCCACCTTGTGGTTAGCTTTCTCATACCCAAACCATCATGCATAATTGAATGTACTGCACGTTTTGACGTGTGAAGTCCTTAAGCACTCGCGTTGATGATCGGTTGGTTTCTGGCATGGTAGTGAGTTATTAAGACCGAAGCCAATCTTTTTATTGAAAATAATAGCCATTATCCCAAAGACTTGATGTGTAATCTGATTGTTATAATTTCACAAGGCAAATGAACCAGATGTCTGTCTTGACCAACTCTATCGGCAGCTGAATATTATCCATTGTCTTGACAGCGATCGGTAAGTGAACGACGTGTGATGGAACTTCCACTGTCTTATATCCTGGTGGCACAACGGGAAAAATTCATGAATAGTATATACTTTCTGATTGTTTATGTATGCACCTGTAGTTATATTACACTCAATTCTCAGAGAATTCACTTTAATTATAGATACATATTGATCAGATCCATAGTATTTATAAGCTTCTAGTTTTAATTTGGTAAACCCTAATAGATGACCAATTGAATCTTCAGGTTCATTTATGCTATGACTACAAAAAATTTCACTTCGCAAAATATTATTATTTGGTTAATATAAATATAAATCCCTTTGTCTACGAAAGCGTCTTGTAGATAATGTTAATCTCATAACCAATCTCATAGCTTCTTTTAGATATAGTGATTGATTCTGAAGCCACGTAAAATTAGTTGTGACCAACATCTACATTTAGAATTGAATTTAAGGTTAAGAACTCTACAAGACCCCGAGTATAATTTTTGCTTGATGAAAGTCCAATTGAAGGAAAATATTGAGTTTCTAGCATAGAAGAGGCTCCAGATAACGTCAAAGTAAACGAATCATCTATGATGAAGACATAAGCGTAACTATCGGTGTATCATTATTACACAGCTTTATATAGATTGTACAATGTACATACTTCGAGAGTTTAACTGATTACAATGAAATGTCAAACATAAATTTCCACACACAAATGTGTTACAATTCTGATATCTTTCATGATTATATTTTATGCTACCAATACCGACGATATATTTGTTGAGATCCATATGTGGTCGAAGATTACCGAAGCTATCAAAAGAAATAACTTTGTATCACATCTTGTTATATGTAACCCACTGAGTACCAACACCATCCTCATTATCTAGATTGACAATAGCCGATTCATATTTATGGTTACCACTCATTGGTAATGCATTCCGCATTACATGTCGCTTACTCTCCGCAAGTTGTCGTTTTGCAGCACATGCATCATTTACAGCTTTAGTTATTCCTGGAGCTCCACCAACTCCACAACTACAAGAAAGGGTAGAAAACCACCTACATTATATGCAAGATGTAGACTGCGAGGTTCTTAAATGTTGCGGCGACCATCAGCCATTAAAACAGCAGCTCGAGCGCCGTTGAGGGCTGATTTAATAACTTTATTAACATTTGTACATTGCAATATTTGCAATTCAAAGCAGCTCACGCAACATGATAAAAGAGAAAAACTGCATGGACAGTGGCTACCTAGTAGTATACGAAGAATATTTTGTGAACCGTATAACTGTGGAACACCTAATCCCTTGCTGGCTCTAATAATACATCCTAATGGATTACGATTTGAAAACGCGTATGTCTACTCAAAATCTTTGAATCAGTTCAATGATCAATTTTGAGATAAAATTCTTCAAGCAGTAAATGGTATTGAGTATCATCCTTTTAATGAACATGAAGATGTAGTAATACCAAGTGAGGCACGATTAAATTTAGCAATAATTTTTGATGATACTGCTCACGAGAAACAAGGCAATGTAAAAGCTTTTTTCTCTGTGGTTAGATATAAGAATTTAGATTGTTTTTACATAAGTCGAACGTATGCACATATCCCTAAGTATCTCATATGAGATAATATTGATTTTTGGTGTTATTTGAACAAGATAAAATAAACCTCAAGCACATATAGTATGATCATGTGAATACTGATATACCTTTTGTACGATTCAAGGAGTTGTGTTTAGCTTGTTGGAATGCTAATAAATATGGATTTGTTGTAATTGATAAAGATAGTAATCTTAACCTAGGTAGATATAGAAAGCGATTTGATTGTTTTGCAAACCTAAATAAATGATAGCTATATAGACCGATAGCACAAATTTACTCGGTTCTGGACCCAAAAAGCCAAAATGGGTTTTCCAGGTAATTTTCGGCGATGATTACGAATCCGGAGTCCGTTTTTCGATATCAGGCCGGATTTCTAAGATAAATGACTTAGCCATTGTTTGAAGTATTAGAAACCAACAACAACCGCTGAGCATTCCGTCATCCCAAAAACCTTTGTAGTTTTTCTCAGTTCTCTGTAAATCTTGTTGTAGCGGCTTTTCTTGCTTGTCGCTCGTATTACACAAGTTTTTAGGGAAGAAATCCAGATGGGAATATAGAAAATGAATTTTTAACGACACTCGAACGCTCATTTTACAGTAATTTTTCAGAAGATCCGCGATAATTCGCCTGTAATCGTCACTTTTCATTTTAGCAAAGAAGTTTCGGACGACGTTCTTGAATTATGCTCATACTGTTGCTTCTGTAGCCGATGAACATTTGGTAAAGTTGTCGTCGTCTATCAATTTTTTAATATCTGGTCCGACAAAAATTCCCTCTTTGATTTTAGCGTAGGAAATTTTTGGGAACATCTTGATCTGATACTGGAATAGCAATGTTAAACCATAAGACATCTCAAATTTTTTCAATGATAGCGGGAAACGGGCGACGGATTTGAATTCAGCGCACAAAAATACGTAAAAAACCCTCTTGTCTTCTCGGGTTCAAAAATGGACGGATATTTGTAAACCTGTGTAGTTATTGAATACAGACAGTTGCATTTCAGAAACAGTTGCATCAACATTTCTTTCAGAAATGAAAATCTTGATAAGCAAAAAGATCTTTCACATCAAATTGCTAAAGCAAGTGAATCAATTTGTCAAAAGCAGAGCCTAATAAAGATAGGTAAACAAAAAGCTGATCAGACCTTAAGCGATAATTTTAAATCAATTGTTAGCCCACTTGAAAAAATGCATCGTTTTGAGGCAGTTAAAGAAATTATTCCTTTGAAGGATAAAGTCAAGAATCAGATGAAGATTGAGGTGAAGAATGAAGATTTTGAGTACGAAAATCTGAATGATGATGATGACGAAATATCATTCAAGTTAGCTGAGGAAGATGCAACAACAGCCGCAATCGATAATATCGCAAACAATGATCTTCTATTGTTAGATAATAATAAAAAGGATTATGAAAATATATATGGGGTACGAAATCGATATAAAGATAGATTAATGAATGGGGATTCGTCAATAAGTTTCGATAACCATAAAATGAATGTGCGTGACACTAATTATCCGCAAACCATGGTCTTACTGAAACTATTATTCAAAAGAGTGCCTGATGAATCTTTTATAACTGATGCTGATTAGGAAAATTATAAAAGTATTTTTCTTGCAACAAATGCACATAGAATGTATTACTCAGATGATGAAAGAGTTCGTGAAAATAAGTCTTTAACGTATTAGAATTTTGTAGGCAAGTTTACAACAGTATCCTCTACACGAGATAATAAAAAAAGCCGAACTTTATCAGTTCGCGGTACAATTCTACAGTACATGGTAACTAGAGAAACTAGTCAATTAGATAATTTTCATTGGAAAATGACTAAATACAACCAAATTAATTGGTAGATCGCCTGCGTTTGCTGTTAGCATCTCAAGCTGCTGATAATCGAAGTCACACAAACGAAATTATTTTAATAATCGAAGAACTGTGTGAGCCAAAAATCATAAATTAAACATCACTCATTGTGCTATTTAGCTGGACCTCAGGATTTAAATGATGCAGTCACATTAAATCTAACACAACATATGATACAACATAAAATAGAGTCTATCTATGAAGTTATAGCATCCTTGCGAACTGAAGTTGTTCCCCTTCCAGGATTTAAGCCCAGGAGCCTGGAAAGTCCTCGGCTGGCGCTAGATGTAGTATACGCCTGCCTGAAAGAGAACTTATACAAATCTTGTGGATCTGGTTGCTTGTCCCTCGCTCTGCGCCTAGCTCAGTGTCCTCGTAGAGTGGTGGGGGCTAAAGGAGGGTTAAACCTGAAATCCTTGTTCATGCAGAGAGAATTTACCGGGAGAAAGAGAGGGTAACACTAATGTGAAATAACCACAAATCCTTAGTTTTGTATACAAAAATATATAAGTTTATTAAGAGAAGGAAGGAAATTAGGTGTAACAAAATTTATAGTGAAGCCGCCCAAAAAAAAAGTTATTCACATTTGCGGGCAAGCTGCTCAGCTAATGGCGGAGAAGCCGCTCAACTATCACGTATAAAAAGGCCGCTCAACTATGTAGGTTATAGAACCAACAAATAAATTAACTCTTTCTTTAGAACGCGAAATTTTTCGTTTTAAAGACAATACATACGAAAACTTAACGCTCCGGCGATAACAACACTAACCCGGGACAAACCATTTATATGCACAAACAACTGTTGAACCACTTTAATAATAGACGTAAAGCAACCCCAATAATTATACCTTGATCGGAGACTACAATCGTCTGCTCCAAAGGCGTAATACCATGAACAAATTATCTAGCACACCATATTACTTAAATTTTTAAAGAGCCGCTTACCACACGAGTTATGCCGCTCTGCGAATAGATCGACCTCTGCGATACATAAGAAGAGTCACCGCTCCCCAGGAGTCTCTCCTCCAACGGCTCTGTGCATCACATGCACCGAGTCAGGAAAATTGAAACAAAACTTTACACGTCTTTGCTAGACCAAGGCTCGAGTAGGACGACCAGGGCCTCGCTTTCGTGGGATAACGTCCACCGTCGCACCCTCTCCCTCGGCATAGTATATACAAGCGGACTACTTGTACCGCTTGCCCGCGTGTACGAAGTGAACCGACCGCTCCCCTCACGTTAGCGCATACGAAGGTTTCGCACACATTTAAACATTTAGAAGTTCTTGCCACAACTCTGGACACATCTCTGATTGACCCGCATTTTTTCCGACTGAAGGAATTTCTGACATTAACAATCAGACATTTTTCTTCATATCCGTAATATTTCCCTTTTTCTCCGCAAAAACTGGAGTTAGCAGAACTGTTGGCACAATGACACTCAATTGAAAAATCAATTGCACTATTACACTGAACTGGAAAATTGCTACCCGCAGTATACATCGATGAATTGCTGGCACTATGGCATTGAATTGTAAAATTACTGGCACTTTTATGCGCAACTGCAGAACTGCTTTCCGCTACAGTATACGTTGATGAAACGTTTCGTATACTATTTTTTATATTCAACAATCGAAAATGTCCATTATCTTCATTCCAGTAAATACCACATGACTATTTGGACGGTCTTCATGAATGCGAAATGAAATAATAAATTATTTAGCGTCATCAAGTGAGCGTACAACAAAGACATACACGTTCAAGTTTAAATGTTTAGAAGCTATTCGACATTCAATGAGACATGCCTAAACACCCGCTTGGTTCATCAGCCCTCGATATTTTTCAAGAGTGCGCCGATTTAAGTGACATGTAACGTCAGCACTGTAACGTGACCAATTTGCAAGCGCATGGGAAACAATGTCCTGCGGAACTCTATTGAAAATTCAACTTACGGTATACTCTGACATTTCTATTTGACTAAAAAGATGTTACTGTAATTGAAAATTTTTTGGATGCTAAGGATGTTGGATTCAAATTCTACAATTCTATTTGTACATTTTAGTCAATAAATATTAGAACTAAATATCTTGTAGCTCCAAAATACATCTATCAAAAAAAGTCGCATTATGGAACGAAAAAGTAATTTTCCTTCATACTTAATTATAAATGATATAATTTATTTCACCACACAGATACGTGATGGTGTAATCGGTGTTTGAAAACTATTTAAATTGACACCTTTATCCACTTATTTTTTTACAATGCTTCATGCAACACGCACTCATTACTTTTGCAGTAAAATATTCAAAAATAATTTACACAAAGACCGGTTTACAATTGACAGCAAAAAACAACTTTGAATTGAGGTTAGTCTCTACGCATTCGCTGTCAAGCATACGTTTAAATTTTGGGACGACTTCCGTATTGCGGTTGGCCCTCGTCGAGTGGTGGGGGTTCACGTGTCCCAACTCTCTTTAGAGAATATCTAGGAAATCCCATAGGAATTATCAAAATAAATTTAGAAGGAATGCTAGTGAATAATGTGACGTCAAAAGCCCATCTGACCTCCATATGGCCTCAATTATGTTGCTCTAATTTTTACAGTTGCAGTTACATGGAATAACAATACCCCAAATTGTTTTGGTAAAAGTAGGTCCCCTCTTATTTCGAATAAGTATATACATATAGTCTTTCAACTTTTCAGAATAATATGACATGGTAAGTTTAACGTCATTCTTTTTAGAATATTTTTCACAGGAGAAGTCATGTGGGTCAGCAATACCTAAACGATATATATATTTCTACATATATACTAGAGGTGATGATTTTTAAATGATAACATAACATTGTACATTTTAGTTTAGTCACATATATTCAATGAAATAGTTTGGAAAGAAAAATATAATACACATAATAATTAACATACATTACATATATTTGAAGTTTTCATGGAAATAAAATGTTCAGTTAATAATTCTACAATTCGAGACATAAAATCTTTAATTGAAATACGTAAAGTTTGAAGCATTCCAAACTACTCATTCGCACACAACATAATATTTTTCAAATCAATAAAGCTAGCTTTGCTCCTCTGAACTGTCGGCGGAGGATCAAAGTATCTGCAACGAACATGCTTGCCATCCTGGTAATACTGTATTCATTTGGAGTGGTTCCGTGGACGAAGGACGATTTCGGATCCCTCGATATTGGATCACGAAAATTTATGCACATGAACCAAAGGCATGCACCTTAAGACATTTGTTCCGCCACTGTACATGTCACGCCGTTAAGGTGGTCGTGAAATACTCAATCTTCAATGTCTTCACAACAGGATTATTCTGGGTACAGCACACATTGTCGAAAATTCACGTGGCCCTCTTCTTAAAATGGTCAGGAAACACGTAGAAGTGGGCAAAGGCCCGGATGAAGAAAGCACAGGAGAAAAACTTCCGTGAACTGCTCCTCGAGAAGAGGATGCACGGCATCTTCCACAGGACACATACTATTAAGTTGGGCAACCCACGCGGGAACGACGTACATCAAAAGGCACAATGCGGCACTAAGGCTGCTTTATTACCACCTCTGTCAATCTTTCGTCATTAGCCCTGACACCACTCCGCTAAACGCTCCTGGGGAAATAGAGTCAATTGTTAAAAGTGAGAAGTGCCGTATATACTGGAACTTCATTTTCTCGACAATTGTTTCTGTAGCGCACTCGAGGCCTGACATAGTTCTCCTTGACTTCGAGAAATGAACCATGTTCGTTATCGAATTTTCGCCAACAGCCGACAAGATGGTCACAGCCAAGGAAAATGAAAAGCAAGAGAGGTATAAAAACCTTATAAGGAAGTTGCGATGGTTATACCCGCAATATTCCGTTAAGCTAGTCGTCCTAATCATCGGTGCTCTTGGAGGTGCAAAGCTTTCACTGGGTAATAACCTGAGAAGCATCTCTGCGTGTCAACGATATGCTAAGACACTTGCGGGAAAGATGCCGAAGGCGGTCGTCCTTGGGTCGCTCCGCGTCCGCAGGGTGCACGAGTCTTTTGCCGGATCGTCGAACTGAGTCCATCGCAGACTGTAACCACCGATCTCACGGTCGTGAGGCGTGGTAAACAGCTGAAACGTTACCGCGATTTCACCGGAAGCGCGTGCAATTTTGTAGCATGGCACCCGCTTCAGGTAAAATCCCGCTGTTGGCCTTATGACAAACTTTTAATCATATATATCGTTCCATTTGGGAGATTTTAAGCTCTCACGAATACCTGACTAAAATATTCTGCGATTTTTTTAACGAGTTGCGAGCGTTCAAAGTGAGGGTCGCCTATTGTAGTAAGTAACATGTCACTTACTAGGCTGTAAATTTGGATAGTAGATCTAAGAATGCTTATAATTGCTAAGCTGAAAATGAGAAAAAGTCATTCATCTGATGTCTCTTTTCCTGGGAAGTTACGTCCCTAGGAGTCATGCTGACTACTTCTTGCTGCAACTGACAATCACAATTATTCACTGAACACACTCTGGCTCCATCGTGGAGATGCACTCCCGAATGCTTGAATACATTTTTAACAACTTTGAACTTCGAGATATCAGGCCACACTAAGCTTGTTACCTATCAAAGCAGAGGGTGCGCAGCCATCTTCTCTCTATTCGAATCTCCAAACGCATCGACAGAGGGAGACTCCAGCCAAACTACTGACTGTTCAATTGGTCATGAAGATTATTATTGCAGCATCTATTTGACGAAGCCTGTAGCGTGACGTGAAACCTGAGGAGGAAGAGATGAAACTATAGTTCTGTGCTGGCCATCGACAAGTCAACGTGGTTTGAGAAAAATGGCTTTGCTGCCTCGATTCTTTTGTTTCTCCATTAGAAGATTGTTGAAACTTGAAATATCCAAAGTCCATATAGAGGGTATGTACTATAACAAGGCAAAATTTTAACCCCAAAAATTAGCATTCTATTTATTTATTATTTGAATTCCGGTACCCTTCGCTGCGTGGCACGATACTCCAGGGGCATATATTAAGTTAGATTTAATAATTTAGGATAATTTAGCTTCGTTATTTTTTTTTCTATAACTTTGCCTCGACCCTCAATAAACGGGGGACATCGAAGGATTTTGGAACTCTGAAGTGCACCAGAGAACTGAGATTCGCTTGCTGCCGTCTTTGCCCAAGAATTGAGATTCTCGTGTTGAATGTAGTTCCCGCCTTCCCGTTTGCTGTCTCCAATTGTCCCGGAACCTGGCTGGGAACCTTGGATGCCTCCAGAGTCAAACTATTCAAGACTCCCGCGATGGGATGCGAATCAGGTCTGGTTGTCCCCGATTTGTTGTCGTATGTGTGCCAAATGCGGACAACTCTCGTGCCAGAGAGGACGAGAGCTTCTTCATTTGCCGGAAATGCTTCGGATTTACGCTTAGATATTTTTACTTAATTACAGCCTTCAATTGAGTCGCCCCTGCACTACTTTTCGTTTTGGCGGTACGGCAGAGACCGAGTCGAGCGACGCAGCACGACGCGCTCGACAATCTACAAGCGACGCTCTCAGTCGTTCAGCAGCCACTCAGCGAGAGTCCACGCATGCCGACTCGTGTCCTCTTTGATGGGATTCGGTCCCCAGGTTTAACTATGTAGAGTCTCTTTTGTGTGCTTACGCTTTTAGCAAAAGGAAACGAGGACCCTCGCGGTACTCTAAGGCAATCGGTATGTTTAGAGTATTTTAATTTAGTTTACATTTCGTGAAAGAATCAGTGATTCCTACGGTTGTGTCTTCGCTACGCAAACCATAATGTACTACGCCTACTAGGTATCGTCGGCGCCATTTGAGGGTTCCCGACGCCATCTTGGCCTCGCATCCGCTGTAGATTTTGAATCCGCAATAATATAGTTTCTTCTAATATAGTTATTTTCCAAATTTGTATGCTCCAAAATAACGCATTATGAAATTGTCTTATTACCTTAACTTTGATCGATTATAATAAAATACTAAACTGGCGTACAATTATGCTACCAGGTAAAATCTACCCTTTTTGTTATATCCTGGGCAAGTCAGGTGTGGCCTTGAGCTACCGAGAAACGTAACTTGCTGTCGAACCTTCTATTTTTCCTTGGAAAAATGTGTAATTTAACTTCATGGCCTCGCCTGCGTGCCACTGAAGAATCTTGAAACGCCTTTTTATCATATCTCCGCACGTCTCTTTTATTTACGAGGAAGATGGCATTACAAAACCCTGAATTTTTCTCCACTAAGCTGACTCATCCCCTTTACCAACAACTTTAACCAAAGGGCTGAAGCCAGCCCGGGAAAAAACCTGGCCCACGCCCAGTTACTTGTGTTTTGAGTGACCGGTTGGCGCATACGCGCTTGGCGCCGAACAATCCATTACGAAATTGTACTTCTTTAGTCTAAAGTATTTTTTTTTTTATTCGACAAATTTTGAGATAATGGGCTTGGCCATGCAGAAGTAAGTTTTCCTTAAATTTACCCTTACAATACGTTTTCAAAGTTGAAATTTTTAGTTTTACCGCCACGTGGGCAGCGCCATGAGAGTAATGATTTTATTACCTATCTTCTCCGCATGCAGAATATAGCATCGTGCGTCGTGCGAGCGTTTTTCATTCATTGAGATTCCTGCTTTTTTCGATATTGAGTCCACAGGAATGTACGCACAGTGGGCTGAATCGGGAATTTACTATTCAAAATCACTTGCAGCCTACAATTCTCATCCGATTTTCAATTTTTTGCCTAGAAGTGATCAGCGATAGTTGCACAAGGGCGTCTATGGATTTGATTTTTGAATTTTTGTCATTTTCTATTTTTTATATAAATAAAGAATGAGCGAAAATCAGACATTTTTTAATTATTATTTTTTATCTTAAAATAAATAACCTAAATGCATAGTTTGGAAATTTATAGACAGAAAGTAATAGTTTTTCTTTCTCATCGTCTTCAAATTACATGAGTGGTGATGTTAAGTGACGAAGAATTGTCAATTGATATTATTTGTTTATGTTATAAATAAATTTTATAAAGGAATGCATAGTTTGACCATTTATAGGTAGAAAGTGATCGTTTTTCTTTCTAACCGTCTTCAAATTACATAAGTGGTGATGTTTAGCGACGAAAACTTGTCAACCGATATTATTTGTTTATGACATAAACAAATTTTATAAACAAATGCATAGTTCGATCATTTATAGATAGAAAGTGATAGTTTTTCTTTCCAATCGTCTTCAAATTACATAAGTCGTGATGTTTAGTGATGAAGAATTGTATATCGATATTATTTGTTTATATTAGAAACAAATTTTATAAACAAATGCATAGTTTGACCATTTATAGATAGAAAGTGATCGTTTTTCTTTCTAATCGTTTTCAAATTACATAAGTGGTGATGTTTAGTGACGAAGAATTGTCAATCGATATTATTTTTTTATGTTAGAAACCAATTCTATAAAAAAATATAAGTTCAAGGTAGAGTAATGTTTTACGTAAATGTCGGTGAGGTTGACTGAAGTATATTTTGTTTTAAAACTGCTTTTTAGTTTTTTAAAGTAATTCAAATATTCAAAATATACCGTATTCAGAAGAAGCTGCAGAAGCCCGTAATAAGAATTTCAAGCGGTTCATATATATATATATATATATATATATATATATCTTATGTCTACCCGAATACGTAAACATCTACGTCATTTTTCCCTTTTACTTTCACTAGCGCTTTCGCTTTCATCAGCCTATATAACCTAAACTAAAGGCCGAGTGCGGCAGTCTATTCGTATGCTGCGATGAATTGTAAGATATCTCTGTAAAACTTGAATGAAGTACCGCGATTCGAATCTGTCAGAATTGCTTCTCTGTAAATAGTCATAATTACTATTTTTCCGCACAACATTTTGGCGATCCTGCCAGGATCAGCACAAACTTCTCAATCTCTACGGAAATCTAATAGAGAGCTGACGAGTTGACACCTGGAAACGCATGAAAAGTACTATTCATTGTTATAACTAGTGCATGAATGCAAGTAGTAGCAATTGAATACGAAAATCTAACAGGAATACATTGAAAGGGTGCGCGACATACCGCGGTAAAAAGCTTACGAGGTCAGAAATCAGTCGGAAGGCACAACTGTGCAAACAAACACAGCAACAGTAAGCAGCAGCAGTGAGAGACACGTCACTCACCAGCCAGGAATCGAACGAAACGCTGTAAGTTATATAAAGAGAAAATGATATAAGCGAGTTAATAAAATCGAATCTCAAAGAGTATGAATTCTTTCTACTATCTGCGGAAGGAGAATAATGAAAAGTATTCAAGTTCTCATTACTTAAGATAAATTTTTGAGATTCGGGTAAGAATTACTCCCTTTGCCCAGAGTATTTTCTTTCCTTGACGAATACACACACCACATTAGTATCTCAATATGATTGTAGCACAATACTTGCGAACACTATTGTATTAAATACACTAAATATTGTAAAAAACACGAAATAAGTTAGGAGGTAAACTGCAAAGATTAACGCAGTATCGCGTATTTTTCGATTATACAACCGAAACTGACTATCCACTCGACGAATAATTTATTCCTTTCACAATCGCTCCAACCATGTCAAGATCCCAGTCACCTTCTTTTACTTCAACCGAAAACCTTACCCAAATCCTATCACGTATGGGTACCCGATACGATGCTGTAGTAACCACCATGAATGCACTTACTGCAAATCCGAAGGCGATGAAGAATTAACATACATCGAAAGAACATTAGCTCGGAACAACAAAATTTTTAGCAAAAATTCAATTCAGTAAAGGCGAAAATTAAAGTAAAATCTCTCAACCGATTCCCCCTTCCAAACTAATCTCTGCTAAGGATTTTTTAGGGACCACTGAAGTATTAAGCGGACAAAATTATATCGGAATTGAAGATTTCATAAAGTCAATTAAGAGAACAATTGAGATGCCACTAGCCTGACCTTTTACTCAATTTCATAATAGCATAAAAAATAACGGTCATGACTAAGTATTCCATTCGATTCATCTCGATTAAGTCATTCGAAGAATTATATAATGCATAGCGACATAATGCAAAACAAACTAGCTCTCTCTTAGCCTTGAAGAGTAGATTAGAATCATGCAGTCAGTTCAAAATTTCACAACTCGATTTAGACAAATTCAGAAAGAAATTAATTGTACAATTCAAGCCCAACACTCAAATACCACAGAAAGGAAAACTAAAATAAAATTAGAAGAACAGGAAGCAATTAACCGATACTACTTAAGACTACTTAGACCTTGCACTTTAACTGAAGCCCAGAGCTACGCAAGTGAAACAGAGATGTGGATAAAAGAATTATAACCGGTCCGAATATCAATCACAACGTCTACTAAACCGGCTCTGCGGAACTTTCCACGTCCCACGCCACCACCACGAACATCAGCCAATACCACTCTCGTTAAGAATTCCACATTAACATTAGCAGACAGAATGAATATGAAGTGTTTCAAGTGTGGTAAACTAGGACATTTGTCAGCACAATGCTTTCCTAAAAATTTTCAGTAAGGTCAGTATCAGACGAGACCACCTCCCGTGAGGCAGGTACTAGAGAAAGACGATTGCCTAGAACCTTTTGTAATGACACCTGACGAGATCCAACAGCAGCTCGATTACGAGGACTCGGCGGAGTCCTCGTAAGCTCTAGTAGAGCTGTAGTGGAAAGCGGAGCAGCGATCAACTTAATTAAATACAAAGCTACATTGAATATTTCGGAATGAAACCATTATTCCACATTATAGCAGAAAATTTCTCCCTGCCCTGTGGATAGTGTATTGGAAAATCGACATCGCAAATATGCAGAATTCAGGTGGAAAAATTCAATCAAAATATCTGGATAGAGAATAAGAAACTTATTCCTGATGATATATACAGTATCAATAACAACAAGATTGACTTACCTATTTTCAATTATTCAAAACAACCATTAGAATTACCTACGGATATGAATTATACAGGAATTTCTAAAATAACTTCCCTAGACGTGAAGATTTCAGAAAAAGGGGATAAAGAGCAAAAGGATTTTAACAACCGCATTACAGAAGTTCTTCAAAACATCCGTATTGAACATTGGGATAAACCTATTAGAGAAAAAAAAAACAAATATTCGTTTTACATCAAGAAATCTTTTCGCTTTACCATGAGCCACTCCAATGTACCGATCTAGTAGGGCACGAAATCATATTGAGCATAGGTAAAATTATCAACCTCAGGTCCCATAAGCTTTCTTAGAAACACAAAGAGTTTGTTAAAGAAGAAACTGAAAAACTTCTCCGCAAGAATATAATCAGATCTTCCAACTCCCCATTCAATTCACCTCTTTGGGTAGTACCCAAGAAAGTAGATAAACTCAGAATTGTTACAGATTATAGACAGCTGAACAAAGACACGGATCAAGACGCATATCTTTGAACAGTAATAGATGACATCCTTAACCAATTAGGACGAGCTAAGTTCTTTTCAGCCTTTCACCTTAGTGCTAGCTTTCACCAAATTGCAATGGCCGAAGCAAGCAAAAAAGTAATTGCATCTTCGACAGACAGAGGACATTTTGAGTACAACAGAATGCCTTTCGGTCTGAAGAATGCCCCTGCAACGTTTCAACGTATGACGGACAACGCTTTTCGAGGCCTAATCGGAAAGAATTGTTTTGCATACATCGATGACGTTGTTGTCTTTGGAAGTACTCTTGAGGAACACAAGAGTAACTTACAATTAGTCTTCCGAAGGATTAAAAAATTAGGACTACGCCTTGAACCAACAAAATGCGACTTTTTAAAACCTGAACTTGAATATTTAGGACATCTCATCACAAAATAAGGAGTTAAGCCTTACCCTGTTAAAATCCAAGCAATTCAAGATTTTAAGAAATTAAATACAGTAAAAGATATACAATCATTCCTTGGACTGGCCGGCTACTATAGAAAATTCATAAAGAACTTCTCTAGTGTAGCCAGACCTTTAGCTAAATTAACTCAAAAGGAAACTATCTTTGATTGGAAACGTGACTGTGAGAAAGCATTTTTCTAATTTAAAATCAGCCTTGATATCAGAACCAGTTCTTAGATTTCCTGATTTTAACCAGCAATTCACACTTCCTTTTCTTTTCGCTTCCAGAACTTTAAACAAAGCTGAAGAAAATGACACAAGTAGCGAAAAAGAACTCCTGGTAATAGTTTGGGCCCTTAAAAGACTAATAGGACAATATCTTCTTGGTAAAAAGTTTAAAATTCAGACGGACCACAAGACTCTGATCTGGCTACACAGCGTTAAAGATCCCAGTTCAAGACTTCTTCGTTTGATACTTCGATTAGAAGAATATCAATATAAAATATAATATGTAAAAGGAAAAAAGAATAAAGTTGCAGATTGATTACCCAGACTCTTCCCAGTAAATGATATTTCAGATCAAGCCATATCAAATCCTGAAGTAACCTCGAACGAGAATTTAACTGAAGAGGAAACAGACACCGAAATAGAGACTGAAACGGAAAATGATGATGACTCAGAATTAGAACAAAAAGCTTTTTACGAGAATTTGGCAAACTCTGGAGAAATATAACTAAAGAAGATTTACCTCCTTTCAATTAAGAAAAATGGCAATATGGCACATGTGACAATATGTCACATGAGGTAATACGGCACATGGAGTGATGTGGCACATCGGATCTATGTTTTTGGTTACGGTAGTATATTTGGGATAATATGGAAAACGCGGTAATATGACACATGGGATAATTTTACGCATGAGGTAATGTGGTACACGGGATAATGTAGCAAAAGGGTTAATGTGTCACGTCGGTTCTATGTTTTTGATTAGAGTAGTATATTTGGGGTAATATGAGTCAATAAAAAATGTGATAATATGAGGTAATATAACATGGTGTAATATAAAATATGGAGCAATACGGCACATATGGGAATATGTCACATGAGGTAATATGGCACATAGACTAATGTGGCACATCGGATCTATGTTTTGGGTTAGGGTCTAGTATATTTGGGGCAATATTGAAAACACGGTGATATGACACATGGGATAATTTAGCCCATGGGGTAATATAGCGTACGGGGTAATTTTGAACATAGGGTTATATGGGACATGGGAAAATGCGGCACATTGGGTCTATGTTTTTGGTAAGGGTAGCATATTTAGTACAATATTGTACTATATTTTCTAAAAACATACTCAATGTTTTTCGGCACAACTGTGCCGTAAGCTGAATGGAACATGAGTACGGTGTCCTGCAACGGTGTCTTCGGGACATCGGGCGACCTCCTGAGGAATGCAATCTTACCCTTACATGCTGGGCTCTGCAATTGAGCGTCCAGATTCCATAACTTCCTTAGATCTCGGGCTCGATCTCCCAGTACCCCATGATTGCCGAAACGTCGAAAAATTTCCCGAAATGACCAACGTGGGAAATTCACAGCGCAAAAAATATGACAATGTGCGGCTCGACGAGCTGCACAACTTTTATTTAGAAAAATTTTTCTTTTATAAAAATCTTTTATTTTATCAAATTGATAGTTTTTTTTTACTAAAAATTAAAAACCGGGCATTTTCATTGTACGAAAATAAATGACATTTTGTAAACTAAACTCGCGAAAACTCGGCTTCTGCTCGACCAAATGATCTCGGTTTCTTTTGCCAAACACAAAAACCTCTGCCGATGACCCATCATGTTTTAAAAATAGCTTTTTTCTGGTATTTGCAACATAAAAATGATTGCAAACCATTACTGCCTGTGTAATTAATGCATGTTTAGAAATATGTTCAATTGAACAATTGCTTATTGTTTATAGCTATCTTTCCTTAGAGTAATGCTAGAAAGTTGCTTTTTTTCTAAAATATTTAGTTTGCTTTGACTTCTTAGTTATGAACAAATAATAAGAGAAGCTCAAAAAGAATAATTTTTTAAGTAGAACTGTATTGTTTTATATGAAATATTTTTGCTCTTTTAGCAATGTTTCAAAAAAATTAATTTAAACAAAAAAGCTATCTTACACAAGAGGCAAATTTAAAGAGTGGAATAATTAGGAGTAGGTGGGAGGACTATGTCTGTAAACGACTTGTTTAAATTTTGTTTTGAATTACAATAAGCAGTTTATTGCAAAGCGTGAAAGAAAAATTTGGTATTGCACATATTTTAATATTAGCTTCCACCCCTTCTACCCTGGAGATTCCTTGGGATACATGTAGAAAATATGAAGCATATTTCAAATAATTGTTTTATTTCAGAGAAATATATTCACAAAAAAGAAATAGGTTGTTTAACAAATGATTCTCTATGATGTTTATTTATTATTTGTTCAATACTAAAAAGGCAAAGCAAAGTTAAACATTTTAGAAAAACAGCAACTTTCTAGCACTTAGGGGTTGTGCATAAGTTACGTAACGCAATTTTCCGACAATTTTGACCCCCCCCCACCCACTATGTAACGATTTTTCCTACTTTTCGCTGTAGTTTTTCACCATTATGTAACACTAAACTAGACCCCCACCCCCAAGTGTTACGTAATTTATTCTCGACCCCTTATCTAAGATAATATAGTTATAAACAATAATCATTTGTTGAGGCAATCAGGTTTATTAGATTTTATTAATTATTACCTCACTCTAAGTACAAAGTGGACAAAAAGTGAAAAATTTCAGAAAAACCGAAACTTTCTAGCATTATGCAAATTGAATATTATTAACAATAATAAAACATTGCTTGAACAATTAATTTCTTAAGCTTTAATTAATTATTTACCTCACTCTAATTGGAAATTGAACAAAAATTTGAAAATTTAAGAAAAAACCGCAACCTTCTAGCATTATTCTAAGAGAATATTATTAAAAATAATAAATTGTTGAAATAATTATGTTTTTTAACATTAATTGAGAATTACCTCAATATAATTTATGTAAATATCTAATTATCAGTATAAAGCATTATATTATGTATAAGAAACAATTTACATTAAAAAAACCTAAACAAATCATAATTAGCGCCAAAAACCCGCAAAACCCTTTTTTCACTTATGGGGTTTTTTTAGGCCCCTATAAAACAAACTTATGGGGGTGATATTTAAAGAGTAATATTTCATTCGTATTCTATAGCTAATTGCGAAGAGAAATGTTGAGTTTCAATAATTTCAGCTGATGGAGAGTCTCTTTCTGTATTTTTTCTTGGGATAAAAATTCACAAAGCTGGAATAACCAATTTGATCACTTTTTTGTTTATATATTGTTGCTCTGTGAAAAAATTGAAAATCGCAAACCAAAATTATCGTACAAATTTAATGCTGAACATTTCTAAAAAAAAGAACTTCAAAATCGGTTAAGAAATACAAACTGTCGGCGATTATGCACAGTAAATTCCTATTATAGATCACTGTGGTCGGTACGAGCGCGCCGGTCGACTCGAGTCGAGTGCGTGCGCGGCAATGAAAAAGCTCTAATATCGTTTAAACAAAGAGAACGATTTGGCTGAAATTTGGTCAAAATTTTCCTTAAACATCAAGGAACAACTTGGCCACTGGAAGTTTTCCGTCCGCGAAACTTCCCTGTAGACTTTTTCCCGTCAAAGTCTGAGGAAACGATTCCGGACGGTAATGATTTACAAGAATTTTTATGTTGCAAATATTGGAAGAGCATCTATCTTCAAAATATGGCCGAGGTTTCGCGAGTTTAGTTTGAAAAGTCATTGATTTCCGTACAATGAACATTTCCGGGTTTTAATTTTTAGTTAAAAAAACTATCAATTTTATGAAAATAATTTCTAAATAAAAGCTGTGCAGCTCGTCGAGCCGCACATTATCATATTTTTTGCTCGGTGAATTTTCCAAGATGGTCATTTTGGGAAATTTTCCGGCGTTTCGGCAACTCATGGGGTACTGGGAGATCGAGCCCGAGCGCTAAGGACGTTATGGAATCCGGACGTTCAATTTCGGAAAAAAACCCTTTCCCTAGGTTGGCAAACAGTGCCGGTATACATGACGTTAAGAAATAATGTTGATTTGACTCGCAAACAGCGAAGAAAAAATGTAGATATTCATGTGTAATGAGTAAAAACAGAATTGACATGCCATCCGCAAAATGATAAATTAGTAGAAGCTAATAATAGGAAGCTTACCTTGTAAAAACATCGAATTCGAAATTAGAAATGTAGCCATTACAAGTAAGATCTATCGTTGATTTGAGAGCCATGGCTTGTAATCCAGAACTTATTGGGTGAACTTGATTCAGTTCATGTCTAAATACTTTCCACGGAACCAAGGTACTGGAACAAAAATTTGTATTGTACTATTAGAAATCTTTCAAATTAAATATTTCCCATGAGGGTGGTCCTTACTTTCGAACCTTTAAACTTGTATGCTCTATGTCGACGATTTCATGAGGCTACTCTAGAAAAAGATGCCCACTAACCTTCAAAATGTTATAATTTTGTTGAGTGGCAGCTTTTGGCACACTGAAAAAAATGATTATATGCAAAATTAACCATTTTTATTTCAGATGGCCGCCTTTTTTAATTATCTCAAAATTATCGATTTCGCACATGATCATTTTTTTAGTGTGCCAAATATGGTTACTCCCTAGGTGGACATTATATATCGATTAGATTTGACAAAGTGAGAACATTTTCAAGGTTTCAATCAGTTTTCTTTATCTAAATTACATGGGAAATTTTCAATCGGTGAGGGCACCTCCAAATATTATCCGATTGAGTTGAAAATTGGTGGGTGGGTATGTTTTTATCGAGTAACCTCACGAAATCATCTACATGGAGCACAATTTAAAAACAATATAATTTTATCCCACAGAATAATGACCACCGAATTTTCCATACATTATTTAAATTTTCAATAGAATTAAACTTCGATTCGTATTTTTAGTAATCTTAATTGTTCGAGAATTGAAAAGAAAGCAAATGCTCGATCTTCAATAGTTTTTGAGTTAAAGTCTTTTAAAGTAACCCGATTTATTACCTACAATGCTCTTGGCCGCTGCTTAAGGACAACAGATGTAAAGGACGGACTCTAAACTACACTATACACCTAATTTTGTGCCTACTACAACATCATCGCAAGCAACTTCAAACATCATATTATATTCATTAACATCTTTAACTCATCAGGCACTTGACTTAGTCCGCGGTTGATGAAGATAACGCTGGGATCAGCCGAGATGATGTTTAAGCAAAAATAATCAGATCACTTGACTGTATTATAAAATGTGTCCGTCACAGATGATACATACCGACACAGCCCCGAGTAGAAAGGTTCGTAACAGGGATTGGAGGGAACTCATGCTCGCTACTTCTCTCTTCTCTAGGTAAAAATGTGAATACAGCAGGTCAGTATCTTCTCTCCGCAGCCTAGGAGTTGAGTGACTTAACTTTATGTCATCAATCTCGTTGAGGGGACTTGCAAAGTTTTTTGGTTTGTCTCATTTCGGAATGAGTAAGGAGTCCTTTGCCAGATGCGATGTTCGTCTCTTCTTGAGCAATGGAATGGAAATATGTTCAACGTTCATCCCCTGCAATGCGTCACGCGCAACCATCTCAGGTCTAAATGTCACAATGCTTGAGGACTGATATTAAGGGCATGTGATACTTAGAAAATTATCGATTTCAACAGTGTTAGGTTCCCCCGGCTTTTTTCCTACAATAATAAAGATTTTGCCTTAAAAATTTTAGGAATGATAGCGAACATGCTAACGGACGTCCCCGAACTCTTCTGTTGTTGGATAATTTAAAAAAATTTAAGTTTGCTGAATTTGATTAATATGTGTGTATTTTGAGGTACAACAGAGATTGGCATTATCGGAATGGCAGAGACCTTAAAAACGAATCCTAACCTCCAAATAGTGCACATAGAGAACATTTTTATTTAGCAGAATCAATTTTTTTTGCTAATATCCCTCAAAAAAGAGTTCGGGGACGTCTGTTGTTCTACTTTATAGCATCTCCAAATACAGTTTTTAAAATGTTCAATTTTTATGGACAAAAACCCGGGGGAACTGAACCCGATTTACCACACGACGAAGTATCGCATGCCCTTGAAGGAAAGGCGCTTTCATGGGATGCCGAGAGATCTCGAAGCAAAACAGGAAGCTATTCGAATTTCTGCTTTGAGTGAGCAGCTTTGTGACCAGCTATTGTGACCAAATATTGTACGATCAATAATTTTTAAACTATTGACAGTTGTAAAGAACCAATAGCAGCTCGCTATTCTCGCGCTGACATAAGCATCTTGCGCGAACTGTAGAACACGATGCACTTCAAGTCAGTAATTCTAATATTCACCAGAGACAAACAATTTCGAAGCAACGCGAAATCTCAAAACATAATACCCTCACTTGTTCAATGATTCCCCCGATTTAAATACGAAGCAAGGATATTGTTTTCTAAAAAATTACATTAAAAAAGTTAATATTAAATATTTATGTAATAGTTTTTGTTGTTGTGAAGAATGAATAAGTTATCAAAACTTAACTGAAAATTGCACTAATAATTGAAAATGAACATGCGAGTATTAATGTACAAGTTACATCATTCTTTTAATTTTTTTTTTTTTGTAGCTTTTCATTGAATACGCATAATCATAATGCCTTGCACCAAATTGTGCATACAATAGGTTAATATCACGAAGTTGTCGCATAATTGTAATCCAAATATTTTGTTATCACAGTAAAACGACTCTGATATTTCGAAAAATAAGAAGGAAGATTATTATTTTTATGTTCGTAAACTTTTTTAGATAACAAGTCTAGACAGATCGTCTTTTTTAACTTGAGCTGATAATAAGCGCCCTTCTTTGAAGCGCTTTAGTAAGTAGCACGTTATTTAATTTAAATTCTAAACATTTTCCACAGCTGATAACATAGGGAACATTTTGGTCCTTTTGAAAAAGTAGATCAAATCTGTGCACTAAAATGCGACCGTCGGGATTGTATGCTCTGATTTAAGTTGTACTAAAGCAAATTGTTAAACGATATTCTGAGCATGTGGGTGGAAATCGGACATTATTCCTTTGCAACTGTAATAGTCCGTGAGCTGGTGAATAATCTAAGTACTTTTATTACTCCTAACTTTCTAAGATTTTATTGCATTTGAGGTGTAAATTAAGATTCCGCAGGGAGCAGGTCAGGTTCCGGAACAGGGCCAGTCAGCACCCTTGCTAACATTTCTAAAATAGTTGTGTCGTAAAAGAACTTTATTACATCTGTATTTTTGTGTGTAAATAGTATTTGGAACGGCATTTTAAAAACCGACCGTCAGACCACCCAGTTCGGTGACAGGGCCAGTCAGCACCCCGCTGAACATGTCAAAAATAGTGGTGTCGTAAAAGAACTTTATGACATCAATTTTGTTGTATAAATAGTATTTGTAATGACATTTTAAAAACCGTCAGTTTTACCACGAAGCTGGCTGGCCTTGTCCCGGAACTGGGCGGTTTGACAGTCGGTTTTGAAAATGACATTGCAAATACTATTTATACAAAAAATGTCAGTTGTAATACAATTGTTAAAATTTGTTATTTTTCTTGCACATTAGCAGGGTATTACCTGAATAAAAATGAAGCAAAGAAAATTGGTAGAAGATATTCAGAACATGCGAGGTTGATTCTCGAAGGTATTGAACATTAATCCTTTCTTGCATTGACTTAATTAAAAAATCAGTTGGCAAGACTAGTATGATTTCTTTGGAATGTTTCAATTTCCATAAGTAGAAAATGCAAAAATATTCGAAAAGTCATTCCAATCGCATTCGGACGTGTTACCCTTTAGGGACTGATTTTGGGGCGTGTCAAAACAAATGTCTTGTCAGCGAGGACATCTTCGTCGCAATATTGAGCCCACCATTTTGAATCTTTAAATTTTGACCCCAGATTCGTAATCAGCTACCACAAAAACATCCGAGTAACTATTTTAGCCAAATTCGTCGTAATTTTAAAATTTTTGACGTCACATTGGGTTCACTATATTGAATTTTAAAATTCAGACTCCAGATTCTTATTCCCCGACCTCAAAATCCCTCGAGTAACAATTTCAGGTAAATATGTGAACTTTTTGAATTTAGGCCTTATGAAATTTGGGCTTTTGGAAATGTGCAAAGAAATATTTTGGATTGATATTCTGAAAATTTTTCGATCATACTGCGCTAGCCAGCACCTGAATAGGGCTCGAAAAGGCCGTTAGGATTAGACGGTCTTGACAAAGCCCTAACTGGACGTAAGTCTACCTTGATAATTTTCTACATGGGCACTATAAGAAATCCGCTAATTGTAAAAAGAGTTTCTTGGCCCACTCTAATGAAAGGTAATGTTCAATTTAAATCATTCTGCCAAGTAGTTTCGGTAGCTTTTCGATTAATATGCATTACGCATAATTCAAATGTCGTTTGTACCAAATTTTGCATAAGATAGGCCAAGGTCACGAAGTTTGTGAGGACTTATAGTCAAATTATTTTGTTTGCACAGTGAAATTGTGGTTCATCACGAAGATTTTGTTTAAAATAAATTTATTAGCACAAGTATCAAACAAAATTTTATCCAGATTCAACGAAAACGATTTCTTAATGTGCAGAAATTAAAGCGCTAAGTACTAATTCTGGATGCTGGCTCGGAATTTCATCTTGAAAATTCTTTTTGTAGGTTTTCGACATCCATCCGCATGCTTGAAATATCTACAAATAAAATTGCGCTTTTCTCATGCAGATGTAATAGATATCATTTACGACCTGAGAGTGGGGTGATTTCATTCGTGTAAACGGCTCTTCTCTTTTCCTTGTAGCACAATATTTGTGACTTGTGCTAATACATTGCTTGAAAATCAAATTGTTGTTGTGAAACAAGATTTTACTGTGACAACAAAATATTTGTATTACATAACGCGACAACTTCGTGATATTTCCTTATTATATGCACAATTGGGTGCAATAAATTAAAAAAAAACTACACAAAAATACTTGAACGAATGATGCAAATTGAACATAACTACTCGCATGTTCATTTCCAATGATTAGTGCTTTTTTCAATTAAGTTTTGATATTATTTCGAAATTATTTGTCTCTGGTGAATATTCGAATTACTGACTTGAAGTGCATCACGTTCTAGAGTTCACGCAAGATGCTTATGTACGCGCGGGAATAGCGAGCTCACATTGGTCCTTTACAACTCTCAATAGTTTAAAAACTATTGATCGTACAAAATTTTGCCACAGTAGTTTTTTGTTCAGTTTTTTACAAAGAATATATATTTACAAGGTATATGCTGAGTTCAGTATCACCCTGTAAATATATATATACATATGAGAGGTGTGTTTCAGGGCGACACAATGAGCCCTCTCCTCATGGATGATCTTTAGCTCTATGCTAAAAATCAAGAGAAACTACATCTAGCTCTAGACACTGTCAAAGAGTACACTCAAGAGATTGGAATGGAGTTCGGGTTAGAAAAATGCGCCAAGGTTTATTTGAATAAAGGAAAACTTAATGGCATCACGGATGACCCTGAGCTATTCGACAGAAGCGCTATACGACACCTTGACGCTGGAGAGACCTATACATACCTGGGCGTGCCATAGAGCCGCATTTAGGACATGACGTCTATAAAGGATACTCTCCAGTGCAGATACAAACGTCTCATCCGACGGATTTGGTCTTCCAAACTGTCGGCGAGGAACAAAGTATCTGCGACGATCATGCTTGCCGTCCCGGTAGTACTCTATTCATTTGGAGTGGTTCTGTGGACGAAGGTTGAGCTCAGATCCCTCGATATCGGGTGCCGAAAGGTTAGGCACATGAACAAAAGCATGCACCTTGAATCTTCTGTTCCGCGACTTTACATCTCACGCCATCAAGGTGGTCGCGTAATACTGAATCTTGAAGGTCTTCGCAACAGGATCATTCTGGGTACAGCACATATAGTCGCAAATGGACAAGGCCCTCTTTTTCAAATGTTCAGGGAACACGAAGAAGTGGACAAAGGGGCGTTTCTATACAAAGTAGCGGATGAGGCTCCTGAAATACTCGGCCTTGACTTCAATATTAGGGGTGTGCAAAATCCATCAAATCTTATCCATCTCAAGTACTCACTCCCGAAGGCCCGGATTAAGAAAGCACAGAAGAATAACTTCCGCGAACAGCTTCTCGACAAGAAGACGCACGGCATCTTCCACAGAAATGTGGAGGGTCTGTCGTTGTCGTATGAGCTAACGTTTGCTTTCCTTAAATCACCCGCATTAAAGTCGGACACGGATGGTTTCAATTTGGCATGTCAAGACGGTGTCAGTTCCACTCTAGCATACCGTCGAAACATTTCGAGCCAAGACATTCCCGATGATAGCTGCAGAGCGTGTCATGCACACTCCATGTATCTAAGACACATACTATCTAGTTGTCCAACTCAGGCGGAAACGACCTAAATCCAAAGACACAATGCGGCACTAGCAGTGCTTTATTACCATCTTTGTCCCTCTTACGGCATCATCGTATTGAGTTGAACTTTTGCCGCGATTTCGCTGGATGCGGGTGCAATTTTTCAGATTAGCACCTGCTCCCAGCGAAATCCTGCGGTTGTCCTATGACAAACTTTTAAATATATATATATATATTAGCATATTAAAATTTTCAGGATAATTAATTTCTCCCTCAATTAACAATTTTATGCCATGGGATGGCAAATTTTCGGAAAAAAATCCGATTAAAAATTTTGGGTCATCTCTTTGATCCCTTTCGAATGATGCCTTCATGGTTTATTTTTTTATTATATTTTTTTATTACATATTAATTATAATTACATATTTCCCAACATTAAATCACTAGACACTGTTCTCAGCAAAGTAAGTTAAAATTTCGCGATTTTATCAAAGTTCTTAAAATGTATTAAATGGAAAAATAACTAACTCTTCAAGAAGTTCTAGTTTATGTAATACACACATCGGTTATTTGTGCATTTCGCCTTATTTTTTTATAAAAAATTATCTTATCAATTATTATAACAATAGAATACACTAAGCTTTTGATTACATTCAAGAGCTCTACTGCGTGAAATGATTTAGATTTCTAGAGCGTTCGTAATTTAATTGACGATAATGACATTAATTCCCAGGTGTAGACTCTGTCAACAATTCTCTATATCATTCACCGAAAAGTTTAATTGAAACATTCATTTTTAGTTTTTTATATGAAATATTTGCTTAAAATTTACTGGTATAAACTGAGATTTTTTTACTGCGAAGGGATCCAAGTTTATGAAAGTTCTAGTTTTATCCTGATTATTCGATTTCTTATAGAGTAGGAACCTTGAAGTTGATCCTACACGATTATAATTTCAGAAACTAATGTCAATCGGATCAATAAAAGAAATCATGATGTAACGAGTGCCTTTAGTCACTGGTATTCCCTCGTGCAAATGATCCCCAGGGTGCAGTAGCGTCCATCCTTGTTTCGTATCCGTGACTGCACAGTCATCTCTGATGAATCTACATCCGCCACCCTCATAATCAACCCCTACTTTGTTCAAGGCGATGTTTATCGTGTAGTTGGAAGAATCTCGATGTCGCGTCAAGTCAGATTGCTCATCAATTTTGTAGCGAACAGCGAAGTTCATCCACGATACTGGAGGCTACAAATTAAAGAAAAGGAATTAATGAGGCAAAAATAAAGTTCCAAATAAATCAAATTGAAGCGTAAACCCGCATATATCCACTCAACAATCACTTGAGTAACAATAGTTAGAACCAGATTTCAGATTTAGGCTGCTCAAGGTCACTCTCAAATTTGCGACCATTTTTAAATCTTTATTACTCATTTTCTCGATTTTAGAGTTGATATAGGAAAAAAAGACAATGTAAATAAAAGCATTCGTGTTCTGTAATAAACACGTTCTAAGACGCTGTGCCGCCCCTAAAAATCTACCGCACTTTTGAAATATTCATTAACGTTTTTTTTTAATTGCAAAGTTGTCAAACGAAAAAAAAGACAATGCAATACAATTGAAGACAAACTTGTTCCGTGATAATAGCAATTTTCTCCTTTTTAAATTTTCAATACTAATATTTTCCATTGCAGAGTTGAAAACCGAAAAAAGACAATATAAGTGACGTCAAATTTATTTTGTAATAACAAAAAAATGCTGCTCCTAAAAATTTGCTGTCCATTTTTAATTTTCATTACTACTTTATTTCAATTGCAAAGCTAACAAGCAAACAGACAATACAAGTAAAAACTAACGTGTTCTATAATAATAAAAAATTCAAAGCTGCCATGCCACTCCTAAAAATGTACCCCCCTAAAGGCAATGACCCTCTTCTGGCCTCTGGTGTAAATACGGCACTGGTTACAATCAAATATCTCGAAATATCTTTTTGGTCTCATAGGCTTCTGCAAGTCTACCACGAAGGAATAGTAAGAAGTGGTATCACCCTATGTGTTTGGTGAGCAGAGGTGGGACGAGCGACGTCCAAGAATTCGTTAATGTCTACCACGAATGAAAACTTGGTCTCAGTATCGTGCACATGCGCAGAGCTGTTTTCGCAGTCACGTGTTATACCCACTCGAAATACAAAGACCGAGCGCGAAGCGCGAGAACCAACAGTCGCGCGCCCTAGGCGCGCTCAAACTTGCGAGCGAAGCGCGCAATGAGAATGTGACCGCGCAGCGCGCAGATTTTTTTAATTGAAAAAATCTTAACTTAATGAATAATATTACAAAACAACAATTGACAAATTTACTTTTTGTATTTTTACAACAATATTTATAATTTTTTTCCTATCTTCATTTACGACAAAATCATTCAAGTGCATATTTTCAAATCTTGTCAATTTTTTTTAGAGTGTTGAAATTAAAAGCTTAGGAATTATTCCAAAAAATAACAATTTTTCTGGTAACGCTAAACTGTTACGATGCGATGGTATCTAGAAGATTAATAATGTATTATTTATATTTGTATAATCAATTATGATAAAAATAATAAATATATATTCTTCATCAACTGTACTTAATGTTGCTTTAAAAATAAAAAATGAACACTGCTGTCAAATATTGTTGCCTCGAATGACTTCAGATAAAAATATTTTTGATCTGTTGAAAAGAATATACGACATGAGAAATATATTTGAAAAAACTACAAGAATTTCTCGAAATTTGTACCGTAGTACCGTGTACTGTATTATATTACAGTATACTACACAGCCTTTGAAGTCTTATCTTTAATTCAAGACAATAAAAGTTTAAAAATATTCACGGGTTCCCGAGATATGACTAAAAATGTCCAAGTGTTGAGATTTAGTCCAGCGAGGCCGGTCAACAGGAGTGATCGCCGATTGAAACTCGATGCAGAAGAACCGAGAACCTCATCAAAAAACACATCTGCAGATGTGTTTTTTCTTTATCAGGAATTTTCGCAAATTGCTGTAGATATGCTAATCAAGGCCTAATTATCTCGAAAATTAATTAAATTTTTAATAATGATTAGCATAGTTCAATTCATTTTATCATAACGAAACCAACCATATAAAAAAACTCATTTTTGATAAAAATGCAGTTGTATAGTTTCTTCATGAGGACTTACTATTTTTTACTGATAAAGACAAGTACTCTAAGCACGTATAATCGAGGCGGCTTGTCAAAAAAAGGCTAATTTGGGGAACTAAATGCTACCTGAAATTTGACTTCGGATTCTTGCAGTGCTAGAATGCAGAAGAATAGCCTATATGTTTACGACCAAGGCTTCGGAAGCACGATTTGTGTGTGTAAACAATCGTCAAAAATAGAAAAAAGAGGTTTTTTGTTTATTGCAAGTGGCCTATATGTATGTAAAAAAAAGAGTAATTGAAAAATGTAAGTATTACGAATATTGACAAAATGACGTGACATATGTTAAGATTTGTTTATTTGTTTACTCAGGAAAAAAAATTAAAAACCACCCGAAAGTACCTTTGTTTAAATATGATATTTTTATTGCAATAATTAATAGGAAGTGTCTACGCGTATCGAAAAAATCCAGCTATACGTACCGAAATTTCTGTACAAATAGCCCCTTTTCCATCTCCCCTTATTTGTACCGAAAAAATCTGGCTACTTGCACCGAAATTTCGGTACACGTAGCCATGGCCTAATTAATAAACAAGTTTAAAACTTTCAGAAAATATTTCCCTCACCACCCCTAAAAAGTGTGCAAAACTTCAGCCCGAAATAATAATTAGTTTTCATAGGAACTCATTTGTTATTCAAAAATGGACTATTTTTTTACGGAATTTCTAAAGATTTGGCCGATATGATCTCGACAAAAAGTGGATTATTGTCCTCTACAGGTGTTGTGATATCAAGTACACTTAGCGGCAAAACGATCTTTAATTATTGAATTGCATAAAAATGACATACAAAATATGTTAAGTTTTCTTCTTATAACAAATGAACTAACGACGTCAATTTGTGTTTTATAAAGCTCAATTTTGTATGAAATATAGAAAATAGCTCTACTAATTGTTATAAAATTCACGAAGATTTTCATACTAAATTTATTGTTTATAATCGTGTCTGATTCACGCAACAGTTCACAGAAAAGTATCGACGCACTCAGTGGAGGCGGAGTGGGGGAAGTCGCTGTGGCATACCAGGAGCTGGCGCCGGAATTGAATTCACGTGTTCAAATTGCAAACAGTTTTAATATCTCAGCAACAAATTGATGTATCTAGATGTTTTTTTTAATTTTGACTAGCTTTCCGTGCTGGTTACAAATCTGTTGGTTGTTTCTCGAAAAAGTTATATCTAATACCTCATGTTTAAGACTATTTTATTTATCTTCTCTAATTTTGCAATTAATGTATTGTTTATTGGATATACTATGATATATACCTTATTTTTTTAAAGATTCACATACGAAAAATTACTTTAGGAAAAAAATTTTAAAAATCTTCAAACATTGTCTAATAACTATACGTACGCGACAGCGGCTTCCCCCAATTCACCGCCACAGACCGCGCCCATGCTTCTCCCATAATCAGTCACCATAAACAACAACAAAATAATAATGCATTGCCTTGGAAATTTAATAACAAATAGTACAGCTCTCATCCTGTATTTAATGTAAATTTCAGCTCTGTAAGTTGAAAATTGCAGAAACAGTAATTTTTTAAGACAAAAAATTATCTCCCCCCCCCCGAAACTACAACAATTTATTTTAAATTTGTAGAAAAATAGCACTTATCGAATGAATTTCATCCTGAGTCCATTAAGCAAAAATTGACAAAGTTATTCTGTTTGCTTATGACGAAAAAAATACCCTCTTTTTATACCCATTTTTGTGCAATTGAGTAATGAAAAATCGTTTTGCCGCTAAGTGTACTTGACAGCACAACTCCCGTAGAGAACAATAACCAACTTTTTGTTAAGATCCTATCGGCCAAATATATAGAAATTCCGTTGAAAAATAGTCCATTTTTTAATGACAAATGAGTTGTTATAAAAAATAATTATTATTTTGGGCTGAAGTTTGGCAAGCTTCTTAAGTGTGATAAGGGACATATTTTCTTAAAGTTTTAAACTCGTTAATTAATTATTGCAATAATAATTGCATATTTAAAAAAGGCACTTTCGGTTGTTTTCATTTCTTTCAAGTAAACAAATAAACAAATCTTAATGTACGAACGTCATTTTGTAGATATTTGTAAGACCTATATTTTTTAACTACACTTTTTCCTGACAGATATATAGGTTAGTTACAATAAAAAAAACAACTGTTTTTGCAATCCTTGACCATTGTTTACACACACAGTGCTTCCGATGCCGTGGTCACAAACATATAGGCGATTGTTCTACATGCTGGCACTACAAGCATCCGAAGTCCAGGTAGCATTTATTTCCCCAAATTTGACAGGGCGCCTGGACTAGTAAGCCAAATATAGTATCGTACACTGTAAAAAAAGGTTTGGTGATATTTACAATCAGGTATTAGTTATACGTGCAGTGTATTTTCAAATTAGAATGTTTAACGTGAATAATTTACGATACTAGAGTACTTATTTGCAATCTAGTGTGATTTCACTGCAGGTAACAATCTGAAAATAGAACGAAGGTTGTTCTAATTGCAGTCGATTGTAAAATTACTGATGATCGATGAAAATGAAATTTTAAATTTTAAGACTGTCAAGTGCTTATATTCCGTTTTCTCCATTAAATACAGAAAATAGCTTCAAAATATTTTCACCTCTGTGAAAAGTTGTGAATAGTTGCAAGGTGGCCGCAAGTTAGAGGAAACCTGCAAATCAAAGAAAAGTCAGGGAAATTTTGTTAATCAGGGAACGTTAGGAATAAGTCAGAGATAAAAAAAGATTGAAATTTGAATAATCGAAAAGTTTTTGAGGAACCAAACCTAAAATATCTTTTCGATCATAAAAGCTGATAACAAAATTCAACGAGATTTCGGACATTTCCGACCCGTACGTAATTTCAAATTCGACGACGGGAAATTTATGTCCTGCATGTATTTCTGTACGGCGGACGCAGGTTGAGAAGAAAAATATGCATTTTCACAGTATTTTGCTTACTTACTATGTCCCACGCCGATCGAATTATTTCCATCGTCGCAGGATGTAAATTTACGCCAACTTTTTTTACAGTGTATGAAAACTTTCCTATCACTGAAATTGTATTTCATCCTTCCTTAAAGCTCCCATTCTGAAACAGTATAATATTTGAATAAGGAGAAGTTTAGGTACAAGTTAAACAGTTAAAAGTCGAGAGAACAGTTCATGTGTTATAGGTTAAACGTCATAAATGAGGAAAATAATTTTGTATCTAATTTAAAAATAATGATTAAGTATAAATAACTATGCGTTATTATTACATAAGGATAATTTTGACGATGAAACAAATATAAGGGCTAAAAATAAACGGAAGCACTTGAGAAGAAAAAACTTTCTCACTACAATTTACTGCTGATATAAGCGGTAAATATATAAATATTTTTAATATTTTTGCATACATTTGAATATTTTTTGCTTGAAAAGTTTTCATAAAAACAAAAGTATTGGTTTAATAATATTTTTATGTTTATGAAAGTGATTTTCTGCTTCCTTCTTTGCAAAGAATCAGTATTACAGGTCATTATTATTATTATTATTATTATTATTGTCTTGTGAGGCTAGTCCATTTAAGTTCCGTAGCACTACTATTAAAACCTATTGTACTATGCCTTTTTATTTTAAAACCCTGGTGAAACAGAGGTCTATACATGGGCCATCCTCACTGCTAAAGTATCATTCAAGTCCTTTAGCATGAGTACATCTACCGCTAGACGACTTCACTTCACTGGGTATGGGCCTGCGAAAATTTTTCTTTTACTAAGGTGGGCTTAGAATCACTGTATGAATTTAATTACAACCAGTGATAACCCGCAGCTGCATTTAACTTTATTAGAAGTACTCTCATTTGCCTGGACGTTTGGCCATGGAAGAGAAAATATGGAGAAAACCACCTTCCGAGTTCAATCGGTGTTTTTGTCAGTCGAGTTTGACGGTAGACATTGGACCCTACCCATCGAATTCACACTGTCACCCACGACGTCAAACCTCCCGCTCGACATTAATTAAAATGCAGCGAATACTATTATATGTCATAGTAAGAGTGAACATTTATTATATTTTGAGCAGATAGTAGAAAGAATATGTTCAAGATAACATTCTGTGACAAAAACCATTTTCTATAATATTCTGGGATTTTCTTCAGTATTTGTCTATTTCTAAAAAATGTTTGAAAATTCTAGAATGATCCTAGCTTTTCTAGAATATCCTGGAATACTTTCTTTTCTTGAACGTTCCGAATTTTGTAGATTATTCTCGACTTTATGAATGTTCTGAATTTTTCTAGACTATTCTAGAAAAGAATATTCTACAATATTTTTCAAGAATCCCGAATCATCTTAAAAAGTCGGGAGGATACTGGAATTTCTTTGAACTGTTTATGGAAGTTCATTTAAGGCCGTAGCCAGGCGTGGGGTATACAGCGTTCCACCCCCCCCCCCCCAATGGGACGAAGGCCTTAACTGCACTGAAACCTTTTTATTTTTTAAATTCTCTTTTAAAAAAACTCTAGAATTTTCTGGACGCTTCCACCCTACTCCGGAATGCTCTTGACTTTTCTAGAGCGATATATGTCGATTCTAAAAAGATACAGTTTCGCATTAGTAGGGTTTAATTTATCTTCATATTTAAATAAGTAAAAAGGGAGTTACTATAATTTATTCTGAAGAGTTCTGGAATTTTGTAGAGTTTTCTCGAAATGTTCCGAATGTTTCAGATTATCCTGAAGCTTAGGAATGTTCTGGATCTTTCTAGACTATTCTCGAATAAAATATTCCAAAATGATCTTGAAATTTAAAATTTTCAACTAAAGCTAATTATAACACCTAAAAAGAAGAATCTATTTAATCCAAAGGAGCAATATAACCGCACTCGCAAGGGTAATTAAAACATAAAAATGCAATATTTTAAACCTTTAGCTTTAGGAAAACACTAGAATAAAAGTAACATTCTGACGAAAAATCAAACATCTTCCATTAGTTTGAAGTCCAGAGTTATATGTATACCTGCTTTAGAAAATGTTCAAGTTTTTTTGCTCTTGAATTCTTTCGAGATCACAGCTTCCACAAAAGTGAAAAGTGCTAACACATCTTCGAGTCAAGGTATTCGCGAAATTTTATCTTCGAAATTCCGTGACTTTCTCACACACATATCTTTTCCCTGATTAACTTATACTTACAAAATGTAAATATAAAAAACGTAATTTCAAATATTGATACCTTCAATTGCATGTTCTATCTTTTATTGAAATATCCCTGATGATTGCCAAGAAAATCAGTCTTAAAGTGATTTAAATTTAATTGAATAATGTGATTCTTAAATAATATGAAACGTCTAAAATTCTAAACTTAAAAAAATCACAAAACAATTTTCAATTTTAGAGATAAATAATAGAACTGCTTTTTAAATATTCTCTCCGAGACGTAAAAAATTCAAGATATAATTTTCAAAAAAAAGATTTAACAACTACCACAGGGTCCTACTGGGAGCAACTGACATCTATGAAAATGACAAGGGCTCCCAGTAGAACAGCGGCAAATCACCCTTATGGCCACGTCTCACGACCGTGAGATGGTTGACCACAGGGCACGGCGGAATCATAACGATAGGCCTGCGAAACCCTCGTGAAACTCGAGGACACAAAGCGACCCAAGGATGACAGCTTTCTGCATCCATCTCGCAAGTGCCTTGGCATATTTTTGGCACGCGGATACGGCTTTAAGGTTACGAACCAGTGATAGTTTTTCACCTCCGAGAGCACCTATCACAAGGACAATTCCTTGTACCGAATATTTTGGGTACAGTCGTTGCAGCTCCCTTTTAAGGTCTTGAGACCCCTCCTCCTTTTTCTTCTCCTTTGCAGTGATGTTGTAGTCGGCCGGAACCGAGAATTCAATCACGAATATAGTTTGTTTTTCGAAGTCTTGGAGAACGCTGTCAGGCCTCAAGTGTGCAATGGAGACTGCTGTCTGAAAGTCGTAGTTTCGGAAAATTTGGCAGTTCCCATTTTGGAAAATTGACTCTATCTCTCTTGGAGCGTTCGACAGGGTAGGGTCGCAGCCAACACCATAAGAGCGACAAAGATGGTAATAAAGCACTTCTAAGGCCTTATTATGTATGTAGAGATACGCCAATTCATTCCTGCGTGAGTTGGATACCAGTATAGTATGTGTTCTAGGTACTCAGCGTGTGCATGACACGCTTTGCACCTATCGCTGGGAATTTTTTGACGTAAGATGCGGTCACAGCATACCAAGGTATGAATGACACTGTTTTGGCATGCAAAACTGAAACCCTCTGTACCTGAAATAGGTCCTGATGATCTGAGGTAAGCAAAAGTTTGCTCCTTCAACAAGGACTGACCTTCTACATTTCTATGAAAGTTTCCGTGCATTTTCTTGTCGAGCAGGTGTTGGCGGAATTTTTTTAACCTCTGTTTTCTTTACTTCGTCTATTAGAAGTGAGGCATATAGATAGAATAACGTACTTTCCTCACTTCTGATGATAAAATTCAGGCCAAGGGTCTCGGCCGCCTCCTCCGCGGCTTTGTAAAGGAACACTCATTTGCCAATAATATTGTGTTTCCTGACCATTTTAAGAAGAGGATCTCTGCCATTTGCAGCGATGTATACTGTACTTAGAACAATTCGGTTATGAAGACATTGGAGATTCAGAAGTCCGCGTCCGCCTTGACGTCGTGAAATGTATAATCGCGGAACGGATGAATGGATATGCAAGCTTTTATGCACATGCATGATCTTACGTGTGGTGATATCTAGGGCCGTAAGCTCGTAAGCTTCGTTCATTGAACCACCCCAAACTACAAGAATAGAACCAGGACGGCAAGCATGTTTGTCGCAGATACCTTGTTCAACGCCGACAGATTTGAAGACCAAATTTGTCGAAGAAGATGCTTGTATCTGCTTCGGAGAGATTCTTTATCTGATGTTTCGTCCTGAATGCGGCTTTGAGCGACGCTCAGGTGTGTATAAGTCTCTCCAGTGTCAAGATGTCTGATAAATCTTATATCCATAAGCTCAGGGTCCTGGGGAACGGCAGTAATCTTTCCTTTCTTCAGATTAATTTTAGCACACTTGTCCAATCCAAAGTTCATCACAATCTCTCCTGTGTACTTCTTGATGATATTTATAGCAGTTTGAAGTTTGCTTTTAACAGAGGCATAGATCTTCAGGTCATCCATAGAAAATACATGAGTGATCTTATGCTGGCGATGATTAGTATCGCCGCAGAGGTATCCAGGAGAATTGCGTAGTGCGAAAGATAGAGACAGAAGTGTGATGCAAAAGAGCAGAGGACTCATGGTATCGCCCTAAAAGTCACCCCTCTAGAAGATGACGTTGTTCATTGTCACACGATAATTTCCAGATGAGATAGTCAATTTAGTTTTCCAAAGGGGCATCGATGTCTCTATGCATCTTACTATGTATGGATGAACCTTCGAGCTTTCCACCAGACAGGTCATAAGTCTGTGAGAGTTTGAATCAAAAGCTTTCCGGACAGATGTTGGTGTGTAGAAGTAAACCTCTTCCACCAAAAGTTCTTAATACCATCTGGTATCCATATCTGGTTGATGGACATTCCTCCTCAGATGTTATGAGGTTGTCGCAGAACTCCTTGAAGCGGATAATATTATTAGTATCTTCTTTTAACTTCAGTGTTTTTGGGATCTTGTATATTTCTCGCCCTCCTCTGTATTCTCCTTCTTCCAAAAGATAACACCCGTATTTCGAACCCTTTTCGTGACCAATCTACCAGTTGATACAAGCTTCTTTTTGTCTTTCGATCCATCGTCGGTTTTAGCCTTCGATTAGAATCAGTCAAATCTCTCGCAGTACCATAAACTAAACAATTTATGGTCCAGATGTCGAACTCTTCCGAGATATCCTCACGAAGGGAGGTATCTATTTGAGCCAGGTCTTTGGGTTTAGGAGGAACCTGAATGTTAATTTTCTATCTTGTCCTGAAATCGCGAACATCTCTCAGGAGGTGCCTACTTTCCGCGGTTGGTCTTAATGTTGCTTCCTCCTTTTTGTCTTCGGCTTGTTCGTACAGCAATTGGGGAAGCGCTCTGCATACATATCCTTATTTCGAGAAGTAGACGGCTTGATTTCTCAAAGACTGATGCGAAACGCGCTGAAGTTCTAGGTATCTCTGGCAACACATAGTGTGCATACACGCCCTAAAGCCTCTGTGAAGAGGGATAATGCTGGCATCGTAGCAGTCAAGCAAGTCATCCTTGAGTGGATACGTCCACTCAATGTGGTCGTTTCGCCGGTTCGTCGTCGTGTTTCCATCTAAATTATTTTCAGCACCCCGAACTCTAGGGTGATCGGCAATGTTTGCCGACCCATTTTCGGGTGCTCTGAGCGTTCGATCGTTTTGAACCGCATCTAAAACTTTTTAGTGGTTTGGTGATGTCAATGTTGTTCCCCCAAGCAGCTAGAAAAAGGGTTCGTCCGTCCTTGTACAGCCCCGCATGCAAGGATGAGGCTGCATAAATTGAGAGGTTGCCCGGTATCCCGGAGATATCGTTTAAGACACCTCACCCAAGCGCCATTCAGCTTTCGACACGGTTGTTACGCCTCCGCTTGGGGGTTAATTCCATCGGGAAAATCCCTGAACAATTGTCCGCGACTGCTTATTATTCATTCTAACCATATTCAGCAGGAACCCTTGGTACAGGGACCCTACCCGCAACCCGAGGACGCGGCCAGTGGCTTTGTCATGGGCCCTTCGGTCCATGTACGCAGGATTTCTGCTGAATATGGTTACAATAATTAATAAACACGCTCACAATTGTCCAGGGATGGTCCCAACAAAATCACCAAGTTAAGGCGTAGTAACTGTCCTTGCATGCGGGGCTCTCTAATGATGGACGAACTCTTTCCCCAGCTGCTCGTGTGAATAACAACGACACCACCAAACCCAGTTATAGATGCAGTTCAAAATGATCGAACGCGCCAAGAATCCGAGAAAATTGGTCGTTAAACAGTGCTGATCTCCCTAGAGTTTGGGGTGCTGGAAATAATTTGGATGGAATCACGACGACGAACTGGCGAAAAGCTCAAATTGAGTGGACGGATCGACTCAAGGATGACTTCCTTTACTGCTACGATACCAGCATTATCCCCTTTCGCGGAGACTCATGACAAATATGCAAACTGGGTTGGTTCTTATTTATACTTAGTGTTTTTTTTTAATTTCGCTGCTCTCACCCCCCAACTTCGTTTAAAAACCTCAAACAAATCTCAAAATTTGATTTAACATGGGAAAAAGTCTCCTTTTTGTAAATCTAATATTTGAACGCGATGATATGTTACAAATAATTTTGTATTTTAGTATATTGTTCAGATTTCGTTAGAGAATGAGAATCAGTTAAAAATTTTGAGTGTGATCGACTCAGAGTCACTACTGTGGGTCCCCAAAGAAAACCCCATAAGTGACAAATTTGAATTTTACGTAATATTGCGGTTTATTAACGCTTTTTGAAAGTTTTTCTTGGAAAAATTATTACTAAGCGGACATTTAAGAATACTCAGTCATCTTTTAACTAATTTTGAATTGTTTGAACAATGTTTATTTGTTTAAACATTTGTTTTTTTTCAGGTACTTGTTTATTCAAGTATATAGCTTACCTAAAAAAACAGGAGAAATAACTAAGAATACTCGTACATGGTTAAACAATTTAAAATTATTTTAAAAATTAAAAATTAGTTAACACATGACTAGGTATTCTCAAATGGCAGATTAGTGATTATTTATGAAAGAAAAACTTTCAAGAAGCGTTAATAAACCGCAGTATTGAATAAAATTGATTTTTTTTTCACTCACGAGGCGTACTTTGAGGGCCCATAAGAGTAGTCTAAAGTCAATCATCCTCGAAATTTATGATCGACACTTATTCTCTAATGAATTGTGAACAATATACTGGAATACGGAATCATTTCTAACATGTAATCGCGTTAAAAAATTATATTTACAAAAAGCTGACTTTTCCCCATGTTAAATCATTGGAAAACTTCATGGTCTTTGTGCGACCCCTAAATATATTAACCTATTCCGCTTAAATTTTGAAGATATTTTTTTGGGGCATCGGAAGAAAACTGAAGGGAGGTTAGAGCAAAGAGATTCGAAATGTGAAAAAATAAGGGCCACCCCAATGCAAACTCTGTGGTGCCAGAAACATCCAGAGCTTCAGCACGTTTCGCAACAGTCTTTGCAAACTCAAGCTGCCTACCTCTCGAGAGCTGCAGAGCGCTTACCCAACCGCTGCATGAACAAGCCGCAGACGAAGAGAAGGAATCTATATCAAGACCAACCGCGGAAAGCAGGCACCACCTAAGAGATGATAGTGATTTCAGGACAAGTAGGAATATTAACATCCAGGTTCCTCCTAAGCCCCAAGATATGGCTGAAATGTGTACTTCCCTTCGTGAGAATATCTTGGAGGAGTGGGACATCCTGACCATCAATTGTTGAGTTTATGGCGTGGCGAGAGGTTTGGCTGATTCAAATCGAAGCCTAAAACCAACGATGGGTCAAAAGAACAAAAGACGCTTGCATCAAGTGAACAGGAACATTGGCCGGGCAAAACAGAATGCGTCCCATGTTCAGTGTATGAATCACCATACGAAATCTGGTAGGACGTTTACGGGAAGGGTCTGAAATTTCGCCCACGATATTGCGCACACACTGAACAAGTCAAAGCTGATGTCAATTAGGCAGCACATTGTTGACACGTACAGGTGTTATCTGACCCAAGAAGCAGAATACAGAAGAGAATTAACAATGTCTCGCTGACCCATCGCGCCTCTTCATCGATCTCCCTGTTTCTATAAAAAATCTGTTCAAGCCCGACGAGGTCGAAACTTTTTGGAAAAAAGTTTACGACGTCAAACTACAATTTAAGGAAAGCACTCAAATCATCCGCTTTGAGGAGCTTTGATATCGAAAAACTGAAGGAAGTACAAAGGGGCACGAAGAATTTCTCCGCTGCAGGACCAGATGGTATCAAGATCTTCTGGTGAAAGAAGTTTAATTCTACACACCAACATCTGGTCCTCATCTTCACCTCATATTTAAAGTGGGAGACTTTATTCCTACCGAAGAAAGACGACTTGTCCAACCCAAGGATCTACAGGCCAGTAACTTGTCTGAACATGATGTATAAGATCTTTTCAGCTATCCTGAACGACAGGATTGTTCGAAGAATTGAACCTGTGTGGGGAGAAATGTACGAACAACGGGACTCGAAAAAAAGGTGTATCAGGCTGACGAGAAGATCTGCTAATTGACAGATGCGTCCTCAAAGACGCAGCAGTCGGACAACACCATGAGCCCTCTGCTCTTTTGCATCACACTTCTGCCACTATCTCTCGCACTACGCAATTCTCCTGGGTACCTCTGCGGCGACAAAATCATCGCGAGCATAAAGGTCACTCACGTATTTTATATGGATGGCCTGACGATGTATGTTTCTAATTCAAGCCAACTCCAGAGTGCTTTAAGTATCGTCAATGGTACACAAGACTAAAATACCCGGAGACCCAGAGTTTATGGATATAAGTGTTATTAGACATCTTGACCCTGGAGAGACCTATACATACCTAGGCGTGCCTGAGAGCCGCATTGATGACATAACATTAGCAAATCATTCTCTCCGAAGCAGATACAAGCGTCTTCTTCGACAGATTTGATCTTACAGTCTCTCGGCGTTGAAGAAGGTATCTGCAACTAACATGCTTTCCGTCCCGGTTTATATATCCCACGCCATTAAGGCGGGCGCGGACCTCTGATTCCCCAATGTCTTTAGAACTGAATTGTTCTAAGTACAGCTTACATAGTTGAAAATTGAAGAGATCCTCTCCTAAAAATGGTCAGGAAGCACGAGATTATCCGCAAAGGAGAATTCCTTTACAAAGCCGCTGAGCAGGCGGCTGCAACCCTTGGCCTGAATGTTAACATTAGAATTGATGAGAGTGCATTACTCCAACTAAAGTCGGCGTCAAAAGTACGCGACCCTCACTTTGAATGCTTCCCAAACCGAGCTGGACGTTTTGAAAAATCTGAAAAAATTGAAGTACAATTTGAAAAAACGAAATTAGATCAATATTTCGCGAAATGAACCTAAATACATATTTTAAAATTTAATGAGAATAGCCACCGTATAAAAAGTGTTAGAAAAAAAGTATTCATTTCACAACAATAGGGACCTCAGAAGGAAGAGGATACCGACTCACCCGCAGGTCAATAGCTGGGAGCGAAAAAGGCAGCATTACCAATTCCTTTAGTAGATATAGTTACTAATTCATTTAGTCAGTTATTCTTACTCACGGAAATAGTTGATTTTCACTAATTAGTAGTAAAAGAATCGGCACTATTTGAATTAGTAGAAAGCTACTACCAATTAGTAGTCTTCTAATAATCCCGCTCAGGTGATTGAAACGAGTTTTATTACTTTTTTTCAAGTTCTGTTACCTAAATACAAATATATTATAAAATATTCAAACAAACACAACTTTGCAATGAAAGATAAAAAAACGTATTATTTCTCAACATTTGTGTGCATGGCTACGTGATATCTATCTAAGACATCTATTCAAGTAATATAATAATATATGGGTCATTCCACAGATTTTTTTGAATTTAGCCAAAATTTTACTTGACCATGTCAGCGATTGTTGTTACCCAAACGCCCCCAAAAACAAAGTACTAGATTCTTCGTATCAGATCTTTATGTGAATTTTTCGTTTGAAATTTGATTCTTTCTTCAATTTAACTTTTCTTTTCAAAACTGCATAAAAAAGCAATTCATAACCGATTGGTTGAACCAGGTGATTTTTTCAATTACAAATGAAAAGTCTAGGCGATTTCCGCTTGAAAATCAACATTTTCAACAACAATTCACGGAGAGAAGTTCTTATCCGATCGGAAGATTTATTTTTGCTTTCAAGAGATATAATCTTGGTATAGGTAATGTAACTATATGTTTCATATTTTTCTAAGCAATAGGTTCTGTGATATAAGTGTGCAAATAAGTCATCTAAAAAAAATCATTTTTGTTTGTAACGCTGTAAATTGTTGATAATCAATGACATTATAAAAAAACTTTTTAAACAAGAATTGACCAGGATTTGTAAAAAATAACCAAGATATTCGTAATCTTGGGAAGATAATAGCGTCCCTGCTCTGGCAGCGTCTCATATGTGCCCATGTTGTCGCAGCGTCGTGGTAATCGCTACTGGCTTCCCACTCAACGGTCTTAAATTCGATTCCTGTTGTAGGTGTTCATTTAACTGATTTCTCCGTCTCAGTTTATCAAGATTTCAAATTATGTAAATGGTTTCAATTAAATTAAAAAGCTGAAGGAATCCAGTTTTTCATGTAGGAATATATGTATTACAATAAATTGATGTACGAACTACTTTATTGCACTTGCGCATGGTCTAGGCCAAAGAAATATTTGTTTGAATCAGTGGGATACTTTTTTTGCTTCTATCGTTCAAGAATTTGAGGTGAAGAAATAGTTTTTTGAGCCAAAACATTTTCTTGACTTTAAAATAAATTTCTTTCCGTCGATCCGCATTTGCTTAGTTTAAAGAAATAATCATTCCCATTCATTGAACATTCAATTGAAATATTTTTGTCATTTGATACAAGTAAACTTTTCTTTGGTGCATGTGTATTGTATTTAATATACTTTGTTAATTATTTCAAATTAAATTACAACTTGTATCTTTGTAAATTGGAAGTTATGATATATGGTTAAAGAATAAACTACTTGATTACCAATATAATTTTTTTGTTAAAAATTCAAACATTTGGTAAAGTTTTTTTTTTTTCGTCAAAAATTCAACTACAAGCGAATTAGCTAACATTATCCCGCCAGAGTAATCACATGTTTGTAATAAAGTGATGTTTGGGAAAACAACGTACAATCATAGATTAAACTCAAAATATACAGCGTTACAAAATAAAAATTATTGATCAATTATTAATACTCTTGCAAACATTTTAGAATGGTATATAATTAGATGATTAATAATTTTCGGGAAAGTGATATTATATTATAGACTTCCAAATTGGTTAAATACCATATTAACAAATATTTCATAATCAAAGTGGCGAGATTTTTCAGCTTAAACTTTACGAAAAAGATGTGACATTAGAGGTTAGAATCAAAATGTATATGTAAATAAAAATGATATATCGATATAATGATATATATATATATATATATATATTTTCAAACTTGTACAGCTCCTAAATATCTTTTAAAAAAATTTGTATTGTTTTTAAATTTTGCAAAATGAAAAATTTTGTAAAGAAATTAATATTTTTATAACTGTTTTCTTATATATAAATGCTAAAAAGTTGCCGTTTTTTTCTGAAATTTTTCAGCTTTTTGTCCACTCTTCACTTAGTGAGATAATAATTGATACAAAATAACAAGCATAATTTTTTGGGCAAATTATTATGGTTTATAACTATCTTTTTGTAGAGTAATGCCAAAAAGTTGCGGGTTTTTCTGAAGTTTCCAGCTTTTATTTGTCTTTCCAGTGAGGAATAAATGATAAATATTATATTAATTTAAACAAAAAGGCTTTCAGTCTCTTCCCTAAGGAAAATTTATATTTAATATGATCCATAAAAAAAATTTGAAGAATGTTTCAAATGTGTTTTATTTCAGAAAATATATATTCATAAGAAAGAGATTGTTCGAAAAACCATTCGCTGTATCTTTTTCTAACTATCTAGCATTACTATACGAGAAGATACTTAAAGCCAATAATAACACCGGCACACGCAAAAAAATGTGTTTGCCCGGTGGACTTAACCAGCATATCTACATGTTTTTGGGGTCGCTGAATCCGAATCCGGGGTCCAAATAAGCCAGTTGGCTCATATTTTTCCGAAAAACGCAATATATATATATATATATATATATATATTATATATATGTAGTCTTTACATTAGTACAAATCTAGAAAAAAAATCAAAAGTAAAAAATCAGTGTAGTTTTTGATTAAATTGGATTTCAATATTTTTAGAAAAACCGCCGCCATTTAGTCAATTTTGAAGCTTTTAAAACTTTTTCGAAGGATTTTATAATAGGAGAAAAAATTCTATCAGAATAACAAAAACAAAGTCGTCTTACTCCCTTTCAAAAGCAATATATTCCAGTGGTAAATGAGTATGCGACATTGCCTCATACCAAAAGGTGATAGAAGAAGCTGATATTTACGTGTATTTTGGAAGTTTATTTACGAATGATAGTTCATTTAACCCTTAAAGCGCACTTGTATTTCATAATATCACAAAGTGCATATGGGGTCTTTGGAGATCCCACTTTGAAAATGCTTCCAGCAGTAAGAGCAGTTTGAAATTGCGTTTCAGGAGAATGCCAAAGAAGTCTTTCAGAGTAACTTTATAGCAAATGATTGTTACATTGGCCAAAAAATAGATTTCTAGCTTTAGAAAAAATCATGAAGTTAAAAACATACTTCGGGTGCCATGTGGCCCACAGTGCGCTTTGAGGGTTAAATCAGGATTTCTGCTTGAAAAACTTAGAGAAGTAGAGATTTTTATCTTAAAATGTTTAGATGGACGTCCTTTTGAAGCCCTGATCAGTTAGAGGCTGATTTCTTAGTAAATTATTTGTTATTGACAAAAAACGTAAAATCGCAATCTTTCCTCCACACGTTTGCTTGTATTGTTACTTGCGATCAAGAGATAGGTAAAAGTATATGAGCCTTTGTTTTTAGAGTATAAAATAAGTTTTCAAATGAGTCCTTAGCGAATATCCTACCTACGATGAATAGTTTACGAGATATAAATTTGTTAATTAACATTGTGCGTTTTTCAGTGAAAATAAGGTGATGATGAATTTTCATTGTTGCTAAGAAAACGCGATCGGGTTATTGCTATTGGATTCTTGAATTGGATATTTCAAGTACTAAAAAGCTTTTTTTTTTAGAATCTGAATATGACAGGGTGCTGGACAGCACTTTTTTTATATATTGATATTTTGTGAGAAAAAAATCTGTTAAGTTCAGTTTCGCTGAAATATCTGAAAGAATGTGCATCTTTAGCAAAAAGTACTTTTGAGCTTTTAACAAAATTTGTCATATTCTTTATAAAAAATCGTTATAAACAATAGATTTTGTTCCATACTTACAGCTGCCAAAAAAATCTGAATAAATTGTGTATAACGATTCGGAAAGGTGGATTTTAACTGTTATTTTTTCTAGAATCCTGCGTGCAATATCTTCGACGCAAAAAAATATTATTTAAACTAATATTATAAGCATTTTTATAGCACTTCGCTGCAGCTGAAAGTATGGAAAAAAATGTTGGTTGAAACGAATTTTTATAAACAGTGTGAAAATTTTTGTTCGCATCTTAAACTCTGTCATCTTTTGATGATAAAATTTAAAAAAAGTTTCTTATTACTTTCACCTATATAGTTCAAGAATCCAATAGCAATAACTTGATCGCGTTTTTTTGCAACAATAAAAATTCTTCATCGCTTTGTCTTCACTGAAAAACGCACAATGTTAATTACCAAATTTGTTTTTCGAATTAGACCGATTTATAAGAATAAATGTATAAAGGGGGTAGTGATTGATGGCCATATTCACATCTCGTAAACTATTTGTCGTAGGATATTCGTTAAGGACTCATTTCAAAATTTATGTTTTACTGTAAAAACCAAAGTTTATATACGTTCACTTATCTCTTAATTGAAAGTAACATTCTGAGCAAACGTCTTGAGAAAATGTTGCGATTTCACGTTTTTTATTAATAACAAACAATTGATTAAGAAATCGGCCTTGACTTTTTCCGGGCTTCAAAAGGACGTCCATCCAAACATTTTAAGACAAAGGTTTTCGTGTCTAATTTGTTCAAGCAAATGGCCTTTTTCGGCTAATTTAACTCTACTATCAGTAATGAGTTGGTTATTAAAGAATGTGGTGTGGAGGAAACACTGTTTGACCTGAGTGTAAGAAACCTGTTGATATTGTTTGGTCATGTTGAGAAAATTTCCAGAGAACGTTTGACAAAAGCTAGCGTATTTAGGGGAAATGAATAGTAGCGTACCCAACGGCAGATCGAGGAAAGAATGGTGGGAATGTGTGAATGAGACTCTACAGTGACTATATATAAAGAGTCAGAGAAATTCAAGATTTTGTATGAAAGAAAGCAAAATTTTTATTTCTGGATAGGGACGAGTGGAAGAAAACTGTTTATAAGAAATGTATGTCGGGAAGTGTCAATGGTGGGATAGACGCCTGAACCGAAAGATCTGGATACTCATGGGCTGATCTGAAAAGCTTTGCATAATGTTGCGGAACCAGTGTCTTGTTTGAATAAGCAAAAAGTGAATTCTAGATTGATCTAAACTCTATCCCCTGACATACACAATTCTTACTTACCTTTATTATATAATTTTCTTGATCCCTGATAGCATAACGAGGCTAGAACCGAACGAGTTGCGCTTACCTCGAAAACGACTTGGCTTAATGGTAGAATAATAAAATAAAATAAAACTTGTTAGATATTGAAGCAATATAATTGTTTTTTTTATTACTGGAAATGGCGTCTATTCAAATAATATCCAGAACATTTGTTCATAAAATTAACAGGTTCCAATGTACAGATGCGAATGGCATGCCAATATTTTCGCAGACTGATATTTTTAATCGCACTGTCTATTCATACAGCTTCAGCGACGAATAATGGCGAAAAAGGGATTTCTTCGCCTTTCCGCCCATTGACTTTGAAAGATTTTTTATATTGTTCCTAAAAAGCTGGACAATTAGCCAAGGCCTTTTATATATGTATATAGCTCTGGAATTAAAAATTTTTGTTGGAATAAAGATTAAATGAAATATAATTAAAGCAATTATTGCAAATATTAGCGATCTTTTAGAAAGTTTTATCAAGAATACATAATTTTTGTTTTCAGAGCCTATTGCGAAACAGATTGGTCGTTTTCGAATGATTTTCTAATAGGAGCAGCTTCCGCCGCGTATCAGGTGGAAGGAGGGTGGAACGCAAGTGATAATGATTAACATGTAATTTTTTTAGCACTCACCCACACAAATTCATTATGAGATGACGAACTATTTACTTAAGGCTGTAGCCACGTGGGAAATCAATAGGGTTTTATGCCCCCTCCCCCCGAAATTCTTGAAATACACTGCAGTCCCGGTTTACTCGTTCCCGATAGACCAGACAAGGTAGTGCAAGGGGGCGCCAGAGAGGCGCTGCATATCATTCATAAAGTAGAAAAGATTGTTTTGATGTTACTTTTGGAGTATTAAAACTTTCTTAAGATATGTAAATAAAACTTTGAAGCTTTTCATGGATGTTTTAACTATTTCAAATGAAAATAATTTAATTTCTAATTCACGAAGTGTTCAGTTAAAAAAATTTGGATTTTTCTATTTTCAATGTTTCTAGCTGAAAATGGCCTAAAATAATATAATTTTGACAATTTTAAAGTTCATTTATTAATTCTTCAATTGAGAGCATTGAAAATGATAACGTGGATTTATATTTTTGCAAATGAATCTGAATCTTTGAACTCTACAATTTATAAAAATTAAAAATTCTAAATTTTGCAGTGTACCTGCATTTCACTTAAAATTGTTTAATTGGGAAGTGTTAGTTCTTTCCATTTTATACGTGTAAATTATTAATAATTCGAATACAAAATTTTTGAAATCAAAAACCTCAACTTCAATTTAGAAAGTTTAAAATTCAAGAGTTCCACTTTGAGTGATTTAATTTGTAGTTTATTTTTTATTCCATCAAATGGAAAAATATTTAGTTTTAGAGTTCAAATTTTTTTATTTTATTGATCGTGAAAAATGTTTGCGAGCCGGGAAATGACCGGGAATTTTTTTTCGAATAAAATGGCCACACTGTTATATGTTTGCACATACGTATGAATCAGTACTTTGATCAAGTTTGATTTTCGAGCACAAAAATTTTTACGTTTATTATGATATTATAAAACCAAAATGGCAAAAATACAAAGAAAAAATTTTCTTAGGACAAAGCTCCAATAGGAATGGTTCACATGGCCCTGATTGTTTATTATTGAGAGAGTCCTGATTTACCCTCAAGGCCATTGAGGGTACCCCCGACACCGTGGGTAAAGCGGGACTCCAGTGTATGTAAATAATATACATATACTTTCCTACGTGTCACTGCAAATCTCCCCTGAATTTTTTCCTGCTACAGATTCCCCCCCCCCCTCCAGCAGAAAAGTTATCTGGTCCCACTTACACTGGCGACCCATTAGCTCAGTACTAAAATACTTTTAGTGCTGGCCTTGTACCAAGTCTTTAATGTTAATGGTCCTGTGGCAGAACCGTATTCCTAATTATAATAATTAAACCCACTACTGTCCCAATACAATACAAGGTACTAGCCCAGTGCCGCTTATGTTGGTCGGCTTTACACCTACGAGCGAAAGGTTAGTTTCACGCGCGTAGAACTGTTCGTGGGAGAGAAACTTTCGCCTCGGAGAGCGCGCGAAAGAAGAGTTGCCAACTTATAAAATTCATGTACTCCAGCTGATGGAAACTGTCAGTAACGTAGGTCATCAAAGGTAATGATGCACAGTTACCGGCAGTTTCGATCAGCTGGAATATCTGAATTTTATAAGTTGGCCACTCTTCTTTCACGCGCTCTCCGAGGCGAAAGTTCCTCTCCCACGAACAGTTCTACGCGCGTGAAACTAACTTTCCGCTCGTAGGTGTAAAGTCGACCATTAATGGTTTGAGATCAGAACAGTACCATTTAGTACCGTGCACAATTTTCATTAGGGATTTTTCTATTAAATAGTAGAGATCCTCAAGGGAGTGTTGAGAGGAGTTTCTCTCTCCACTAGCCTTAGCACAACTGGTTTCGGATGTTGCCGGGGATGCAAAAAAGTTTTCGCCGATGCACAAGGTGTAAATGTGTGACAAATTAAAAAATCGCGCGTATTTTAGGACTTTCGATTCCGGTTGTGTCAGCCTGTGGCCATTCTGATTGGCTCATCCAGAGAACAATCAAAATCAGAGTAAAAATTTGCTCAACTCTCCCTTGAATATCTCTATAGCCGCGACAAAAAGTTCATGGAGAATAGAATGCAGGAGCCCAATATACTGTAACAAAATAATAGCATGTTTTCGAATAGAGTAGACGCCCAAAAATCACGAGCATGACTTTAGTGTTCCATATGGCCGTCGACGTAGGAGCACGATCATATAACCATTGCTATAAATTTAAAACACTCGCGCCACGCTCGGGAAGTTCGGGCGTGCACTTTGTCCGAAAACGTGCTCGTTTTTCGTGAAGTCAATGTACATGACTAAGGGCTCCTGCAGTCTATTCTGCTTGAGTAAATAGTAGTGTAGCAGAACAGTGCCGCAGATGCAAATTTTTACCTAGGAAAAGGTATATTATACAAGACACCATCTCAGATATTATGAAGACGCATTGAGGTCTAGTCCAGGTCTGGATTTCTCTAGATTGTCTATTCAGAAAAATCTGATCTGGCCCGGGTCTGGCGTTAGTCTTGTCTAGTTATCACTTTATCTAGATCATCTAGTCTAGCACAAAAAATTCTATGTTCTGTCTGGAAGGTCTGGTCTGGCCCAGGACTGGCGCTCATCTGCTATTCAAGTCCAAAAAAACTTCTAAGTTCGAACAGAACATTTTTTTTGACATATTTCGAAAAATTCACAGAATTTATACTGTTTGATCAGCCAATGCCTAGTGGATGACCAGACTGTCTGGCTTAGGGTTAGCCAGGCCCAGGCCAGACCACCTGGTCAGCGTCAAGAATGGAAACCAGATGGTCTGGGCTTAGCCGGGCCAGTGCCACAAGATTATTTCAGACGAGTCAAACTAATATTACACAATTGGTATATAATGGTGATAGACCTATTTTGTACTTTTCAGGCAAAGGTGAAAATAACTGGGATTGGTTTACACATAATAAACCATGGATGATTGCTGGTCGAAGTAACGGAGATGTGGCTTGTGATTCTTTCCAAAAGTACAAGGAAGATGTTGCAATTATAAAAGACATTGGCATAAGCTTTTTCATATCACAGTCTTGTTATCAAAAAATGCATTTTAATAATAATGAATAAAATTTTGGTTTTTATAGTTTATAATACTTGGTCATCAGTATTGAAACAGTTTTTTATTTGACGGAATAACAGTTTTGGATCTACTAGTCTGAACAAAAATTGTTTTAATCTGTAGCTGTAGAGAAAATTCCTCTCTAGCTCCGTTGGGTTTTGAGCCCATGTCTTCAGAATGCCGGTCTGGTGCTCTTACCCACTAAACAGCGGAGGAAAACGAGATTCTTTATTATCGATCGAAAAGCATTATCAACTATTATATTATCTATTATAGATCGAAAACTTCCATTCCCTACTCAAAAACATAACATGAAAACTCATAGTATTGAAACGTGTAAAACAAAAAAATTTCAAATAATTTCAGCCTCTTGGAGATATTATTAATGAAATTCAATTAAAGTATATTAGGTTAAAATAATAAAAAATATTATCAGATGATAATTTTATATTTCCATACAAAAATTTTACATTCATGTAAAGTGCCATGGTTGCTATGCTTATTTTCATTGACATAACGTCTTATCCTTCTATCAAATTCTTAGTTTTTCCAATTTAAAATTCTTAATATTTGACTGCTACCATTAAAATTGACAGTTTACAATGTTTATCACAAAAATAGACCCTGATAGCATGAAAGGAAATAGTTTATTGCCCTTAATTCTCAAGAAAATTAGAAGCATTGAATCAAGCTGCCCGGCTCTGCCTATGACCTCAGAATAATGTAACTTAAAACAGTTAGGGGAGAGTGGTGTATGGTGCCGCGCTTTGGCTTAAATGCCCTATAAATAATGATATAGATGTGATTTTAATGTGTGTATTTTTTAAGGTGAAGCTTATATTATCAGGGAACATATGTTATTACTCCAAACTGCTTTTCAATTAATTAAATAATGTAATAATTCTGAAAAAGGTAATACAGTCGAACCTGGATTTAGCGCCGGTTTTAGGGCTGACCTTGACTTTAAATCCAGGCTCAGAACTATTTTGTCTCTCCTGTTTTATCTCTCTCCTATCTCTGTCTCTGTTTTGTCACGCATGAGTGCACACCGCACATCCCCCGCAAACGTCTCTCACGCATCCACACGGCGCGGTGTCAATTCTCGGAAGGGCAAAGTCCAGGGGAGCTAAATCCAGGTTTCACTTTATGATGAAGAAAAAGTACTCCAAACATTTCCAACACTAATTTAATGTTTTCTTATTAATCAAAGTGAAGTATGTGGCAAAAGTAGTTATAACCTCTGACTCCCTGCTGAAATACATGGGGCGCGCCGTGGCGCGGCGTCATGCTCCATATGTGAGGGCGCAGGGTTTTATTAATTTTAATATATTTAAAACGTTTATAGAAACAAATCATGGTGCCGGAAGTTTACTAAAATACTTCACCTTTAAAAATCTTAACTTTTGCATACCCTCTGTCATCTGTGCGGAAAGGATAATGAGACAGCCACTCATATGCTTTGTCAATGCCCTGCGATTGCAGGGAAACGTCTAACACTCACAGGCGATTATTGCATCAGTGAGTCAGAGATATCAGCCAAGAGCGTGGCTGCGGTCCTCTCCCTATGGAGAGGGATTTGGAGTCACGCTTAGGCTCATAAGGGGACGCAACGGGATTACGCAAGCGTCAGGGGCTATTACGGCCTCAACCCAACTAATAATAATAATGTCTTGACTATTTCAGGATATGCTGTAAGTGCTTAATTTCAGCCAAAGACTTTTTCATCGGTTTCCGCTAAAACTGTTTTTTCATAATTTGATGCGTATTTTAAAACAGAAATTTCATCAAATCACTATTTTTCCAAACAGAGAAAGCTTTTTTATGTAATAAGCTAATCTGAAAATCAAAAATCACGAGCGTTATTTGTAATATTGTCACCGTGCCACACACCGGCACCATACCATACTCTCCCCTATATTTGTTTTATTGGAATTATTTATTTGTCAGAGGTTGTGTTGACTGGGTATGCTCTATTTGAAGTTACGTATAGGATCATATAGTCAAAGAAATTCGCGACATTTTGGACTCAAGACGAAGCCCCTAAGTTGAAAAACAAGTTACCCGGGCTTTTTAAAGTTGGAATTTCAAAAAACCGCTTTTGAAGGAAAACGCATCTAAATTTTGCGAGCACCATAAGTGCACGTTTTACTCTTTTTCTTATTCAACTATAAAATATATATGAAATATATATAGTGTTAATATAGTCAGTATAGGGTTCACTATCATTCCTCATTCAAACCCAAAAATAATAATTTTGCCCCTGACATAGAAAAAAGCGAATATCTCCTAAACTAGAATCATGTACAAGGGCCCTTTCATGTAGACGTACACAATTTTCACTTTAAAAATATACAAAAACGACAAAAATGCTTTGTTACGTAATATATAGAATAACCTATTGTATCCATCAATTAGAATAATAACATCATTATTACTTTTAACTAGTTACAAATTTAATTGCAATTTAATAAATTAATCAAACATACTGGAGATAGAACGTTACATATGTAAATAAAATCCTAATTTTCGTCGAAAGCACAATGAATAATTGGCCTTTTTAGGTGCATGAAACAAAAATTTTAACTTTTTGCATTTGCGATAGCAAAAGAGAAATCTAAGAGAAATAAAATTGCAATAGCCTTAATTTCATCAAAAAATCCAGATAGAACACTCTAATTCTCAGTCCGAGAATTGCGTTACTTAGCTACAACTGAAAAAGGTGATGAGGGGTTCACCTCTTCGATTTTTGGTGTGCACTAGATTATACAGGATTACAGTATCACATAAGATTACAAGAGATACATGAGATTGAATAAGATTATATTTAATTACACAATATGACGAGAGATTACACGAAATTCCCCTGGATTAGAACATATTATATAGGACTACATGTCATAGTGTACACCAGAGTACAAAACACTGGTTAACCCCTCAGTGGCACAGCCAGATGAGTCTAGCCGCATTTGGCCGATGTCTAGGAGAGACAAAAAAGGTTCTATAAAATCTTATTTCCCATCTAGTATTGTGTTATTTCTGTGACCTGTCACACAGATAGACTGGAAAGGAGGTCGTGTGTGACTTGAGTTATTTCTGTGACCTGTCACACGGATGCCTTCCCGCCCCCATGATAGGCAGAAAACGAGCTTGTGTGTGACCTAAGTTATTTATGTGACCTGTCACAGGGATGCCTTCCCGCCCACATGATAGGCTGAACAGGAGGTCGTGTGTCACCTAAGTAATTTCTGTGACCTGTCACAGTGGTGCCTTCCCGCACCCACGATAGGCTGGGAAGGAGGTCGTGTGTAACTTAAGTTTTTTCTATGACCTGTCACAGGGGTGCCTTCACGCACCCACGATAGGCTGGAAAGGAGGTCGTGTGTGACTTCAGTTATTTCTATGACCTGTCACAGAGGTGCCTTTCCGCTTCCACGATAGGCAGAAAATGAGGTCGTGTGTGAACTAAGTTATTTCTGTGACCTGTCACAGGTATGCCTTCCCGCCCCCATGATAGGATGAAAAGGAGGTCGTGTGTGACTTAAGTTATTTCTGCGACCTGTGACAGGGGAGCCTTCCCGCTCCCACAACACCTGGTAAAGGGGGTCCTGTGTGACCCGAGTAATTTATGTGACCTGTCACAGGGGTGCCTTCCCGACCCCACAACACCTGAGAAAAGGGGTCGTATGTGACCTAAGTCATTTCTGTGACCTGTCACAGGGATGCCTTCCAGCCCTTATGATAGGCATTAAAGGAGGTCGTGTGTGACTTAAGTTATTTATGTGACCTGTCACAAGGATGCCTTCCCGCCCCCATGATAGGATGAAAACAAGGTCGTGTGTGACCCAAGTTATTCATGTGACCTGTCACAGGGATGCCTTCCCGCCCCCATGATAGGCTGAAAAGGAGGTCGTGTGTGACTTCAGTTATTTCTGTGACCTGTCACAGGGATGCCTTCCCGCCCTCATGATGGGCAGGAAAGGAGGTCGTGTGTGACATAAGTTATTTCTGTGAACTGTGACAGGTGTGCCTTCCCGCCCACAAGATAGACTGGACTTAAGTTATTTCTGTTACTTGTCACAAGGGTGCCTTCCTGCACCCGCGATAGGCTGGAAATGAGGTCGTGTGTGACTTAAGTTATTTATGTGACCTGTCGCAGGGGTGCCTTTCCGCCTCCACGATAGGCAGGAAAGGAGGTCGTGTGTGACCTAAGTTATTTCTGTGACCCGTCACAGGTATGCCTTCCCACCCCCATGATAGGCTGAAAAGGAGGTTGTGTGTGACTTAAGTTATTTCGGCGACCTGTGACGGGGGAGCCTTCCCGCCCCCACAACACCTGGTAAAGGGGGTCCTGTGTGACCCGAGTAATTTATGTGACCTGTCACAGGGGTGCCTTCCCGCCCCTACAACACCTGAGAAAGGGGGTCGTATGTGACCTAAGTCATTTCTGTGACCTGTCACAGGGATGCCTTCCAGCCCTTATGATAGGCATTAAAGAAGGTCGTGTGTGACTTAAGTTATTTCTGTGACCTGTCACACGGTTGCCTTCCCGCCCCCATGATAGGGTGAAAACAAGGTCGTGTGTGACCCAAGTTATTCATGTGACCTGTCACAGGGAAGCCTTCCCGCCCCCATGATAGGCTGAATAGGAGGTCGTGTGTGACCTAAGTTATTTCTGTAACCTGTGACAGGGGTACCTTCCCGCCCCCACAACACCTGGGAAAGGGGATTGTGTGTGACCTAAGTTATTCCCATGACCTGTCACAGGGGTGCCTTCCTGCACCCACGATAGGCTGGAAAGAAGGTCGTGTGTGACTTAAGTTTTTTCTATGACCTGTCAAAGGGGTGCGCTCACGCACCCACGATAGGCTTGAAAGGATGTCGCGTGTGACTCTAGTTATTGGTATGACCTGTCACAGGGGAGCCTTTCCGCCTCAACAATAGGCAGGAAAGGACGTCGTGTGTGACCTAAGTTATTTCTGTGACCTGTCACAGGTATGCCTTCCCGCCCCCATGATAGGCTGAAAAGGAGGTCATGTGTGACTTAAGTTATTTCTGTGACCTGTCACAGGGATGTCTTCCCGCCCTCATGATGGGCAGGAAAGGAGGTCGTGTGTGACTTAAGTTATTTCTGTGAACTATGACAGGTGTGCCTTCCCGCCACCAAGATAGACTGGAAAGAAGGTCGTGTGTGACTTAAGTTATTTCTGTTACTTGTCACAAGGGTGCCTTCCCGCACCCGCGATAGGCTGGAAAGGAGGTCGTGTGTGACTTGAGTTATTTATGTGACCTGTCGCAGGGATGCCTTCCCGCCCCTATGGTAGGCTGGAAACGAGCTTGTGTGTGACCTAAGTTATTTATGTGACTTGTCACTGGGGTGCCTTTCCGCCTCCACGATAGGCAGGAAAGGAGGTCGTGCGTGACTTAAGTTATTTCTGTGACCTGTCACAGGTATGCCTTCCCGCCCCCATGATAGGCTGAAAAGGAGGTCGCGTGTGACTTAAGTTATTTCTACGACCTGTGACAGGGGAGAATTCCGGCCCCCACAACACCTGGTAAAGGGGGTCGTGTGTGACCCGAAATATTTATGTGACCTGTCACAGGGGTGCCTTCCCACCCCCACAACACCTGAGAAAGGGAGTCGTGTGTGACCTAAGTTATTTCTGTGACCTGTCACAGGGATGCCTTCCCGCCCTCATGATAGGAAGGAAAGGAGGTCGTGTGTGACTTGAGTTATTTCTGTCACCTGTGACAGGGGTGCCTTCCGACCCCACGATAGACTGGAAAGGAGGTCGTGCGTGACCTTAGTTATTTATGTGACCTGTCACAGGGATGCCTTCCCGCCCCCACAACACCTGGGAAAGGATTTCGTGTGTGACCTAAGTTATTTATGTGACCTGTCGCAGGGATACCTTCCCGCCCCTATGATAGGCTAAAAAGGAGGTCGTGTGTGACTTAAGTTATTTCTGTGACCTGTCACACGGATGCCTTCCCGCCCCCATGATAGGCTGGAAACGAGCTTGTGTGTGACCTAAGTTATTCCCATGACCTGTCACAGGGGTGCCTTCCCGCACCCACGATAGGCTGGAAAGGAGGTCGTGTGTGATTTAAGTTTTTTCTATGACCTGTAAAAGGGGTGCGTTCACGCACTCACGATAGGCAGGAAAGGAGGTCGTGTGTGACCTAAGTTATTTCTTTGACCTGTCACAGGGATGCCTTCCCGCCCTCATGATAGGCAGGAAAGGAGGTCGTGTGTGACTTAAGTTATTTCTGCGAGCTGTGACAGGGGTGCCTTCCCGCCCCCACGATAGACTGGAAAGGAGGTCGTGTGTTACTTAAGTTTTTTATGTGACCTGTCGCAGAGATGCCTTCCCTCCCCTATTGTAGGCCGGAAACGAGCTTGTGTGTGACCTAAGTTATTTATGTGACCCGTCACTGGGGTGCCTTCCCGCCTCCACGATAGGCAGGAAAGGAGGTCGTGCGTGACCTAAGTTATTTCTGTGTCCTGTCACAGGTATGCCTTCCTGCCCCCATGATAGGCTGAAAAGGAGGTCGTGTGTGACTTAAGTTATTCCTACGACCTGTGACAGGGGAGCCTTCCCGCCCCCACAACACCTGGTAAAGGGGGTCATGTGTGACCCGAAATATTTATGTGACCTGTCACAGGAGCGCCTTCCCGCCGCCACAACACCTGAAAAAGGGGGTCGTGTGCGACCTGAGTTATTTCTGTGACCTGTCAAAGGGATGCCTTCCCGCCCTCGTGATAGGCAGGAAAGGAGGTCGTGTGTGACTTAAGTTATTTCTGTGAACTGCGACAGGGGTGTCTTCCCGCCCCCACGATAAGCTGTAAAGGAGGTCGTGTGTGACTTAAGTTATTTCTGTGACCTGTCACACGGATGCCCTACTGCTCCCATGATAGGCTGGAAACAAGGTGGTGTGTGACCTAAGTTACTTATGTGACCTGTCACAGGGATGCCTTCCCGCCCCCACAACACCTGGGAAACGAGTTCGTGTGTGACCTAAGTTATTTATGTGACCTGTCACAGGGGTGCCTTCCCGCCCCACAGAACCTGAGAAAGGGGGTCGTGTGTGACCTCAGTCATTTCTGTGACCTGTCACAGGGGTGCCTTCCCGCACTTATGATAGACTGCAAAGGAGGTCGTGTGTGACCTCAGTTATTTCTGTGAACTGTCACAAGGGTGCCTTCCCGCCCCCACAACACCTGAGAAAGGGGGTCGTGTGTGACTTAGTTATTTCTGTGACCTGTCACAGGGATGCCTTTCCGCCCTCAGGATAGGCTGGAAAGGAGGTCGTGTGTGACCTAAGTTATTTCTGTGACCTGTCACAGGGATGCCTTCTCGCCCCCACGATAGGCTGGAATGGAGGTCGTGTGTGACTTAAGTTAATTATGTGACCTGTGACAGTGCTGCCTTCCCGCCCCCACCACACATGGTAAAGGGGGTCATGTGTGACCCAAGTTATGTATGTGAACTGTCACAGGGGTGCCTTCCGCCCCCACGATAGGCTGCAAAGGAGGTCGTGTGTGACTTAAGCTATTTCTGTGACTTGACACAAGGGTGCCTTCCCGCACCCACGATAGGCTGGAAAGGTGGTCGTGTGTGACTTAAATTATCTCTTTGACCTGTCACACGGATGCCTTCCCGTTCTCATGATAGACTGCAAAGGAGGTCGTGGGTGACTTGAGTTATTTCTGTGACTTGTAACAAGGGTGCCTTCCCGCCCCCGTGATAGGCTGGAAAGGAGGTCGTGTGTGACTGAGGTTATTTCTGTGACCTGTCACACGGATGCCTTCCCGCCCTCATGATAGGCTGGAAAGGAGGTCGTGTGGGACTTTAGTTATTCATGTGACCTGTCACAGGGATGCCTTCCCGCCTCCATGATAGGCTGAAAAGGAGGTCGTGTGTTACCTAAGTTATTTCTGTGACCTGTAACAGGGGTGCCTTCCCGTCCCCACAACACCTGGGAAAGGGGGTCGTGTGTGACCTAAGTTATTTCTGTGACCTGTTACAGGAATGCCCCCCGCCCTCATGATAGGCTGGAAAGGAGATCGTGTGTGCCCTAAGTTATTTCTGTGACCTGTCACAGGGGTGCCTTCTCGCTCCCACGATAGGCTGGAAGGGAGGTCGTGTGTGACTTGAGTTATTTCTGTGACTTGTCACAAGGGTGCCTTCCCGCACTCACGATAGGCTGGAAAGGTGGTCGTGTGTGACTTAAGTTATTTCTGTGACCTGTCACACGGATGCCTTCCCGCCTTCATGATAGGCTAGAAGCTAGGTCGTGTGTGACCTCAGTTATTTCTGTGACCTGTGACAAGGGTGCCTTTTCGTACCCACAACACCTGGGAAAGGGGGTCGTGTGTGACATAAGTTATTTCTGTGACCTGTTACAGGAATGCCTTCCCGCCTTCATGATAGGCTGGAAAGGAGTTCGTGTGTGACCTAACTTATTTCGGTAACCTGTCACAGGGGTGCCTTCTCGCTCCCACGATAGGCTGGAAAGGAGGTCGTGTGTGACCTAAGTTATTTCTGTAACCTGTTACAGGAATGCCTTCCCGCCTTCATGATAGGCTGGAAAGGAGATCGTGCGTGACCTAACTTATTTCGGTAACCTGTCACAGGGGTGCCCTTTCGCGCTCACGATAGGCTCGACAGGAGGTCGTGTGTGACCAAAATTATTTCTGTGACCTGTCACAAGGGTGCCTTCCCGCACCCCCGATAGGCTGGAAAGGTGTTCGTGTGTGACTTAAGTTATTTCTGTGACCTGTCACATGGATGCCTGCCCGCCCTCATGATAGACTGAAAAGGAGGTCGTGTGTGACTTAAATTATTTCTGTGACTTGTCACAAGGTCACCTTCCCGCATCCATGATAGGCTGGAAAGGAGGTCTTGTGTGACTTAAGTTATTTCTGTGACCTGTCACAGGAATGCATTCCCGCCCTCATGATAGGCTGGAAAGGAGTTCGCGTGTGACCTAAGTTATTTCTGTGACCTGTCACAGGAGTGCCTTCCCGCCCTCACGATAGGCTGGAAAGTAGGTCGTGTGTGACATAAGTTATTTATGTGACCTGTCACAGGGATACCTTCCCGCCCCCATGATAGGCTGAAAAGGAGGTCGTGTGTGACTTAAGTTATTTCTATAAATTTACACAAGGGTGCCTTCCCACACCCATGATAAACTGGAAAGGAGGTCGTGTGTGACTCAAGTTATTTCTGTGACCTGTCACATGGATGCCTTCCCGCCCTCATGATCGGCTGGAAACGAGGTCGTGTGAGACCTTAGTTATTCATGTGACCTGTCACAGGGATGCCTTCCCGCCCCCATGATAGGCTGAAAAGGAGGTCGTGTGTTACCTAAGTTATTTCTGTGACCTGTGACAGGGGTGCATTCCCGTCCCGACGACACCTGGAAAAGGGGGCCGTGTGTGACCTTATTTATTTCTGCGTTATGTGCCAGGGGTGCCTTCCCGCCCCCACACAACCTGGGAAAGGGAGTCGTGTGTGACCTTAGTTATTTCTGTGACCTGTTACAGGAATGCCCTTTGCCCTCATAATAGGCTGGAAAGGAGATCGTGCGTGGCCTAAGTTATTTCTGTGACCTGTCACAAGGGTGCCTTCTCGCTCCCACGATAGGCTGGAAAGGAGGTCGTGTGTGACTTGAGTTATTTCTGTGACTTGTCACAAGGGTGCCTTCCCGCACCCACGATAGGCTGGAAAGGTGTTCGTGTGGGGATATTTGAAGATATCTTCCAAAAATGGAGATAAACATTATTGTTTAAATCAAAAGAAGTCTTTATGCTTTTTATAGACAACCCAGCAGATTAGACAGAATCTTGAGATTAGTGTCTCTATTTGAAAAATTATTTTGTGATCGAAATAAAATCCACTTTTTAACTCTTTTTTCTTTTCTGGTATGATTGTCTCTGATGGACCAAAAAGAAGGAAGTTGCAAATCTAATTTTAATTTGTGAGCTTATGTTTGTTCTGATTTTGGTACAGTGTTTCAAACGAAAGAAGCCACTAATAGATTTAGTTTGTTTTGCAATTAGTCTAACAAAAATAATTTGTTGAAATTACTTTCTTTAGAAATGGAGAATGTTATCTTCTTTGTTACGAATCGTATCATCCAATATTGAATCATTGTTAGGATCCCAGAAGCAAGTTTCTTTTTGTAATTTGAAACTAATATTATCCCATTAGATTAAGTGAGCACTCAGATATTATTGATTAAGTGGAGTATGTTCAGGGATATTTGAAGATATCTTCCAAAAATGGAGATAAACATTATTGTTTAAATCAAAAGAAGTCTTTATGCTTTTTATGGACAACCCAGCAGATTAGACAGAATCTTGAGATTAGTGTCTCTATTTGAAAAATTATTTTATGATCGGAATAAAATCCACTTTTTAACTCTTTTTTCTTTTGTGATATGATTGTCTCTGATGGACCAGAAAGAAGGTAGTTGGAAATCTAATTGTGATTTGTAAGCTTTTTGTTCTGATTTTGGTACAGTGTTTTAAACGAAAGAAGACACTAATAGATTTAGTTTTTTTTATTCAGTCTAGCAAAACTCATTTGTTCATATTACTTTCCTTAGCAATGGAAAAGGTTATCTTCTTTCTCACTATCTCTCTATCATCCAATATTGAAATCATTGCTAGGATTCCAGGGGCAAGTTTCCTTTTGTAATTCAAAACTAATATTATCACATTGGATGAAGTGAGTACTCAGATATTATTGATAAAGTAGAGTATGTTCAGGGATATTTGAAGATATCTTCCGATAAATTAGGATAAACATTATTGCTTAAATGAAAATAAATCTTAATGGTTTCTAGAGACAACCCTGCAGATTAGAAAACAAATCTTGAGATTAGTGTCTCTATTTGAAAAATTATTTTATGATCGAAATAAAATCATTTTTACTCTTTTTTCTTTTGTGATATGATTGTGATATGATATGATTGATATGATTGATTTGTGAGCTTTTCTTTGTTTTGAATTTGGTACAATGTTTCTAAAGAAAGAAGCCACTAATAGATGTAATATTTTTATTTAATCTAACAAAAATCATTTGTTGAAATTACTTTTCGTAGCAATGGGAAATGTTATATTCTTTGTCACGAATCGTATCATCCAATATTAAATCATTCCTAGGATCCCAGGGGCAAGTTTCTTTTTGTAACTCAAAATTAATATTATCCCATCGGATGAAATGAGCACTCAGATATTATTGAAAAAGTGGAGTATATTCAGGGATATTTGAAGATATCTTCCGATAAATTGAGATAAACATTATTGCCTGAATCATAAGAAATCTTAATGGTTTTTATAAACAACCCTGAAGATAAGAACGAATCTTAAGATTAGTGTCTCTATTTGAAAAATTATTTTATGAATGAAATAAAATCTTTCTTACTCTTTTTTTTCGTGATATGATTGTCTCCAATGGACCAGAAAGAAGGTAGTTAAAAATCTAATTTTGGTTTGTGAGCTTTTTGTTCTGATTTTGGTACAATGTTTCTCACGAAAGAAGCCACTAATAGAGTTAGTGTTTTTTGTTAATTATTTTTTCTTTTTATTCTAACAAAAATAATTTGTTGAAATTACTTTCCTTAGCAATGGAAAGTGTTATATTCCTTGTCACGAATCGTATCATCCAATATTGAATCATTGTTAGGATCCGAGAAGCAAGTTTCTTTTTATGATTCAAAACTAATATTATCCCTTCGGATGGATTGAGCACTCAGATATTATTGAAGAAGTGGAGTATGCTCAGGGATATTTGAAGATATCTTCCGATAAACTTAGATGAACATTATTGCCTAAATCAGAAGAAATCTTAAAGATTTTTATAAACAACCCTGCAGATAAGAATGAATCTTGAGATTAGTGTCTCGATTTCAACATTTATTTTAAGATCGAAATAAAATCATTGTTGCTCTTTTTTCTTTTGTGATATGATTATCTCTAATGGACCAGAAAGAAGGTAGTTGAAAATATAATTTTGATTTGTGAGCTTTTTGTTCTGATTTTGGTACAATATTTCAAACTAAAGAAGCCACTAATAAATTTAGCTTTTTTTCCATTTAGTTTAACAAAAATCATTTGTTACAATTACTTTCCTTGGCAATGGGAAAGGTTATATTCTTTGTCACGAATCGTATCATCTAATATTGAATCATTGTTAGGATCCGAGAAGCAAGTTTCCTTTTATGATTCAGAACTAATATTATTCCATTGGATGGATGGAGCACTCAAATATTATTGAAGAAGTGGAGTATGTTCAGGGATATTTGAAGATATCTTCCTATCAATTGAGATAAACGTTATTGCCTAAATCGAAAGAAATCCTAATTGTTTTCATAAACAAACCTGAAGATAAGAACGAATCTTGAGATTAGTGTCTCTATTTGAAAAATTATTTCAAGATTGAAATAAAATCTACTTTCTTACTCTATTTTTCTTTTGTGACATTATTGTCTCTAATGGACTAGAAAGAAGGTAGCTGGAAATCTAATTTTGATTTGTGAGCTTTTTGTTCTGATTTTGATACAATATCTCAAACTAAAGAAGCCACTAATAAATATAGTTTTTTTCATTCAGTCTAAAAAAAATCAGTTGTTGAAATTACTTTCCTTATCAATGGGGAATGTTATATTCTTTGTCACGAATAGTATCATCCAATATTGAATCATTGTTAGGATCCGAGAAGCAAGCTACTTTTTATGATTCAAAACTAACATTATCCCATTGGATGGATTGAGCACTCAGATATTATTGAAGAAGTGGAGTATGTTCAGGGATATTTGAAGATATCTTCCGATAAATTGAGCTAATCGTTATTGCCTAAATCAAAAGAAATCTTAATGGTTTTTATAACCAACCCTGCAGATAAGGACGAATCTTGAGATTAGTGTCTCTATTTGAAAAATTACTTTGAGATCAAAATGAAATCTACTTTTTAATCTTTTTTTCTTTCGTAATATGATTGTCTCTAATGGACTGGAAAGAAGGTAGCTGGAAATCTAATTTTGATTTGTGAGTTTTTGTTCTGATCTTGGTACAATATTTCAAACAAAAGAAGCCACTAATAGATTTAGTTTTTTTTATTATTTCATTTAGTCTAACAAAAATCATTTGTTGAAATTACTTTCCTTAGAAATGGGAAATGTTATATTCTTCGCCACGAATCGTATCGTTCAATATTGAATCATTGTTAGGATCCCAGAAGCAATTTTCTTTTCATGATTCGAAATTAATATTATCCCACTCGATGAAATGAGCACTCAGATATTATTGATGAAGTGGAATGTGTTCAGGGATATTTGAAGATACTTTCCGATAAATTGAGATAAACATTATTGTCTAAATCAAAAGAAATCTTAATGGTTTTTATGAACAGTCCTGAAGATAAGAAAGAATCTTGAGATTAGTGTCTCTATTTGAAAAATTATTACAAGATTGAAATAAAATCTACATTTCTTTTTCTTTTGTGATATGATTTTTCTAATGGACTAGAAAGAAGGTAGCTGGAAATCTAATTTTGATTTTTGAGCTGTTTGTTGTGATTTTGGTACAATATTTTAAACTAAAGAAGCCACTAATAAATTTAGTTTTTTTAGTTAGTCTAACAGAAATCATTGCTAGGATCCTAGATGCAAGTTTCTTTTTGTAATTCGAAATTAATATTATCCCATTGGATGAAATGAGCACTCATATATTATTGAAGAAGTGGAGTATGTTCAGGGATATTTAAAGATATCTTCCGATAAATTAAGATAAACATTATTGCCTAAATCAAAAGAAATCTGAATGCTTTTTGTAAGCAACCCTGAAGATAAGAACTGATCTTGAGATTAGTGTCTCTATTTGAGAAATTATTCTAAGATAAAAATAAAATCTTTCTTACTCTTTTTTCTTTCGTGATATGATTGTCTCTAATGGAACAGAAAGAAGGTAGCTGGAAATATAATTTTGATTTGTGAGCATTTTGTTCTGATTTTGGTACAATTTTTTAAACGAAAGAAGCCACTAATAGAGTCAGTGTTTTTTTAAATTAGTTTTTCTTTGTATTTTAACAAAAGTAATTTGTCGAAATTACTTTCCTTAGCGATGGAAAATGTTATATTCTTTGTCACGAATCGTATCATCTAATATTGAATCATTGTTAGGATCCGAGAAGCAAGTTTCCTTTTATGATTCAGAACTAATATTATCCCATTGGATGAAATGAGCACTCAGATATTATTGAAGAAGTGGAGTATGTTCAGAGATATTTGAAAGCCGACATTGTTTTATGGGAGACAGCTGGGTAATAGGAACTTTTCAATTAAGTAATATAAATTTGGTCTTGTCTGGAAGTAGACTTGCAAGTGAACTATACTTTTGATGTCAATAGAACACGTTTTACTTGTTCCTGACGTCTGACCCATTTTGAACTATTCACCAGGTTAGTTTCACTTGAAGGGGGTGGAGGTTGGTCCACGAGTCTGGTCGCACTTCTACTGAATAAGCAAACTCTGTCACAAAGGGGCTTTCAAGTTGTTCCATGGTGTTAGCAAAGCTACACAAATCTTTTGGCTGCTTGTCCAAGTTTCGCTATGTAGGTAATACACAAAGAATGTTATAGTAGAAAAATATTTTAATGGATTTCGAAATAGGAACATTTAGTCCATTTAATAGGAGCTCTAATCTACTGGGAAATGGAGAAAAATTATCAAAATATTAATATTTGAATGATTGCGAAAGACGAGTGAATATTTCCTCAGATAAGATATTTTTCAAGGATGTCAAGGTCATTTTTAAAGTAACTTTCAATGAGGAATTCAATGCTGACCTTTATTTTGATCTTGACGATGACCTTCAACGTTTTTTCAGGTCATTTAAAAAAAAATGGAAACCCCCTTTTTACATCGGCAATCGATAGAGCGGGAAATTTTACGCTCAAATATGTACCCAGGTTATACATAGTAGGGTGATTTTTTTTTGGCTTTTTTTTTAATTCAATTTGGAACCCCGACAATTTATCCTCTTGCCGAGAAAATTACCTCTGATTTGTTTCAGAATTGAAAAAATATATTTAGAGGTCGCTCAAGGTCATTATAAGGCAAAAATGGCTATTCACGATTAAATTGTTCCTATCAATTGATTACTGATTCTGACGCATATGAATCTTGTTCTTTACAAGTCGATATTGCATTTAAATTTTTTTCAGATTTTCACAATGACATTCAAAGGTGGCTCAAGGTCATTTTCTTAACAAAATGGTAATTCAATTATATCCTACTGTTTTTAACGTTTTCTATTTTTAATTTGAAGAAAAATTATTAAGAAAATATCTACCATGAAAAAGAAAAAATTTTGGAATGACCATTTTCCGCAAAATGACCTTGAATGACCTTAAAGTAATATATGACACACAGTTATTAAAACTTTTGACTTATTTTTTCTTTCCGCAATGAATAGATACACTTTTTCTCAAAACAAAAGAAACTAGAGAAAATTTAATAAAATCAACATTTTATTAAGAAAATGTCCTTGAGCGACCTTTGAATGTTATTGAAAAAATCTTAAAGAAAATCTGAGTGAAATATTGACTTGTAAATAATAAAATTTATATGCATCAAAAATGAATAATCAATGATCAGCGTCAATTTAATTAGGAATGAGCATATTTGTCCTAAAATGACCTTGAGCGACCTTTGCATTTTTTTTGTAAATATCTGAAAATTGCAAAGAACACAATTCATACGCGCCAGAAATAAATAATTGATAAATAGCATCAATTGAATAAGAATGGCCATCTGGCCTTAAAATGACCTTGAGCGACCTTTGAATTTTGTTTGTAAAAATCTGAAAAAATCTGAAAAAATCTGACATGAGTGCAATATTGAATTGTAAAGAACACAATTCATATGCGCCAGAAATAAATTATCAATAAATAGCGTAAATTTAATCAGAATAGCCATTTGGCCTCAAAAGGACCTTGAGCGACCTTTGACTGTTATTGTGAAAATCTGAAAAACATCTGAGCGCAATACTAAAGAACACAATTCATACGCGCCAGGAATAAATAATCAATGAATAGCGTCAATTTAATTAGGAATTAGCATTTTTGCCCTAAAGTTACCTTGAGCGACCTCTAAATATATTTTTTTAAATTCTGAAACAAAAATAACAATTTGTAGGGGTGCCAAGTTGAAATACAAAAGAAAGCCAAAAAAATCACCTTATTACATAGGTAAATTGTAACCTTCAAAGGGGGTTTACAATCAGGAAAAAATTGATCTTGAAATGACCTTGAAAGGTCATCGTCAAGGTCATGCTTAAGGTGGCTACTGAATATGCCTTTTTAAAGTTAGAAACTTTTCTCGTTACCAAAGAAATTTAAAATGCCTTTGTTCCCATGAGATAATAAATCGTTTAAACAATTATTTTTGTTAACATTGATGAACTATTACCTCTCTCTAATTGAGCATTGAACAAAAATTGGACATTTTTTGAAAGAACAGCGATTTTCTATATCAATTCTGAGAGAAAATTGCTAAAAACAATAATAAACTGTTTAAACAATTTATGTAAACATCTAATGATCAGTAAAAAGTGGTGTTTTATGTATTGGGACCCTATAAAACAGACTTATGGAGGTGATATTTGAAAAGTAATGCTTTATTCGTATTCTATGGCTAATTGTGAAGAGAAATGTTCAATTTCGACTCGATTCAACTAATATTGAGGATTCTGAATAAAATGTACAAAAACGTCTCTTTTTGTTATGGGAAATACGTGTTAAACTTCATGGGGCTTGCGCCACCTCTTAATATTATTAAAAAAAAAAAAGATTTATTTTTGTGTGGATGTCTTGTGATTTTCAGTAGTTGAAGAAACTATTAAATAATTCACACAAGATGACACAATTCCACGCAGTTTAAGTGCCAGTGACACTGGACCTTGCGCCATGATGACCAAGCAAATCCTACACCCACGCACCTTGATTCATTATTGAAAAATTAATTTTTCCTTGATATCCGCGATGACGAAAGGTCCAGTGTCGCAGGCTAATTTTGAGGGAAATTAATTTTTTAATCAATAATCAAGGTACGTGGGTTATGGATTTGCTTGATCAGCAAACTATCATTCCTTATATTTTTATCAATATCCGGGATGACGTAAGGTCCAGTGTCGCTGGCTAATTTTGAGGGAAATTAATTTTTCAATAATTAATTAAGGTACGTGGATTCAGGATTTGCTTGGTCGGCCAAGTATAATTCCTAATTTTTGTTATCAATATCCATTAAGACGCAAGGTCCAGTGTCGCTAGCTAATTTTGAGGAGAAAAATAATTTTTCAATAATTGATTAAGGTGCGTGGGTTCGGGATTTGCTTGGTCGGCAAAGTATAATTCCTAATTTTTGTCATCAATATCCATTAAGACGCAAGGTCCAGTGTCGCTGGCTAATTTCGAGGGGAAATTAATTTTTCAATAATTAATTAAGATACGTGGGTTCAGGATTTCCTTGGTCAGCGTACTATTATTCCTTATATTTGTTATCAATATCCATTAAGACGCAAGGTCCAGTGTCGCTGGCTAATTTTGAGTAGGAATTGAATTTTTCAATAATTAAAGAAGGCACGTGTGTTCAGGATTTGCTTGGTCAGCTAACTAGCATTCCTAATTATTTTATCAATATCCACGATGACGCAAGGTCCAGTGTCGCTGGCAACTTTAAAAGGGAAATTAGGTTTTCAATAATTAATTAATGTACGTGGGTTCAGGATTTGCTTAGTCAGCAAACTACCATTCCTAATTTTTTTATCAATATACGCGATGACGCAAGATCCAGCGTCGCTAGGTAATTTTGAGGGGAAGCTAATTTTTCAATAATTAATTAGGGTACGTGGCTTCAGGATTTGCTTGGTCAGCAAACTATCATTCCTAATTTTTGTTATCAATATTCATTAAGACGCAAGGTCCAGTGTCGTTGACTAATTTTTCTGGGAAAATTAATTTTAAAATAATTAATTAAGGTACGTGGGTTCAGGATTTGCTTGGTCAGCAAATTATCATTCCTTATTTTTGTTATCAATATCCATTGAAACGCAAGGTCCAGTGTCGCTGGCTAATTTTGAGGGAAATTAATTTTTCGATAATTAATTAAGGTACGTGGATTCAGGATTTGCTTCGTCAGCAAACTATCATTCCTAATTTTTGTTATCAATATTCATTAGGACGCAAGGTCCAGTGTCGCTGGCTAATTTTGAGGAGAAAAATAATTTTTCAATAATTGATCAAGGTACGTGGGTTCAGGATTTGCTTGGTCGGCAAAGTATAATTCCTAATTTTTGTTATCAATATCCATTAAGACGCAAGTTCCAGTGTCGCTGGCTAATTTCGAGGGGAAATTGATTTTTCAATAATTAGTTCAGGTACGTGGGTTCAGGATTTGCTTGGTCAGCGTGCTATTATTCCTTATATTTGTTATCAATATCCATTAAGACGCAAGGTCCAGTGTCGCTGGCTAATTTTGAGTAAGAATTGAATTTTTAATAATTAAAGAAGGCAAGTGTGTTCAGGATTTGCTTGGTCAGCTAACTATCATTCCTAATTTTTTTATCAATATCCACGATGACGCAAGGTCCAGTGTCGCTGGCAACTTTAAAAGGGAAATTAAGTTTTCAATAATTAATTAATGTACGTGGGTTCAGGATTTGCTTAGTCAGCAAACTACCATTCCTAATTTTTTTATCAATATACGCGATGACGCAAGATCCAGCGTCGCTAGGTAATTTTGAGGGGAAGCTAATTTTTCAATAATTAATTAGGGTACGTGGCTTCAGGATTTGCTTGGTCAGCAAACTATCATTCCTAATTTTTGTTATCAATATCCATTAAGACGCAAGGTCCAGTGTCGTTGACTAATTTTTCTGGGAAAATTAATTTTAAAATAATTAATCAAGGTACGTGGGTTCAGGATTTGCTTGGTCAGCAAATTATCATTCCTAATTTTTGTTATCAATATCCATTGAAACGCAAGGTCCAGTGTCGCTGGCTAATTTTGAGAAGAAATTATTTTTTCAATCAATAATCAAGGTACGTGGGTTATAAATTTGCTTGGTCATCAAACTATCATACCTTATATTTTTATCAATATCCACGATGACGCAAGGTCCAGTGTCGCTGGCTAATTTTCAGGGGAAATTAATTTTTCAATCAATAATCAAGGTACGTGGGTTATGGATTTGCTTGGTCAGCAAACTTTCATTTCTAATTTTTTTATCAATATCCACGATGACGCAAGGTCCAGTGTCGCTGACTTTTAGACTAACGGTGAACCATTCAAAATCTAAATTGTGTTGTCTGCTCAATGGTTAGATGAACGTCGAGTTTTGGCTAAATCAACCAAAATATTTTCTTATAGCAGCGAAAACACTTACTTGCAATAACTAAACTATTTGTTTGGATTAACCAAAGGTTTTTCTTGGACCAATCAAAATATTTTTTAGATTCAACCAAAATTTTGTTCATTAGACCATATTTTTTGGTGTAGTTTCTCTTTCAGGAGGGTGGAGTAATGATGTCAACATCTGTATCCATTATCGAATATATCATGCATGCAACATTGCTACATATAGACAAGTTAAGAGCTAGTTAGTGTTACAAGGGAAGCTCGTATTTCAATATTCCAGAGACCAAAACACGAGAATAGCATCGATTGATTCCATGTTCTATACAAATATTTGATAGTGTACTACATGCAGCTAAATTCACATTCTGGGTTAAGTATATATTTTATCACTGTATCTACATATCTACTTTAGATAGTTTATATTTTAGACTCGTCTTTATAATTAGCAGTGATTTTACTAAGTATTGAGCTAGCATCATGAATCACAAACCTACAGTTTTTGATTTGAAAGAAAAATTACTCTAATTAACTTTTTTTTTCGAAAAAAAAATCTCCTTTCGCTCCGCTGGGAATCGAACCTCAGAACTTCCGATTGCCGGTCGGGTGCTTTCCCATTAAGCTATTTTGCTCGATGGTACAAACCAAGTTTTTTTCAGGGAATCTGTATTACCATCAGAGAATAACAGAAATTTTTAACGTCTTTTCAGACTAGATGGAGCTATGAATTAAACATTATTTTAATTAATCTTTTTCTTACTATTTTTTTCTGATATTTTATCAGAAGAATATTAATTGAAATAATTTTTAATACATAGCTCCATGTAGTCTGAAAAGAAGTCATACATTTTTGTTATTCTCTGATGATAATACAGATTCCTGAAAAAAATTTGAATTGTTCCATCTAGCAAAATAATGCGTGTATTTCTGAAAAAAGTATCATCTCTCGATCTCTGTAGTTGCTTAATCTATTTTCAACTCAAATTTGAAGTTTTAAACTAAAAAAGATATATTTTAAACCAAAATAAAAAAGAGTTTTTCAACTAAAAGATTTATTTTCTACCAGTAAAGACATTTTTTTATTCAAATAAATTAATTTTTAAACAAAAAGATTAATTTTATACTGAAAAAGACAAATTTGGAACAACATACATGAATTTTCAACTCAGAGTTTTTGATTAAAAATAAAAATCTTTCAGCATTTTAATTTTAGTTATTATATTTTTCGTTAAGAATTTATATTTTTTGGTTTAAGATTCAATTACTTGGTTATAATTTGATCTACTTTGTTAAAAAAATTTTGTTGTTGAAGATTCATCATTTTAGTTGAAAATTGGCCCTTTTTTGAAAAAAAAAATTTTTTTTTTTGAAAATATTCAATCATTTTTGGTTTAAAATACGACTTTTTGAGGGTTCAACAATTTTGTTTAAAATTCAACTATTTGCTTAAAGATGAACTTTTTTGTTCAAATTGTAATTTGACATATCTGATATTTTCAAAAACCTTTTCGAATTTTCTGAAGAATTTCAGGAAAATCATACTTATATAATTTTTAAAAGAAATAAATAGATGGACCTAAAAAACTAATATTTATCCAAATTTTTATTCTGTATTAAAAAAAATTATGCTTTCTCTCAAATTTTTTTCAAGGTATCTATATTATGAACAGAAAATTTCAGATATATTAAATTACAATTTGAACAAAAAAGTTCATCCTTAACCAAATAGTTGAATTTAAAAAAACAACGGGTAAATCCTGAAAAAAGTCGTATTTGAAACCAAAAACGATTTAATATTTTCGAAAAAAAAATGAATTTTCTACGGAAAAGGATGAATTTTTAACTAAAATGAAATCATCAACCAAAATGAAAACTTTTCAACAAAGCAGTTCAAATTATGACCAAGTAATTCAATTTTAAACCAAAAAATACAAATTCTCAACGAAAAATGTAATAGCTAATATTTAAATCAAAAAACATTTTAATTTTAAATCAAAAACTCTTAGTTTAAAATCCATGTATGTTGTCCAAAATTTGTCTTTTTCAGTAGAAAATGAATCCTTTTGTTTGAAAATTAATTTGTTTGATTGAAAAAATATCTTTACTGGTAGAAAATAAATCTTTTGGTTCAAAAAATCTTTTTTATTTTGGTTGAAAAAATACCTTTTTTGTTTTAAATCTTTAAATTTCAGTTAAAAATAGATATTTTGAGGTAAAAATTAGCTGTTTGCTTCAAAATTGATGTACTTCATTAGAAATTCGTCTAAAAAATTAAAGAATTTTGTAAAAAAGTAATATTTTTCGTTTGAAATTCAAACACTTTCATAAAAAATTAAACTGGTGAAGAACTGAGTTTTTTTGTTCAAAATTAATGTGTTTTGTTTAAAATTTTACTTTTTGATGAAAAATAAAGCTTTTTGCTTAAAAAGTCGTTTTTTACTGAAAAATGTAATTACTTAGTTGAAAATGAAACTACTTTGATAAAAATTTATTCTTTGTTCAGAGATACATGAGCCTAGTAGAAAATTAAACCATTTGGTTGAAAATTCGTTTTTATTTTTTTTTTTGCAACTTAATTTTTTAACTGAAACGTCAACTATTCAATTTTTTATTGTAAATTTAACTTTTTTTAGTTAAAAATGTATTTATTTTTTTCTTGGTTGAAAATTTAACTTTTTTGTTAAAAATTGATATTTTTCAGATGAAAATTGTACTATTTAGTTCAATTAATGTATTTTGTTGAAAATTCATCTAAAAAATTCAACAATTTTATGAAAAATAAGTTTTCTGGATTAAAATTCAACCAGCTTTGTGACATAATCAACTTTTTTGTTAACAATTCGGTTTTTCGTTAAAAATTAATATTTTTCTTAAAAATTCATCTTTTTGGTAGAAAATTAACCATCTTTGTTAAAAATTAAATAATTTTGTTAAAAAGTATTCTTTTTGGTTGAAAAGTCAAATGTTTTTTTGCAATTTCGTTTTTTTGGTTGAAATCAATTGGTTGTGATTTAAAACTTTTTTGGATGAAAATTAATTTCTTGGTAGAAAGTTCAACAATTTTGTCAAAGTTATTTTTTAGTTTAGGATTCATTATTTTAGTTGAAAATCCATCTATTTGTTTGAAAATTTGAATATTTTGTTGAAAAATCGTTGCTTAATTGTTGAGAATTTAATTTTTAAGTAAAAATTTAACTATTCCAGTTTAAGATTTCTCATTTTAGTAGAAAATTAATTTTTGAACTAAAGATTTATTTATTCAATTATTGATGAAAAATGTATCCTTTTCCGTTAAACATTCAACTATTTGATTGTAAATTGATTCTTTTAAATTAACAATTCATATATTTTGTTGAAAAATCGACTTTTCCAGTAGAAAATTAATCATCATGGTTGATTTCAAATGAAAACTAAACTATTGAATTAAAAGATTTTTAAATTAATTAATTCCTTAATTTAAATTTGAATTTAACTTTTGTTTGATTATTTTTTCAGTTGAAAATTTAACTATTCAATTATTGGTTGAAAATGTATATTTTTTAGTTGAAAACTCGACTACGTCATTGCAAATTCATGTAATTTGTTGAAAAATCTTTTTTTTTCAGAAAAACATTAATCTTTTCGTTTTATTTTAACTGAAAATTGAACTATTTTATTTTTGGTTGAAAATGTAACAATTATCTTGAAAATTCGCTTTCTTAGTTAAAAATTAATTTTTTTGAACTGAAAATTTAACTATTTCATTTTTGGTGAAATTTATCATTCTTAGTTAAAAATTAATGTATTTTCTGGATTTTGTTGTTGTTGAGAAAATCAAGATTCTTCTTTAAAGAAGTTAATTTTTTATTGAAAATTTGGTTGCAAGTTCAATTTGAAAATTCACTGTTTGGTAGAAAATTGATCTTTTTGACTTGGAAATTGAACAATTTGGTAGAAAGATAAACTTTTTGGTTGACAAATTACATTTTTTGGTTGAAAATTTAACTTTTTTGTAGAAAATTTTTCTTTTTGGCTTTAAAATTAAATTATTTAGTTGAAAATTCAATTATTTTATCTAAAATTAATTTACTTCGCATACAATTCAACAATATTGTTAAAAAAATTCTTTGTATAAAAATTAAACTTTTTTGTAGAAAATTTGTCTTTTTGACTTTGAATTTAAATAATTTTGTTGAAAATTTACGTAATTTGTTAAAAATTCGTGATTTCCGGTAGAAAATTAATATCCTTAGTCGAGAATTCATATTTTTACTTGAAAAATTAGTAACTTCTTTAAAAATTAATTTTCTTTTGTAAACATTTTTTTATCTTAAAATTTACATATGTAATTTTCAGTTAAAACTTTATTCTGTATATTGGATAAGTTGGAATTTCGTCTTTTCTGAAATTTTCAACTTTTTGTTTGCTGTTCACTTAGATTACGTTGAATAATAATTGAGGTAAACAACATTATTTGTTTAAACAATTCATTAATAATAATAATATTTAATTTGAATAATGCCAGAAAGTTGCGAGTTTTTTTTCTAATTTTAAACTTTTCTTTGACTTTTTAATTAGGAAAAAATACAAAATATTAATATAGATTTAAGCAAAAAGGCTCTCAGTAACTACCTCAGGTAAAATTTACATTTAATATGCTCCTTATAGAAAACTTGAAAAATATTACGAATATCTGGTTTATTTCAAAAAAACATATTCACAAGGAAGGAAGAGATTTAAAAAAAAATTATTCTCTCCATTGCTTATTTATTATTTGATCATAACCAAACAAGTAAAGCACTGATCTAAGAGATGGTGTTATAAACAATATAAATTATTTTAACAACTATTTTTGTTAATTTTCATTAATTATTACCTCACTAAGCAAAAAGTGGACAAAAAGTTAAAATTTCAGAAAAAACTCGCAGTTGTCTGGCATTAATATAGATGAAGATTGATGATAGTTATAAACAATAATAATTTGTTCCGAAAAGTATTTTTGCTAAATTTGAATAATTATTAGATCACTCCAAGTGAAAGATAGACGAATAGTGAAAAATTTCAGAAAAAACTGCAACGTTCTACCATTAAGCAAAGAGAATATAATAAACAATAATGATAAATTGTTTAAACAATTATTTTTGTTAACTTGAATTATTTGATCACTTCACTCTAGTTGCAAAATGGACAAAAGTTAAAAAATTTAGAAGAAACGGCAACTATATAGTATTAATATAAAAGAAGATAGCTATATACAATAATAATTTGTTTAAACAATATTTTTGCTATATGAAATTAAATATTAACTCACTCCAAATGAAAAGTGGACAACAAGTTTACAATTTAAAAAAAAAACGCAATTTCTAGCATTATTCAAAGATAATATTATTAACAATAATAATAAATTGTTTAAACTATCGTTTATCTCAACCTTAATAAACTATTACCTTTCACTGATTGAAAATTGGACAAAAAGTGGAAATTTAAAAAAAAAACTGCTACTTTCTATGTTCATTAAAAGAAAAAATGGCTAAAAACAATAATAAATTGTTTAAACAGTCTATTTAAACATCTGATTATCAGTAAAAAGTGGTGTTTGATGTATCAGAAAATGTTTGCATTCAAAACACCGCGAATAAATCATAATTATCGCCGAAAACTCGCAAATCCCATTTTTTCACTTATGGGGGTTTTTTGGGACCCTATAAAACAGACTAATGGGGGTGATATTTGAAAATTAATATTTTTGGACCACCCCACAGTGAGCCAGGAGAACGGTGAAAGTGACAAAAATTCGATTTTACGAATATAATTAGGTTTTCGCTGACGATGATTTTGAATTTGACGCCAAAAAGTACAAATTCAAAATGTCGGATCCAATATGGCGGATAAAGTTTCAAAATTCTAATATGTTTATCTGAAACTTGGTATAAGGGGAGTCTTGAGGTCGCTGATTTATAATTTGACGTCAAAAATTACAAATTCAAAATGGCGGATCCAATATGGCGGATCCAATATGGCGGATAAAGTTTAAAAATTCTCACATATTAGCCTGAAATATGATACAAAGAAGTTTTTGGGATTTCTCATTTTAAATTTGGCGACAAAAATCACAAATTCAAAATGGCGGATCCAATATGGCGGATAAAGTTTGAAAATTCGCACATATTAGTCTGAAATATGTTATAAGGGAGTTTTTGAGATCGCTGTTTTCAAATTTGACGTGAAAAATTACAATTTAAATTGGCGAATCCAATATGGCGGATTAAGTTAAAAAATTCTTAGATATTTGTCTGAAATATGGTATTAGGATATGATTCTTTTCTTAAAAGGCCTGGTCCCAAAGGGCTAGCTCCTCGCAGCTCCTTTTTCTGGTACCTGCGGCCGGCTACTCGGCCATCCCTACTCTCTCTTCTATTGTGAACGAGGAAAATCCCATCTGATCGTTTTGTCTCGGAAATCCGATATGAGACCGATACGAGACCACACTTTCCGAGATTTTTCCGATACGAGACGAAACCGAGCGATACAACACACAAGTCTTATGCAATTGCAGTACCATGTACTAACCTTTCTGGCGGCTGGCATTTCCACCTATCGAAGTCATACTACAAAACTCACTATTCCGCGAAATATTTTCGTCGTTTTTTGATTCTATAACATTGATTTTTAGTTGGAAAATTGTCGTACGCCAACAAAAACACTTGAAAGACACTTGACAAACAATGATTGCATGCATGCAGACTAACGAACTGCGACTTTTTCAACTGCGCAATAAGCCGAGACCACCTGAACCATTTTCACTTGGCATGCATTATATTGCGTAATATACGCGACTGACTACTCGCGCACTCGGCCCTCCCGAGGCGAGAGTCGCAACCGTCTCTCGCCCCACGCGATGAGAAACTGCGTTGGCCAGCAGTTCTAGGAATGTCGGATGTATTTATTATTGATTTCAAATCACTTGCGCTTTTCAGCTGAAAAAAGAGCGACAGGCAGCGCATAGATACAAGAGCGGGGCAGCCAATGAAAGTTGTTGATAAAAATAAACTGCCCACTTGCGGTAAGGGTGGGGCCCCTTTCAGCATTGAAAATAACGAATCCCTTCGTTTCAAGGGCGCTGACATGTTGGAGACTTTACTGTATTATCAAGCGTGAAGCGCGAGAACCAACAGACGCGCACCCCAGGCGCGTTCAAACTTGCGAGCGAAGCGAGTCGCGCTCGCATCGCGCGATGAGATTGTGCCTGCGGGTACATTTTCTTTTGTGATTTTTTTGGTGTGGATTCGAACAAATTTCAGGGCGATGTACATCAAAATTCGAAAAAAACTTTCCAATGCATTTTTGGACCACCCTATTGCGCAAAGCTTCGATTCAGTTTTGGATGAAAATTTTACAACTTGGGATTTAGTGTGAATTGGATAGATTTTATTTGTGATTAAAAACGACACATAATTTTCATGCATTTTTTATCGCTAAAAAATTTATTTAATAATATGCTCAGCTAAATATTATAATTTTATTAATCAAATGGGAGTCATTATCTTCGATTTTTAATGAACAAAACAATTTAAGAAAGTTTCATAGATACAGCACTTACCGTTTGCTAGATACGCATAATAGAAAAACCATCTCTTACTGTAAAGTCGACAATTTCACAATTTACGCTTATTCAAGACGAATCATTGTTCTCGATTTCTGCAGAATTTCCTGAAATTTCTTTGAAAATTTTTTGTGATTTTGCATAATCTTTGAAAATCATTTAAAATCAAAGATCACATTGAAAAACTTTTCATAATATATCAATCAGGATTGAAATATGAAAATTTTTCCGAAAAAAGTAGTTTAAGCAGAAACAAAGAACCGATTGGAAAACTTGAATCGGTCGAAAGCCTCAGAGTATCCGCAATCTTAATTGGCCATTTTCGATAGCGAACAATTCACTACGATTTGAAATTTAACGTTTTATTTATTTATTGGCCATCCATTTCATAAATATATAATTATGAATATATTTCTTCAAAATGGAAATGCATAACGGAATCTGACACTCTTGTATATAGTTTGTTTAACTCGTCCACTAATTTACAAATTTGTTACTCTGTGTGAAATGTAGGAGAAAAACCTCAAAATTTTCTATCCGATTCGAAAATGTCGAAAAAGAATGAAAAAATGTATGTTCAATCGAAATTTTCTCTTTCACATGGTCTGAATTGGAGTTATCAGACTGAAATTATTTAAATGTGTGTATAAGTCCGATTCAAACGCACTATTTCGATTTATAAGACGATCGAGCAATCCACTTTCTCAAATAAAACAAAAAAAACCGATTTTTTCGTTTCTTTTTTCCTGGTAAAGGTGAAAATGCCAGGTACAAACAATAACTTCTAGGTTTAAGCAAAGAAAATGTTACACTATAGTTTAATTGTAAAAATTACTTGATCCCTGAATTATAAAATTTGAATATTGAATTTAAAACTTATTATCTCCTACTATATATTTTACTACATATGTGTGTTTACTATACAAAAGTTTAGTAAAAGTGTGGAAAAAGTACAAGTGTTTGTAACAGTGTAAAGCTATAACTTCAAGAGGAATCAAGTAATTTCAAGAGAATTTAACCAAATTCAAGGGGGAATTCAAGAGCATTTAAGCACATTCAAGGGAATATAACTAAATTCCAGGGCATTCATGTAGGTTTCTGTAAGATTTCAGAGATTTGTTTATTAAAAAAAATATGTCAAGTTCCGCAAGCTAAGGACCAACTTTGTCGGTATGGAGTTATGTATAGGGGCATATAGCCGGATAAATTCTCGATATTTTAAGCCTGAAGTTTCATCTTCGAAAACCATCTTTTCAATGAAAACGAATCTGAAGTTTCGCGAGTGCTATAAGCGCACCTGTAATGTCGATAGTGGTTTAAGTGTGATGCGAAATGACAAAGATAGACTTTAATTAGTGATAGTTATATTATTTCAGAAGATTCTTGTTTCAAATTTTGTTAAAATTATCTTTGAACTTTCTTTTTTTAATCGTTCTCTTCTTCAATCAGCAAAAACTTGCCTTAAGTAATATTTTTAATGAATTTATTTTTTCGGTATATGATAAATAATGTTCATTGAGTCCTATTTCGCTCCTTTTAGTGTTAAAGAATTTTTTTATTACAAAAAATTTGTCGACATGTTTCAACCTGTAATTTCAGGTCCTTTTCAAGGCAAACAATTTTTTTTTTTAATTTGATAACGTATCATTCACGGTATAACCTTAAAAAATCTCATAGGAAAATTTCCTTGAGATTATGCAATTATTAAACTACATTTTGTTAAAAATTGTGGTTGACGAATTTTTGTTGAGTCAAAAGCTCAACATAGTCTTCAGCGATTTTTCTTTTCTTTCTTTATAATAGAATAAGCCTTAAAAAGGACCTGAAATTACCAAAAGAAGCGGAATAGGCCTTAATGAACATTATCTAAAAAATTTTAATCGATATCTCGAATAGTTTTCGAGATATCAATTTGTTGTGTTAAAATGAGAAACTTTTGATTTTTAATTACCTCATTTCTTCATATGTATTCCGATAGGATTTTTTGCTAAAGAAAAGAACCTGAATTCTTCAAATCAATATCTCGAATAGTTTTCGAGATATCGATTTTTTCTTTTAAATTAAATAATCGAATAATGCTGGTCTCACCCTTACCCCTTTTTCAACGCCTCACGGGGGAAGGCACCCCTTCGATTGGTCACAGAAGTAATATAAGGTTACACCCCTCCCTATTTTCCAACGCCTCACGGGGGGCGGGAAGGCACCCCTGTAATTGGTCACGGAATTGAAAAAAGTAACAAAAATTGATATCTCGAAAACTATTCGAGATATCGATTTAAAACTTTCAGATTCGTCTTCCTCGCAAAAAATCCTATAGGAGGCCGCATAAAAACTTTGTCGCCAAGCATATAGTAATCTTGGCAAGTTAGGCATTCCAGAAGCTAAATAATTGAAAATATTGAAATGTTTCAGATAGAAAATACCAACATCATAGCTTTCAAAATTGAACAGTTTCAAGTTGTAATTCTTAAAATTGTGTCATATTTAGGGATCGTGAAACCGAAAAATTACCGATAATATTTTTAGATAAATTTATTTTATTTAAAAAAAAACAGAATAATGACAATTATTTTTTTTAATCTTTAGTATAAAAAATTATCTGGTTGTTTCAAGTGGAATTTGTTATGATTCTGTAACGACCGGGGAGGGGTGAGGGTTCCAAAAATATTTTATAACTTCTTTTTTAATTCAATAATTTTAAAAAATAGAAAAATAATAAGATTGTAGGGAGAAGTGAACAAAACTTTTTCTTAAATCTGTTTTTGAGTTATCTGTGTATGGAATGCAAAAACATTCTGTCGGTTCAAAAGCTATTGCGAATTCGTTATGTGTATATAAAGTTATGTTATATATTCGTTATAACAAATAATAATAATATAGATTCATATTTTCGAAAAAGTCATTTTTGATCAAGTTATAATTTTTTCAAGTACCAATAGAATCTACATTTTTTTGTATTTGGTTAATGGGATACTTATTTATAATTTGTATGAAAGTATTTTTTATAAAATTACTTTTGATCGAATGGAAGAAACACGCCACTAATATTTGAATGTGAAAAATTTATTTAACTTAGTTGTTAGGACACGTATAGATAGTCAAAAAATTAGCATAAATGAAAGTTGTAAAGTTTCTGTACACGAAACTACGAAAGATATGTGGAAGACATTTTTCGTCAAATAATAAATAATAAAAATATTTTAATAATTATTGTACACATAGAAAACGTTATTTTATATAATCAAATTACTGAAAGTTACATCAATATGAGGGAGAGTCATTTTCTATTTTAACGCTAGCGTTACGTTAGCTCGTTTTAAAAAATTATAAAAATTTTCTGAAAATTGCGTAAACCTCAACCATTTCTTGACCTTAACCATTCAGGCACATTGTGACGCTGATTTTAACTATGTGGTATATTTTTCTGCTGTGCGAAAAAAGAAAGCGGTAACTACATTTTGTATTTGGCCCCCGATTCACAATTATTCCCCATATATTTAAATGGAAAACAATTACGTATCAGGTGGCAAATCCCAAATGTAGTTACCGCTTTGTTGTTTTACACGGCAGTTTTGGCTGATTAAGATCTATAGAAAATACTATCTTTTTTAATAGAATATACAGTATCCAACTCGGAAACCCCCGGAAATAATATATAATAATTTTCACGCGACAAAACTAATTAGATGAAAAGCTAGGAATATCCAGAACGAAATTACTTGACTCAAGGAAATTATCACACATAACAACATTTTGTAGCAACCGGGTCTCGCCATTAGTATAGCTCATGAGCGGAGCATAGGGGGAATCTCTCCTATCCTGGTAGTGAAGCATCTTTCTCGAAATCACCCCGCATTGCAGATATTGCGTTCATCAGCACCTTATACGTAATCCTGATTATATACTTATCCACTATTTTCGCTTTATCTTGAGAACAGTTTTAATTAAAGGCGCTTCTTCATCCTGTTAAAGCTTATTTTGATTTTGCTTGCGAGTCAATGTAAGCCGCATCAGCGTAATGCAATATATCCTTCTTACTATCATGTTTATCTGCCTTACCGGAATTTTCAATCAGCGGAAAAGGGTAATTGATTTTATATCCAACTAAACCATTCCTAAAAATCGAATCTATTACATGAATTTTGGATTGAAACTGCAAGCCGCGTTCGATTTATTTAAAAAGTACTGAACATCTATGCAGATGGATGACATTATAATTAAAATACATTTTTCGGCTATGACTGTCAGTTTTGAACTCTGGGCCTTCATGATTGTCCCCTGGCGTATTAGCCCTCCCCTTTGATACTAACATCTTCTAGATCTTTTCATTTAGCTTTTTGTATTTTTTCTTGCAGTGAAATATCTCAGAGAGGTGACACCCTACTTCCGGAAAGCTTCGATTATACAAGAAGTTGGATGGGAATTGCAACGCGGTTTTCTGAGTGCAACCCCACCACCTCCAAAGTCACCCCCAAGAGCAGACACTAGGTATCTACCTCTCCAGCTCTGTAGACTGACGAGATCGCACCCTTCGACGGATCCTGGTAAGTCTTTTCACGATTATCCAGAATAGATATTCTTCTTTGCTATTTTTGTGATATACGAACCTTATGTGACGCCGACGATAAGAATGAGTTATTGGAGATGAAAGATTCAATATAAATCGACTCTTTATAGTAAACTCTTCTTTACTATGTTATCCTTCCTAGGATGAAAAAAATTAAAATAAAGAAACCCGTCTTCTTTGCAGTTCAGTGAATTTTATTGGGCAGTACACAGGAGAACTACGTGGAGACCATTTTCCATTTTGGCATATTTTGTCGGAGATGAACTTCTGAACTTGTTGAAATAACCCTACATTTTTGAATTCACTTTGAATTTTTTGGAATCCTGCCGACATGAAATTACGTCGACGATAAAATATGCCGGAAGATAAAATTAAAATCCGGCATATCTTGCCGGAAGGCAAGACTCGACTTTTTTTAAGAGGCTTAAAATTGAGGAATTTCAAAAACGAAATTCTTTCATCTTTTCTCTCTTCTCTATTGGTTCTTTGCATAGCTCCACTAGTGCTTCTTCCGTTTCATAACCTGCCTCCTTAGAATCTACTACGCAGGACAAAGAAAACTCAATTTGAATAAAAGAAAGTAAAGGAGGTAAGCAAGAATGCGCTCAAGTGGTGAGAAAGGATAGAAGGGGGAAAGTGGAGGAGGTAAGAAGAGGAAAAGGTAAAGAAAGCAATCAGAGACGTGCTGTATCTTTCGAGAGTATATCTTCCTGCTTTTCGTACATATGTACCTTCACCTAGAAAAGTATTCGTGCACGTGTAAATAAACCGACATACCTATACCTACACACTTATTCCACGACAAAATATACCCATGTACGTGGGTTCTTGTTTACCTTATAACTCGTGATATTTTTAATGTCAACATTCCCAAAGACTGAGTGTCTTGATACCAGCTCGTATCAGATATAATATTAGAGGATTCTGCAAACCAATGTAATGAAAATTCTTCTTCAAAATTATTTATAAAAAAATTATTGGTTTCACCACTTCAGGCGCGAAATAACAATATGAATAAAACTTTTCTCTTCATTTTGTTGTTAGAATGCTTTAACTACCTTTCTCTCTGGCATTATGTGATTTGCCGATGTGTAATTTTCATTGGAGAAGTGAGCGAGTACGTAGCTAGCGTAACGACAAATACTTAATAGCGATAATCTTGTGCCGTTTTGCAATGTGATTACGGTCGTTATTTGTACATCGTGTACTCGTGTTGTTAGTAATGTAGGCCATAATATTTTAACGATAATGGAATCTTTACCATTAGCGAGCGTATCGGCACTGCGACAATTATACTTACAGTATAAAAGTCTGTGCTCTTCCTGTATGAAATCCAGATGGACACTTGAATATATTGTACATCACTGTGAACAATCGCACCAATAACGATTAATTTTCCATACTTCATATGCAATATGCGGTGCACAATTCCAATCACTACCTTTTTCAAATACCAGAGTTTACGGCTCGATGAGTTCAAGACAAGTGGATCATTTTCCACATACACTTTTATCAGAAACAAATCCAATTTTTTAGAGCACTTGAAGCAGATCAGTATCAAACTGAAACAATGTATATAATCGTCTCTACACTCTTTTAAATATTTGTAATTTTACTACACTTTCACTATAATTTTGTATATTCGATTTAGATTCCCGGAATGTATTTCAAAGCTTTGGAATAGAGCAAATTTGTTGGCAGAAAATAAAGAAAAAGTTTGATATTATCGGGCACGAAAAAAAATGTATGTATAGTTCAATTGAGTTCAATCAGAAAAATAGCTTTGTCAACAAGATTCCTATTTTATTAGCGCTATATTCAGACTTTTTTTCTGTGGAATTTCCTCTTTTTTGCCACAGAGTTTTATAGCACCCACATCGAAAACCCTAAAAAACACTTACGATCTTCATTTGGGATGTAGTAGTCTGCAACTAATGGAATACTGAACTTTCACTTGGTAAAAACTGATTAGTAAAAGTATAGTGAAGGCTGGGTCAATTTTCCCATGATTAAAGAAATGCTCTTCCTGCAAAAAACTTGTCTGATATTTGCAGTTGGTATTGTCGGGATTAGCGGAAGATGAAAAAATGGAAGCTTCAAAATCACAGTCAAAACTAGTGTAATTATAAACCCACGTTGGTTCGAAGGCAATCAAAAAATCTGTGTTTACAAAATTCCGCTAGGCATACATCATTTGTGGTTGAACGTTCAGTTACACACGTGGCACGACGAATGAAAAACGACGTACGCTGAATGTGAAGAGAGCGAGGAAATATGAAATAGGTAAAAACTGTATTTCCTGCTGAGTTTGCCCGTACACAAAGCAAAAAACGTCTTGAATTTTAACGAACTATCGAATGCCAAACAAATTAAACTTTTCGTTGACGTTCGCGAATTTCAGTTTATTATAAGCTGTTGACAATTTTTATTTATTTTTTTATTTTTATTATTCTTATTTCCTAACAAAAAATTGAAAGTGCTTGGAATTTAAATAACTTTCAACTTTCTAGTCTAGGGTTGAAAACGAAACTCAGATTAAAATTTCGAAAGTACACTGAAAAAAAATGGTTAGTTGTGACAAGAAGCTCTTTATTAGTAGAGATGGTATTAACTGCGATAATTACTTCGATGGTTAGAGTAACTAACCAGTTTAGTGCGGCAACAAGTCGCCGTTAGTAATCTTACGTAGGTTGTATTAGTAACGATAGTAATTCTACTCACAACGAATGAAGTAGTCACATTTACCACCAATTTATTTTCCAAGAAATAAAAATAGTAAAATTTACAAGTTTCCCTCCTTGGCGACATTGGCAGAACTGAAACCTGAGCAGTGCTGCCAACGTTCGCACCAAAATATCGCGTCATGTTCTCGATCATACCCATTTTCATCTTAACCTTTTTGTGAAGTAGTGAAGACCGTGAAGACTGTCGCATCGATCTTAATTTTTAAAATAGAATTACTACTACTGTAAGTCTGTACTTTTAAATATTTAAATTATAGTAGTTTTTCATTAACATCCCAATGGGCATGTGGGTGTATTTTGACATGACGTCTTATCAGGACCTGGTTTCTATAGGAAGTCCTGAGGATCTCTTGTGTCCACTAACTAGAAATTATAGTAAAATCTACTATAATTTCAATATTGAGAAGTACTAACTTCGCAATAGTTCACGAGCCAGTAATTTTAATAGTAAAATATTCTAGTTTCAATAGTAAGGACTACTAATTTAAATAGTGAAACTCACGAATTTTAATATCAAGGTCTACTATTTTAAATAGTAAAACTTACTAATTGTAATAGTGAGGATGACTACTTTAAGTAGTAAGATCCACTAGCTTATTTGTAAGACTAACTAATTTAATAGTAAGACTTACTAATTAAAGTGGTAAGACATCCTACCTGAAAATAGTTTGTAATATCGAAAGTTGTCGCGACAACAAGTAAAGTAGTAAGGGCAACTACTACCAATCTTGCGAATAAAAGTTGTAGCCCCAACCAGTTAAATAGCAGCGAGATATATTATAAACTAAAGTAGTTGGCCCTAATACTTTATTAGTTGTCCCAACCAACTATTTTTTTCAGTGTAGGACAACTTCAAAATGTTAAAAATTGAACAATTTCAGATTTTAATTTTGAATACTGGATCATTTAAAATGTAAAGGAATCGAAACTATATTATTTCTAACTAAAATCGTTCAAAATTGAATAATTTAAAATTGAAAACTTTAAATTTTAAATAATTTTTAATTTGAAGCGTTAAGCATTTTTTGAAATTGAATGTTTCAAAGTCAAAGCTTCTAAAATTCTAGAATGTTTGTAATCATACACTTTTAAAATTGAATTGTTCCAAAAAATGTTCAAATCGAAGTAATTTTAAATGGGAAAAATCAAGCATGAAAAAATGTCTACCACGGATCGTTGAAAATTAAACAGATCCAAATATCATTTAAAACTGAAAAATGTCTAATTAGCAAGAATAGTGATATTAAACTAAGATATCCATGTCAGATAGTTATATTTTGATGTATTTTGATTTTTAACAATACATTTTATTACTTTTTAATTTCTGATAGTTTGATTGTTAACAATTCTTTTAGAATTGTTGTTATTCTTTCTTGAAATACTCCAATCAAATATTTTTCACTTTTAAGTAATTAATTTTTTTTTTAATTTTCATCTAAAATGTTCTCATTTTTAAAGCTTGATTTGACAAAATAATCATCTCAGTTCTTCATTTACTTGAATTTATTTTGGTGGCATTTAATTAAAAATTGTTTCATTATAAATCCTTCAAACTGAAAAATGTGAAACTCTCAAGTCTTTCAATTTAAAACTGACTATGAAACTGACTAAATCTGAAATTATAACATTTAAAACTGACTATCAAGGCTTTCAACATGAAATTTTGAAATATTCAATAGTAAAGTTGTACTGACATTTATAATATTGAAATTTGAAATTGAAAACATCCAAAAATTAAGATATTGCAAATCAAATATTTTCGAATTTAAACTTTTCAAGCCATTAACTTTAATTTTAAGGCCTCAATAATTAAATCGTTTTAGAATTGCGCATTTAAAACTATAATTAAAAATTGAAATTATATACATTTTAATGATAATAAATATTGTTAGGTATTAATTATGTATCATAGTTTAGGAGATATTCGCGTATTCGTGAACAAAGGTCAAAAGTATCGATTTTGGGGTTTCGCTAGGAAATCATACTTCAATATATACTTTATCTCCAGACATTATACCTATGCCCTTAAAGTAACCAGAGTGGGTAAATCTTATGTTTGAACAAAAAATTTAACGCGTGCGCGTGTGGCCCTCGCAAATTTTAAATGCGATTTTCTCGAAATGCGGGTTTTCGAAGTTCCAACTTTACAAGTTCCCCGACGACTTGTTTTTCAACCTAGTGCATTCGACCTGGCCTTAAAATTTCGGGAATTTATCCGGCTATATGCCCGTGTATGTTACTCCATACCGGAAAAGTGGGTCCTTTTCTTGCGAAACGTCAAATATCATGTAGTAGCAAGTGACATTCAAAGTGATTGGATATATTTTTACATTCTCATCATTTATGACTGAGAAAGTATTAGAATCGTCCGAACCTTCACACTTCATTTTGCAATCGATCTCCACGTTTTGAGACCCCCTGAAGCGGAAAAAAATTTTTTTGGCGATGGCGTCTGCCTGTCCGTCCGTCCGCATAAACGATAACTCTCGAAAAAATTAACGGATCAAATCAAGCTTTGGCACACTTTTTTGGATCTTAAAAGAAAGAACGTGTTCATTAAACAGCCTTCCTTGGCCAACGGTTATGGTTTTATCCATCGAAAATGCTATGCAAGAATCGAATATTCCAAATTTACTCCAAAGGACGACAGATACGGGTAAATGTTTTTAAAAAGAATTGTAACGTTTGAAAATATCTACAATTTTCCTTTTAACCATTTTTTGATAAGACCCTTCTCCTTGGCTTTATGCATCGAAAGTACTAGAAATAAGTCGAAAATTCTAATTTGAAGCTAAACGACGACAGATACGTAAAAAAAAGTTCAAGAGAAGAATTGTAGTATTTCAAAAGACCTACAATTTTGCATTTAAATATTTTTTGATAAAACTTGTCAACTTGGTTTTATTCATCGGAAATACTATAAAAAAATCCAAAGCCAAACGACTTCAAACTCCCTGCGAAAATTCTTTTAACCATTTTTTGATACGATTTATCATTTTGGTTTTATTTATCGAAAATTCTATGAATAACAACTTCATTCTGAAGACCATTTCATGAGAGTACAAATTGACGTATACTAATTGTCATATTAACGTGATATAAAATGTCACGAGAGAAAAAAAAACGCGAAGATCCCGCGGAAATATAGGAGCTGTGGGCAGAATGAATGAATGGTAGCTTATTAGATACAATTGAATACTAATATATTATGTGACTATTAATTGTAAACTTTTGTTGATCCGTCTTCTAGATGTAAAATAGATTTATTCTATTAATATTTAAAATAGGTTTATTCTATTAATATTTAAAATACCATCCAACCCTTCGGATTACTCTCTTACTCCTAGCGTCGAAGCTCTTATTTTCATTTTTTTTTCTTTCGCGCGGACGTGTTCGATTTTGCGGTGCTAAAGGCGAATCCTCTTTCGATCTGAAACGCGCAGTATGAAAAGGTGGTGGTGTTACCGGGAGTGTTAGCGGAGGAGAGTAGAACGGGTAGAAGAGGATGCGAGAGTTAAATTAGTTTCCGGTGCAAAAGCTGCCAGTCGCCCGGTTTTCAGGGCTAACCCGTATAATTCCAGAACAGCTCCATCAGGTCGAACCTGGGGAAACCTCCAACAACCTTCTAACAACTAGCCAGTCGCACTGTCTCCTATGTCTTTCTCTCCCCCCAAAACCCTTCATCCCTCTTTGAAGACCCTCTCTCTTTCCGCTACCAACTTTCCATCTTCCTCCCTCGCAACCTACTCGCAGACCTCGCGAGTTGCAGTTTGTGAAGTTAATTACTGTCGGATAATTGCATCCATGCCGTCCGTTTGATTAATGAGAGTTAGATACGCGCAAGGGAAAATCAAATCGAAAGAGAAATACTGTGACTGAGCTTCCTCGTCAAGTCGTGTGACATTGAAAATCATATCTGATATCGTGTCTTGTCTCGGGGGTCCTTAGATTTTCAAGTTGTGAATACAGGTCTCAAGAGAAATCGCGAGCTGTGAATGTTTGAGCCAAATCGACTTCGATTCTCGTATGAATCCACTCACGAGATTTTTCTTTCGGCAAAGATATGGGGTTATGAAATATTCAGGAGCGAATTTGCAAATCGGACTGTAAAGTAGATGAATTTTATAGCCAGTTTTCTCCAGTAAGTGAATTTTTCCATTCTGGATATAAGTTCTTAAGGTTGTCGAGGTTGTACACGCAAGTTCAAAATTGATCAGCCTTTGTAATAAGTTTTAAAAGCGAGGATAAGAGTCTGACTGAGACCCATTTCCGTGATCTGATACCAATTTGAAATACGATTTCTTGGCTTTTTCTTCAATAGCTTTTGTGAAATTTTGAAAAAATTTGCTTGCGGTTGAAATAGACTTCAGTCTTCAATATTCGGATTAATTTCTTCATTCATCCGTCCATCGATCTCCTAGCTGCGCCATCAGGGGCAGCTGCAGGCAGCTATTCGCTTTCTCGAGTTCGTGGCTGCACGTTTCGCAAGTAAAGCCTGGCGGACCAAGGCTGAAGGGAGCTCAATAAACTTCGGAATGGACTTTGCTCGACAGAAAGGTTTACACAATGGGAAAGAGTTGTAATGGGTGCGAAAAGGTTCGAGGAGGGTAAATGGAAAGGCAGCCTTTTTTGGAGGTTAACATGCCGCAAGTAACCGGAACTCATTTTCTCCCTGGCACTTGGACGAACAAACAAACCTTCATTAATAACCTGTCAAAGAGAGTCTGCTTTCCAAACGATGTAAGCGAACCCATTCCAAGAGTGAGTTTACCCTACTTCTGAATAATTCTTTGAGCATTTATTGTTTGATCTATTATAATAAAGATAATATCTGTTTATAGTATTTATCAGACGCGAGACCTTAACTTTTAAGAAATAAAACTTGATATACTTCACACAAATCTTTTTTCTCAGAAAGTGGAACATATCAGAAGAGAAAACCTGTCTTTTATAAGGAACGAGTAATGCGGCTTCCGCTATATTGCATAGCGCTACAATTTTAGACATACCTCTTGGAATATTAAAGTCGACTTGAAATCTCGACAGGGTCTTTGACACCAAGTGCATACATATAAACGTCTTTGCTCTTTGAGAGAAGCCGAGACAAGTCGTCCGTTAACATTTCTAGTACAGATGTTCTCAGAAGACTGAATCAATCTTCCCGATTGCTCGCTTTAAGCTGGTTCCAAGGATACGAAGCGTGCCGACTTTGGTTCTAGTAATTGACCTAAGACGAGAAATCACTTTGAGAAAGGACTTGTCTTTGATGAAACCTCTCTAATTAATGATCTATTCAATATCTATCCAGATTTACACCTGCTAGTTAGGTAATTCCTTTAGGTGTTTCTCGTGTAAACATTAACACGATTTTAGCGTCAGGTACCTAAGCCATATCTTGGTGATTCATCATAGTAATCTAATTCAAGCCACTTCACGAAAAGATAAGATCTGATTAATCCCTTGAATACGTAGAGATCTTTTTCTCTCTCTGATAAGCTTATTTAAGTGCTTGCTATCCGTATGCACTGATTCAAAGTACGACCAACTCGTACCAATAAATAAAAAAGCAAAAAAGAAAAGAAAAAACAAGAATCATAGACAGCTCGCATATACCTGAGTTCCCGAATGCTGAAATGAACCAACCTAGGGTTCCTAAAGGATTAGAAAAAAGACATGGTTGCTATAGGTCAGGGAATTCTAGAAAGTCAGGGACAGTCAGGAAATGTCAGGAAATTTAAAACTGGGCAGGGAAAGGCAGGGAATGTCGGGGGAAACCTGACAGAGTCAGGGAATTTTCGATAAACTGAAGTTGAAGCTAATTTGATTATTTTGTTGAAAATTCAACAATTTGGTTAAAGATTAATTCCTTTTGATTGAAAATCTAGATGTTTTGTTGAACATTTTACTTGAAAACTCATATTTTTTTATTCTAGCAAAAATATATTCAACACTATTGAAATAGAAAATTTATTTCCAAACATTCATGTCATACTTGATGCAAGAAGCTCATTCATTTCAAAGCCGCAAAAAACTCTTTCTATGTTCAAAATTGAACTATTTCGTTGAAAATGTATTTTAGTTGGTTAAAAATTGATTTTTTTAGTGGTAGAACAGTAATTTCATTAGTGACACATCATATTTTTGGTTTAAATAATTTCTTTCATTGAAAGTTAAACTATTTTGTTGTTAAAAATTTTTTTTTTTGTAAATTAATTTTTTTTTAGTAGAAAAATCAAGTATTTTGTTGAACATTGGTATTTTTGGTGGAATTGGAACATTTATTTCCAAGCTTTCATTTTCTACTTGATGCAAGAAGCTCATTCATTTTAAAGCCGTGAAAACCCTTTTCTGTGTTCAAAATTGAACTGTTCTGTTGAAAATGATTATTTTTTGGTTGAAAATTCAACTATTTCGTTGAAAGTTTAACAGTTCTATTTTCGGTTACAAATTTATTTTTGGGTTGAATAATTGTTTTATTTTTTACTGAATATTAGTGTTTTTAACTGTAAATTTAACTATTCAATTTAGGTAAATATTCATGTATTTTATTGAAAATTGCTCTTTGTGGTAGAAAATTCATCTTTTGGGTTGAAAATTGATCTATTTGATTGAAAATTAATTTTTTTGCTTGAATATCTATCATTTTAGTTAAAAATAAATTCCTTTTTTACACAGGGCTTAGCAGAATAAGCATGTGAAATCGGCCGCCGGACGCATGAAGCTGAAATTAATGTCATGAGTTCGTTTCCATGTGGTGTGAAACTCCACCAAGTTTCAACTTCAAACTCCCATTTTTGTGGAAGATATGAAGGGGGAAAGCAAAATTAAAAAATCGATTTTTCTCGAAAACGGCTCGACCGATTTTAATGAACAAAATATATGTTTTAAAGACTACTCTGGAGAATTAAACAAAAAATTCAAGAATTTCTCGAACCAAAAATAAGCCGCTTTATATTTTCAAGAAAAAATCCTTGCATTGTGTACTACAACTCAGATCTTTTATGTTTTTTTTTGTGTGGTGAAACATGGTTCAAAAAAATAAAAATCTTGAGCGCGACATTGCCCCGTGCAATAATTTCGAGCCACTTGATCAATAGAACTATTTACACTGATCTTGGGGTTTTTGTGACGGCCTCGGGTCTGGTAGTCACAAAATCAAATGTTTTACAAAAGGATTTTCAAGGCACCTTAGCATAAAGTTGCGAAATGTTTCAAAAATTATGAAAGCATCGATGCAAAGGTATCGACACAGCATAGATATAGTTGATCAGAGACGCCCGGGGTAAGAATGGCGGTAGCAGTCGAGCTTGAAGCTGTCACAAACTCTGATGTCCCAAAATCCAAAGAATCGTGTATTTCTTTTCATATATATATATATGAAAATAGTCATGAAGAGAAATAATTTGTTTAAACAATTATTTTTGCTATATATAATTAATTATTAAGTCCCTTCATGTGAAAAATAGACAAGCAGTTGAAAATTAAAAAAAAACGCAGTATTCTACCATTAGGCAAAGAGAATATTATTAAAAATTTGATAAATTGTTTAAACAATTATTTTTGTTAACTTGAATTAATCATTACTTCACTTCAATTGAAAATTGGACAAGAAGCCAGAATTTTAAGAAGAAACCGCATCTTTCTAGCATTATTCAAATGGAATATTAATAATAATAAATTGTTTAAAGAATTAATTTTCCTGACTCTAATAAATTATTTAGCTTATTTTATTTGAAAATTAGACTAAAAGTGAAATTTAAAAAAACTGCACTTTTATAGCATTATTCTAAGAAAATATTATTAACAATAATGATAAATTATTTAAACAATCAATCTTGTTAACACTGATGAACTATCACCTCCCTCTAATTGAAAATGGAACAAGTGGAAATTTTTTGAAAAAACCGCGACTTTCTAGCTCTATTCTATGAGAACATTGCTCAAAACAATAATAAATTGTTTAAACAATTTATTTAAGCATCTAATTATCATTATGAAATTGTATTTTATATGCCATAAACAGTTTCCATAAAAATAAAGCCGCAAAAAAGTCATAATTAGCGCCAAAAACTCGCAAAACCCATTTTTCACTTGTGGGTTTTTTTTGGGGACCCTATAAAACAGACTTATGGTGTTGATATTTGAATAGTGGTATTTTATTCGTATTCTATGGCTAATTGTGAAGAGAAATGTTGAGTTTAACTCGATTGAAATAACATTGAGGATTCTGAATAAAATTTACAAAACGTCTTTTTTTCTTATGGGAAATACGTTTTACATTTCATGGCGCTTGCGGCACCATTAAATATCATTTTGTTTCCAAACAAAAAAAAATGGATTCATTTTTGTGTGGATTCAAACAAATTTCCAACCTGTCTCCATGAAAATTAAAAAAAAAAAATTTCCAATTTTTTTCTGGACCACCCAAGTATATAAGCATGGACATCATCTTGTTCTTCTGGTACGTGGTCAACGTTAAATTAATTTGTTTAATAAATTCCCTATCTTTTCGATGAGTATAGAAAAAGATAAGAGTCCTCGGTCATGAAAGGTAGAGAAAGAGATAGAAAATTATTGAGATTGGGGATGAGAAATGATAGTGTTTTAGGGATGCAAATCCCTAAATCCTTTTCAATCTTTCTACTTCCAGCAGGGTTGTTAACTGCGAGTTATGGGTTGTGAGTTGTGAGTTGAGCCGTTAGCTCCAAATTGTGGGTTGTGAGCTGTGTGTTGCGGGTTGAACTGTTAGTTGTGAGCTATGAGTTGTTAACTGTGGGTTGTGACTTTCAGGTTGTGAGTTGCAGGTTGAGCTGTTATCTGCGATTTGTGAGTTGTTAGCTGCGAGTCGTGGCTTGTGAGATGTGAATTGCGTGTTAAGCTGTTAACTGCTAATTGTGAGCTGTGAGTTGTGAACTGTAGGTTGTGAGTTGCGGGTTGAGCTTTTAGCTGAGAGTTGTGGATTGTGAGCTGTGAGTTGCGGGTTAAGCTGTGAGCTGTGAGTTGTGAACTGTGGGTTTTGAGTTGTAGCTTGTGGGTTGTGAGCTGCGAGTTGAGCAGTTAGCTGCGAGTTTCTGGTAGTGAATTACGGATTGATCTGTTAGCTGCAAGTTGTGGCTTGTGAGCTGTGAGATATGGGTTAAACTGTTAGTTGTGAGTTGTTAACTGTGGGTTGTGAGTTGGGAGTTGAGCTTTTAGCTGCGAGTTGTGGGTAGTTAATTACGGGATGAGCTGTTAGCTGTGAGTTGTAGGTTGTGAGCTATGAGTTGCGGGTTGAAGTGTCAGTTGTGAGCTGTGGGTTGTGGGCTGTCAATTGCGGGTTGAACTGTTAGCTGAGAGTTGTGGGTTGTGAGCTGTGAGTTGAGGGGTGTGCTGTTAGCTGCGAGTTGTAAGCTGTAAGTCGTGAGTTGTGAATTGTGTGCTGAGAGTTGTGGGTTGAGCTGTTAGCTCCGAGTTGTGGGTTGTGAGCTGTGAGTTGTGGGGGGAGGGTGAGTTAGGAGCACTAAAACCATACTTTTATTAATATTAGATCCAGTGTCAAAAATATCCTCAAATATCGTCAAAAATGTATTTTCTTTTGCATTTGAATATGTGTGAAGTTAATACAATTTTGTTATACTTATAAATATTTCTTGTACTTTTAACAATTAGTATGTATGCATTTCTCTGATCCACTAGTTTAATTTCTCAGCAGCACTTAACCGACTGACATGATGTAAACATGGTAAAACGTTTGCAGCTTCCTCTTCTCTCATAAATATTTATATCTCTCCTGAACCAGCTACTATGAAGCGAGTTGGTTTATTGATTATTGAGTTTGATTACTTGCTTATTTCATTCCTAATTTACCTTCTTTTTTAGATAGTCAGAATTTACCCTCACAGCAATAGGATATACTGGGACATCCCATTCCATCCCATTTATCTCCCAGGTTATCTGCAGGATATCCAGGATATCCATGGGACTTTTCTGGGATATTTAAATGTCCTGAGTAGAATCTATAACAAATTTAGTATCCTACTGGGGACATTTGAATATCCCAGAAACGTCCCATAGACATCCCATATATCCTAGGGATATCCCAATTTTCGTCTTGCGGGACAACAAACGGGTTCTCCCTGGGACAACCTGGGGATAAATGGGATCGAATGGGATATCCCGGTATATCCTATTGCTATAAGGGTAGTTTTTCAAACCAAAAGATATACGTTCAAATTCAGATACATAAAAAAAACAATCATTTTTTCCCCATCTTTCAAGATAATTCAATTATTTCTAGGATCCGACATTTTTTACCATTAACACGGTGGCTGAAAAACTTCATTTTCAAAATTCCCTGACTTTTCCCTCACTTATTTTTCATCTTCCCTGACGGAAAACGAAATGAAACACATTAGCTTTAACAGATTAAAATTTAAAATTTGCAAATTTATTTTCTTACTTCAACTTAAAAAATTAAATTCTTGCTTGAAAGATGATTTTTGAATTAAATAATTAAATTTTTCACAAAATAGTGCAATTTTCGATCGAAAAATGTGACTTTTTATCAAAATAGTTAAATTTTCAACAAAATAATTGAGTTTTTAACAAAATAGTTGAATTTTCTGCCAAATTGTTGAATTTCCGAAAAATACAAATTCAACTTTATACAAAAACTCATTTTCAACCAAATAATTGAATTTTTTCGAATGTCCAACAAAACAGTTATTGAATTTTTGAACAAAAATGATGAAATTTACAGAAAATTCTTGGATTTTCACAAAAATAATTAAATAATTAACAAAATAGTGGATTTTGTAACCAGATACGAGAAATCTCTACTTAAATAGATGAATTTTCAAGCAAAAAAGATTAAAATTGAACCAAAAACAGGTGCACTTTCAACCAAATAGTTGAATTCTCAACAAAAAAATTAAATTTTCGACCAAATAGTGGAATTTTCAACCAAATAGTTGAATTTTCAACCTAAGAAAATGAATTCACAAAAAAAAAAATATAATAATTGATATTTCAACAACAACAAAATGGAATTTCTGCCAAAAGAGATGAATCTTAAAACGAAAAGACGAAGTTTTAACCGAGAAGATTAATTTTATAACAAAAATTCGAATTTTTAACTAAATACTTACATTTACAACTAAAATAGCTAAATTTTCTACAGAAAATTGGGAAAGATAAATTTTCAGTTGAAAAAATTCATTTTCAACGAAAACAAACGCATTTTCAACAAAAAAGTCAACTTTTCCTCCAAAGAGACGAATTTTCAACTAAAATGAGTCAAAGGACAAGTTTTCTGTTAAACAGTTGAATTTTTTACCCAAAAATATGAATTTTCTACCAAAATTTGTTTTTTTTTAATTAATTTTTTTGAATGCAAATTAATTTTTTAAATGAAAATGTAACTTTTACGTTTTTGGTTGAAAATTGAACTATTTTGTAAACAATTTAATTATTTTGTTGAAAATTCGCCTTTTTGGTTTAAAAATCTATCTTGTATAGTAAAAATTTCATTTTCAACATCAAAATATGAATTTTTAACAAAAAAATAAAGCAACCAAAAAAGACAAATTTTCAACCAAAGAGGTGAAGTTTAATTTAATCCGAAAATATGTTTTTTCAATGGAAATCTTAATTTTCAACGGAACAGTTTCTTTTGCAACAAAAAAAGAAGATGAAATTTCAAACCAAAAAGATTATTTTTCTATAAAAAAATAGACGAATTTTCAACTAAAAAATATAAATTTTCAATCCAAAATGAAAAAATTATACATTTTGATTTAACAAAATTAATTTAAAAAAAAAAGGAAATTTTAACAAAATAGTCAAATTTTAAACTAAAGATATGTATTTCCAGTCCGAAAATATGAAATTTTAAAAGAAAACTTCATTTTCAAACAAACCGTTTCAGTTTTAACTAAGAAGAGAAAATGTCAAACCAAGAAGTTTAGTTTTCTATCAAAACAGACAAATTTTCAACTAAAAAATATAAACTTTCAACTAAAAATGGAAAAATGGTATATTTTGAGTTAACAAAATTAAGTGTGAAACAAAAAAAAAACTTTATCAAAATAGTTAAACTTGCAACTTTTTTGTTTAAATTAATTTTTTTTTAATTGAACTACTTCTTTAAAGGTTGAATATCTTTGTTGAAAAATCATTTATTGTTGAAGATTCATCATTTTAGTTGATGATTCATCTTATAGGTTGCGTATTCGTTTTTTCCTTTTTTTTAAAGTAATTTTGTTAAATGAAAATTTAACTATTCCAATTGAAGGTTTATCATTTTTAATTTAAAACCCAACTACTTGGGTGAAAATTGAACTACTTTGTTATAAATTTATATATATGGTTTAAGGCTCATCTCTTTGATTGAAAATTGAACTATTTTGTTAAAAATTCGTTTTTTTTTTAAATAATTTTTTTAACTCAAAATGTATAATTGTTTAATGATTTTTTTCTATCAAAAAAGGTAAAAATGAGTATATATATATATAACAAAATATTTAACTTTTCAACTGAAGAGATGAATTTTCAACTAAAATGATGTATCTTTAACTAGAGTAGTTAAATATTCAATAAAGAAAATTCATTTGAAATTAAGATGAAATTCAGGAGGATTCATCTATCTTGTTAAAAATTTGTCTTTTTTGGTTGAAAATTAATTTTTTTAATTGGAAATTTAACCATTTAAATTTAAGATTGTTATAAGTTTCTTTTTTGTTGTTGTTTAAAGTTATTCTCTTTGCTCGAAAATTTAACTATCTGAATAAAAATTCCTTTTTTTAAATTAATTTTATTCCAACTCAAAATGTATCAATGTTCCATTTTTTGTTAAAAATTGATATTTTTTAGTGGAAAATTCGTCTTTTTCGGTAGAATAATTACTCTTCTTGGTTCCCAATTTCCTCTTGTTTTATTAAAATTGAAAATAAAAATTCGTCTTTTAACTTATTTTGGTTGAAAATTGGACTATTTTGTTGAAAATTCAACTATATTTCTGAAAAATTCGGTTGAATTTCAAACACTAAAATATGAATTTTCAACAAAAAGACAACCAAACAACCAAAGAAGACAAATTTTCAACAAAGCAATTGAATTTGCAAGCAAATAATAAAATTTTGAACTAAAAATATAATCGTCAGGAGGAAGCAATTGCAAAAAAAAATAGAAATTGAAATAGAAATACAAAGTGAATAAATTACTGACAAGAATATTATATTTGGGTGGCTGCAAAACTTAATTTTCAAAATTCCCTAATTTTTCCCTGACCAATTTTTCATTTTCGCTTACCATTAATATTCAGACAAGAATTTCAAATTTCAAACTAAAGATTTTTTTATTTTTTCAAACCAAGATTTTTTGCAAGATTTTTTCAAAATCTGTGACTTTTCCTGACCAATGAAATTCCCTGCCTTTTCCTTGATTTCCAGTTATATTTTTTATGAAAAAAGATTTTTTTATAAAATAATATAATTTTATAATTGTTTGTTATAAAAGATTTTTATAAAAAAGAAAATTGAAAATGTCCCATTTCTTTAACCACCCTGTTCAAGATATTTAAAAAATGTATAATTATGAGAAACTGTCGTCACGGTGACAGGAAAGAAACGATTCTTTAGGGTGTTCACAACTGAAGTTGTTATATTTAGACTTCAACGTTCCGATGTCGGCACGCGTGAAGGTTACACAGGAAGAAAATTCTTATATGTATTGAAGTGAAACCATTATTTCAATTTCACCTGTGAATCTTCGTCTTTAGATTGAATATTTTTCAATTTAAATTTTCTACTTTAACATTCATCATTTTTAATATATATTCAGGCACTATAGTTAACTTTAAGCACTTTCATTTTTATTCTTAGATTTAAAATTTTTAATTTTTTTTTTTCAAAATAAAAATTTTTTTTTCTCTCCTTACTGAGGTATCAAGGATAATCAAATTATTAAATCAGAGTTTTAGATATTTGACTCCAAATGCCATGGACGTCGGAAAGTGAAATGTAAATCGCAAAATCATAAAACTGATATTAAACCTGGAAAAATCAGTGAATATGGCTGTTGGCAATTTGCCCGCTTCCATTTAAGTTTCTTCGAATTCTCTTTATGAATATTTCAAAATAAATACAATTGTGACTAACTGAAGAAAATTCTCAATTATTCGAAATATTTTATAAACATTTGAAATATTGACTGAAAATAATTAACTATTATTATATTATTTCATCACCAAACCAACTGTTATACATTTAATATAGGGGAAATCTTCCTACAGTGGATAATGCAACCTACAGTGGATAATCATTAATTAAAAATACTAATATATGTACAATAAATAATTTAATTTGATTAATGATTAAGACAGTGTACGTGTTTATAAATTTAGAATAAAATTAATTATTTTTCTTTTATTTGTGCCCTCAATTAATGATTATACACTGTAGGCAGGTTTCCCCTAAATCATTTAAAGTTTGGGGTTCTTTAATACCCCAGGGATCTTGTTAGGTATAAGCTTAAAAAAAATGCAATTTTCGGTAAGAGTAGTTGTCAAAAATGAATTCAAACGCAGAAAATCTGTCAAGGATTAATAAAAAAGCAACAATAAAAAGCGCTGGAAGAATAAACAAATTTGAAAAGACTCCGCCTTACCTATCGTAAAAATTTTTGACTTCTCATCAGCAAGAGAAGAAAAACATTGGATGTTCGACAGCCACGTAAGCATTTTTTGCGCAAACTCGATTCCCTCTCCAGTGTCTTGAAACTACACTACTAAGCGTGAAACGACATTATTATTTTTGTCGCATTTAAGTCACTCTGAATTTGAATCTCACGGAATATCGAAGCTCTTCGTCGTCCTCCATGCGTTGCGACAGACTGTTTGCCTCGACGCCCTACGCCACGGGAGTATTTTTAGGATCCTTTTTTATTTCTATTTCTCTGTATATAATTTTTTCATTTTTGTTCGATTATTTTTTTTCAGTTCGACCAAAAAATGCATTTTTACCGAAAAAGTGAAATTTTCATCTCCAACGATCAATTTTCTACCAAAAAGGAAAAAATTTCAACAAAATACATGAATTTTCCACTAATAAAGATCAATTTTCAACTAAAGATATGAATTTTTAATTAGGATGATCAAATTTAAACCGAAAAATAATAATTTTTAATAATACAGTTGCATTTTCAACCTTAAACATGAATTATCTACCAGAAAAGACAAATTTTCAACTAAAAAAGATCCATTTTCAACCAACAACGGAACAGTTCAATTTTCAGTTAGAAAAGCTCGGTCTTTGTAATACCTCCATATTTGTGCGCAGACCTTTTAAAATGAAAGGTCACAGAATCAACAGCTGCATTTTGGTGATTGTGATTTTTTTTTGTTGAAGCTCCTACGGCTTTAACGAACACATTCTCATCGCGTATCTCGTGCTTCGCACTCGATTTAGTCCCACGTGCGAACTTTTCTACATTGAGTTCAACTCTGTTACATCAAATGTATAATATATTTATTTCTATACATCGGTCTAGGACTGCTCGTTCAGATATTGCAAAATAAAGTACAAATTTTTTGTCTTGATTACTTTAATATTTGTACTTTATTTTTTATTAATTTTTATTCTCAGCTACCCTGAAAAATGTATCATTTCAATAAATTTATAATACGCATAGATACTGAAGCAAACGTATTTTTATTTTCTTGCTTTTGTAATTGAAAAAAGTGTGCATCCTATAAAAAACAAGTTTGTTAATTAAAATTTTATTGCACCTTGTGTTGTTTTTTTCTAAAAAAAAAATTATTTATTTATTTTTAATGTTATTTTTTACGATTTGAATAAAAAATACGCGTCCTATCCAAAAGTTATTGATAAAAAATTTGTAGATCTATTTTGGGTGTATAACTTATGTCTATTCTTTTTTGTCGTGTCGTGTGAAACGTTTTTCTTTGTTTTTTACTTATTTTATATCGTGCGTTTTTTGGCTTAAAATGTTCATTTTCGTTTTTCTTTTTTGGATTGTACTATGAACAAACGTACATAGCAATTTTGAGTCTTGAAAAAAAATGGTATCAAATATTTTTAGAAATTTATCCGTTATACAGACGACGACAACAACGACGACGACAACAGACAGACACCGTCGTAAAACCGTTTTTTTCGAGTTCAGGTGGTCTCCAAAAGTGGAGATTCAAAAAAGTCCGCGATAGTTAGTAAAAACAATACCTTCTCATTATGATGAGAATGTAAATAATATCAATTTCTAACAAAAAATTGAATAGTTTAATTTTCAGTTAGAAAATTCATTTTAAATCAAAAGAAGAAACGAATTTTCAACCAAAGAAATCAGTTTTTAACCAAAAATAGAACAGTTAAATGTGCAGTAAAAGTAACGAAATTTTTACTAAAATGATGAACTTTTGAAGCCAGAGAGACGAAATTTCAACAAAAAGACGAATTTTGAAGAAAATACATGAATTTTCAACTAAAAAAGATCAATTTTTATCAAAAAATGGAGCATTTAAATTTTCAGTTGGAAAAATAAAGGTTAAACCAAAAAATAAACGAATATTCAACCAAAGAAATCAATTTTTAACCAAAAATAGATCAAATTTTCAGTAAAAGAAATGAATTTTCAACAAAAATGATGAATCTTCAAGCCAAAAAAAATGTAAATAAGATCTTTAATTTTCAATCCAAAAAGACGAATTTTCGACAAAATCATGCATTTTAAACTAAAAAAAATCAATTTTTAGCAAAAAATGTAATAGTTCCATATTTAGTGCAAAAAATAAATTTTAAGCCAAAAAACGAAACAAATTTTAAACCAAAGAAATAAATTTATAACCAAAAATTGAACAGTTAAATATTCAGTAAAAGAAATGAATATTTAACTAAAATGTTGAATTCTCAAGCGAAAACGATAAATGTTTAACGAAATACATGAATTTTCAACAAAAAAAGATCAATTTTGAACCAAAAATGGAATAGTTAAATTTTCAGTTAGAAAAATAAATTTTTAACCAAAAAAAGAAACGAATTTGCAACTAAAGAAATTAATTTTTAACCAATAAGAGAACAGTTAATTTTTCAGTAAAAAAATTAATTTTCAACCAAATAAAATAGATTTTCAACAAAATAGTTGAATTTTTAACCAAATGAATGAATTTCCAAACAAGAAATAAAACTTAAAACAAAAGATTTGAATTCCTGACCTATAAAAATGATTTTCCAAGCCAGAAACAGGTTGATTTTCTCCCAAAGGACGAATTTTGAATGAAATGCATGTGTTTTCAACCAAATAGTTACTAAATTGCTAAAAAAGATCAATCATCCACAAACCAATGAAAAAATAAATTTTTAAATAAACTGTTTACTTTTCAAGCCAAAAAGACGAATTTTCTGCAAAAAGGTTAAGTGTTTAACACAAAAATATAAATTTTTAACACAAAAGTTGAATTTTCAAATGAAAAAAGAAATATTTTCCAAACAAATAAAGTAATTTTCAAATAAAAAAAATCTAAAGTTAACTTTAGAACAATTTAATATGGGTTACAGTAATTTTTTTCACCGGAAATCGGTTATTTTAAAGAAAAATCATTAAATTTCCAAGAAGATGGACAATTTTGAAACAATCTTAGGTGATGTTAACATCAGGTTTAAAACCATATATACAATCTTAAACCATTTTTTAATATTAAAAGATACATTTTTTATTATATCAATGTTTTTGTTTGTTTGAATAGCTGCTGTTGATAAAAATCACTAGATTTCAAATAATATTTACAAAATTTAACGAATAATGTTCCGGAAGGCTTTGAGATTATAATACGAAGTTCTACATTGTATTAAAATTTTCATGACTTTTCAAGAGTATTCTAGAATGCTCTGAAATGTTTTAGAATGTTCTTCTTTTAGTTATTCTAGAATTATGGATTTTTTTTAACGGAATATTCTAGTGTGCAGGGATTACATGGAATGTTCTTTCATTCTTTGTAAATTCTGGGATGATCAAAAGGAATTCTACAACCTCCTTAAAGAAGGTGGAATCTTGAGAAATATTCAGGAATTTTCTAGAGTGGTTTGGAATTGTATTAAAAATTCTTCAGAACTATCTATTATAAAATTTCTAGAATCTTTTTTGACTCTTTCAAGATATTCTCGAATACTCTTGACTTGTCTAAAGCATTTCAAAAGGTTTTAGAATCATCTAGAATATTCCGGAGTTCTATGGAATATCCCGGAGTGTTCCGAAATCTTCATTTCAATATTCTAGACTATTATAGAATTTTCTGAAATATTATATACGCATATTTTTATTTGAATCTAAATTCTCTGAAAAATATTAAATATTTCTTTATTTCTGAAATTTCATAATGTTTTTGAGTTCTTACAAGTATTTTTGAGTACTCAGGAATGTTATAGATTATTCTAGAATTTTTTATTTTATCATGAAGCAAATTCTCGTAAAAAAAATTCTGTCAAAACAATTTATTTTCTATAAAAACAAACAACTTCTCAAAACAATTTTTAAGAAGTGAAAAACTTTCTTCGCTCGATTCAAATGTTACCTTAGAGGAACGCAAGTTCTATTATTTCGGTTTGCCGATCAAATTGAAATAAAAAGACTAGGATTATTCCGAGTCAACACTTTAATCATAAAAAAGTTACAATCTTGCAACGTTTCGCCCTCAATCTGTCGTTCATCCTCAGGCAAATTATACCTAATAAAAATTTTATAAAATTTTTCCAGATAATTAAAAGAATTACAATGCCATAGAACAAATTATAAATAATAAATTCAATTTACCTCAAAAAAAAAATAAAAAATTTGGATTCAAAATTGTGGTCCGCTGAAAAAAATTGAAACGGTTTCCAAAATTTGAATTGGGAAAATTTCAAACAACAAAGAGGCTCCCAATAATTAAAATTTACATTTTTTAAATTAAGAGCGAACCGCAATAGTCGAACCACGGACGAAGTAATAGTGACAGGAAACAAGACGAAGGTTACGTAATTAGAAAAATGGCCTAGTTTCTGAATCCTATAAACTATATTGCTGATTTCACAATTTAAAAGTTTTCTCTGATATGTTAATTTCACTGTTTGAAATTTGATGTAAATTTTATAATGAACATCAGTTAAATTAAATTTGTTAGTACTATTTTGTATATGAGCTGGAATTAGACATTCTTTTCTACATCTTATGAGAAAGGTACGTTGTTCTCTCAGGTGGACTAACCTCCGTTGAGTGTTGAGCCTATCTCCGATGTCACGACGTGTCATTTTTTATAAAAACCAACAACTTCTCAAAACAATTTTAGAGAAGTGAAAAACTTTCTTCACTCGATACAAATGTTACCTTAGAGGAATGCGAGTTCTATTATTTCGGGTTGACGATCAAATTGAATAAAAAAACTAGGATTATTCCGAGTCAACACTTTAATCATAAAAAAGTTACAATCTTGCAACGTTTCGACCTCAATCGGTCGGTCATCCTCATGCAAATTATGCTTAATAAAAATGTTATAAATTGTTTTAGCTAATTACAAAAATTACAATTTCATAGAACCAAATGCAGATAATAAATTCAATTTACCTAAACAAAAACAAGTTTGGACTCCAAATTGTGGTCCGATGAAAAAAATTCCATTCCTACAAATGACTCAATAGAAAATTTTTTTTTTAGAAAAATTCTTACATTAGAAGTTACTATTATTCATAAAGTTATTACTATTATTACAATTCATTATTACTTACGTAAAAATTCTTGGAGACAACTCAACTGATTTCCGAATTTAAATAATAATACATATCTATACAAGCTAATACAAAACAAATTCATTAAAAAGTAATTATATTAAATAAAAATATTCCATTTCGACAACCGAGAGATTGTATCTAACATTCCTCTCAGTATTTAAGCAACGAGGGTCATGAAACTTGACAACATCCGAACAACTAAACTCTGCCATTTATGGCTTCAAAATTATTTTGATTAATAAAAGTATTCCATTTTGACAAATGAGAAATCGTATGTCATTGCCTAAGGATAGAATTATTATAGCCTCAAAATCATTATTTCACAACAAAAAAACATTCTAAACATTTAAGTAAAAGCATTTTGATAAAAATTTCATGACAGTGGCCAATAGACGCTTAAGGCCCCTGGAAATCGTCGGTAAACCGGAATTCATAAACTGAGACCAAACGGAAAAGTTATTGTTTCTAGTCTTTTGTATACATTACGTTTTTTTAGTGAAAATTCTATTTTTTATGAATAATTATAAGAAAAAAATACGTCCTATTAGCGTCACCATGACAACACCAAATTCGCAGTAGTGAGCTATTCCACTATTTATCTGAAAAGGGAGTAGATAAAACAGTTGTGTACATAGGTTTATGCTTTCGTAACTTACCATGCTTGTTCTCGTTTTTGGCGAACCTGCGGACTTGGGCGCATTTTTTTCTTTCGATTATTACATACAAAATATAATTTTCTCCGAAAAAACGATCCTTGCCGGGAGTATTTACTCTTTAGATTATGTATACAAAGAAATAGAAAAAAAGGCTTCACCTTTAGGCCTCAGTTTATGAAGTCCGACTTACCGATGATTTCCAGGGGCCTTACAGGTTTGAACCCATTTTTGCATAAGAATTCGTCTCAACACTCAAATATACAGGAAACCTACAACATTTCACATTTTAATGGCAAACAGAAGAATGCGAAGAGTAAACTGCTAGAGTGGATGGTTTCGCTTTTCCCACGATAAGTGGCTAGGTTTTGCAGACTCAATCTTGGTGGCCAAATTGATTATTATCCAATTCAGGATTTGCCGTTGAACAAGCGGATCTTCGTTTCTTAGCGTGTCAGGTAGAACTGCAACCAGCTGCGACATAATTAAATAGAACTTTTATAGTACTTCAATTAAGGGGATTAAAACGACTCGGGTTTTCGCCACGTACATAATACATCTACGAGGATGCATTATTCAATGTGGTATTTTAACAACATAATCTAAAGTCAATTTTACTCGAGGGAGCAAAGCGATTTTGGCGAAAAATGTTCTTCCTGTTATTTTTTGTGTGATTGAAAATTAAGCGTTTTATTGCGCCTGTAAAATGCAACGCGCCAGCTAACACTGTATGCCGGGCTGCAGTCACCCGGTCAACTTTCAACTCGCATAAAATCTGCAACTAATAAAAATAAACAATAATAACATATAATGATAATTTTTCGAAAACATATGTAACATAATATACTCCTTTTTGCCGGTAAGGAAGTTATTTTTTTCTTACCATCAAAGCAACTTACCATCAAAATTGAGTGCAGTGTTCAAAAAAATAAATTAATGAATAATAATAAATTGAGAATCTTAGCCAACTCAACAAGATTCCCGCTTACCAGCGTCAGGCTCAGTCCATCGCGAATCGGATGCGAAAGGCTGTTCTTCTGGGATCACTTCATCTGGTCCGTCAACACTGTTCCTCATAACATTCTACAAAGAATGGTAGCTCTAAAAAAGTATCCAGAGGTGAAACCTTCATCTTCATCTGTCCCGTCTACCGCGTAAGGTAGCTTCAGGAGCCTACAACTTCTCACATAATAAAAATTGTTACCCCAGGAAATAAGGACATAATGTTTTCAAATATTTTATTTAAACTTAATATCTAAGTTACTATCTTTTAGAATTCATAAGGGATTACACGATAATGTTATTTGCTCAGTTTAGATTTTCACATAAGTATTATCAAAGTTCAGCTAGATAAGTGAAAAATTCAGTGGAAAAATAAGATAAAGAAACATTTCTTTCATTCTTATTAAGTCCTTCGCCTAGGAAGAACATAATTAAAACACAACACTCTAATCCCTGCGTCATGGGGACTAATGACTATACTCGCAATTTAGAAGATTTGAATGCAAACCATCGTCTGTCTTTCGTCACGCCCCGTTTACACTCTGCTTCCCCTTCCACGCCAACTGCTTGTTTTACTAGACTAGTCAAACAAATTCCAAGTTACCATATTCCGAATACTCTCTCCTGTTTTTAAACTTCCATATAAGTATCAAAAATCGTACTTTGTTTCTATTATATTGCAATGAATGTTTTATTCATTGCTTATGAAAAACTTTGATATATGACTTGAAAATAGTAATACTCTGATAAATAACCTTATTTATAACGATGCGACGGCTTGTTTTTATTTATAATACCTTAATTCAAACCCGTCTTTAGACTTAAAGCTAGATTTAAGCCCATTTTTGCCTTAGAAGAAGACCTTGGGGGCATGGTAGGCCGTCTGAAGGTAGGCAAGTTTTCTGCCGTATTCATGGTCCCTTCGAAACTTATCGGCGCTGCAGCTTGTTGTTGCAGATCATGTCTAGGAGCACTGCTTTTTAGCGATCCTAGTAACAAATTAAAGAAACTACGGCCTCTTGATAAGAAACCGTTAGGAACGGGTTACTCCGTAGGATAGAAAGAGCGGTCCTTTCGAATTAGAAATTTTTCACGGCATCGAAGTTCCACTGCTGGAAGGTATTTATAGAATGCAAGGCAAATTTTTCTTCATCAAATTGAAAACTAAAAATACGAATATCGCAATATAACAAGAACCTTCACCTATAGCTTCTATATATTTTAACTTCCGGTTAATCTACAAAGAGTGCATCGACAAATGTGAAGATCAATTTCCAACCAATTCTACTCAAGTTTTAAAAAAATGATTCATTAATCAATATGAAGGTCAATAAGTTCAATAAAAAATCAGTCCGTGAAGCAGACCACAAGCGTGCTCACTTAAGAGGGCTGGGGACATGAGCTTTTGTAAGGTCATCGCCGGCCACCGTTTCCTTCGAAAGTATTAAGAAAAATATGACTTGTGTAGTATGCCAGGATTCAGAAAAGAATGAGCTTCAAAGGACATTTTTCAAATTTTTATAAACATTTATATTATTAAAAATATACTTGGTCAAAGTTACCCCACTTCTGAAGACTAATTTCTCGGCTTGTAATGAATATTTCGCAAATTTTCAAAATTTCCAGACTAGATTGATATTTTATCTACAAATGTATGTATCTAATTTCAAAAATTCTCTCAAATAAATATGAAAAAACATGGGCAGACGAAGTGTCCGCATCGAGTAAATTTAAGGCAAGTAACTCCCGATCCTGGTGGCCAAATATTGAGGAGAACTTTAGGCCCGCCCACGCTATTGTACTCACGACAATGCATACCCCTTACCTCACCCCATCAAGTTGTCGGGCCTACTGTAATTCACATCTGGCACCACTCTCAAGAAAACCTTCTCAAATTCATTTCTGAATTTTCTCTTTAGCCATGCGTGCATTGTTGTTGGATAAAAAGAAGGAATAATGCCAAGCAGGAAATAAAAGTTGAGAGCCGAAGCACGGCTTCCTGGCCTTATCCGTATGACCCTGAAGTAATGCGAAAAGCGTTTCCGGGGACATGGTTTGACAGGAATGCATGTATAATTTTTTTTTTCACAAGATTCATGAAAAATCTGCGTGATTTTCTTTTTTGGTCAATTTTTTCGAAAATGATGATTTCACTATTGAATGTTGTACACATGAGAGTTGTTTTGTTATGAAATAGATAATTTTGTTACAGAATATGTTCACATTAGAGCAATGCGATTCAAAAGAAATCACATAAACTGTGAATAGAGGTAGTTTAAAAAATTCACGATTTTAGAAATTGAAATGCTTGAATGTTGTATGTATGCATTTGTATATAAACGTTTTTATTAAATTTTGACTATAGCAATTATTACCATATGAAAATGGTAAATTTGATAAGAAGTAGCTTTTTTAAACTTCTAAATAATTATGTAAAAGCAGAAAAAGCCTTCACTCATATTCTTACCATGAAATTTTTATTAAGTATACCTTAGAACTTTATCTAAAAGTGAAATAAAGTTCTAATTATAAAAACTCTAATACTTCGTTTGTGGTAGTTTTTGGAGTATCTTGCTTATTATAAACAAGAATTTGAAAAAACCCATATAGTGCATTTTATAGTATTATATATTTACCAATACAACTGAGGATGATTGGCATCATAAAGACCAGGGTATAAAAGATCCCCATTATTTTCAATCAGGGAAAAAACTGATTGCCGCGTTGATGAAGAATTTAGGTAACACTCTACATAGCGAATATTTACCTATTTTATCAGAGTATACATATGGTATCTCAATCGGCATCTCATCGTTTATAGGCGGCAAGCTTGTCCTTCTAAGATAGTGATGTTTATATTACGTAATTCATTCCAATGAGAAAAATTTGTTTACCTCAATTATGTCCATTCTTTCAAATAGAGTTTCACAAAAAACATTCAGAAGTTATTTAAACCATTAACAAATTTTGCAGAAATATTTGCGAAGGTGTCGAGTTAGTTTCAAACAAAAAAATTTTGTTTAATAGTCGTTTCAATGCACTAAACAATATGTATATATTTTACCAGATATCTCGGAGTCAAATAAACTGAATTTTGTTTACCCGAACTTTGTGTTTTTATCGCTTGGTTCTAATCAGTGAAATCATAAGATTCCATCAAATAGCGATAAGACCTTATATTCTTGGCAAAAGAGATTTCTACAAGTATGTCGCATCCATTTTTTAAACTAATTTTTAATGCTCTCTCGTAAGTGCACCCATCACAGGAGCAATCATTTTCACGGTATATTCTAGATAAAGTCGCAGTAGCTCCCTCATAAGGTCTTGAAACCTCTCCTCCTTCTCCTCCACCTTGCCTATGATGTTGCAGTCGTCCGGAGCCGAAAAGTCGATTACGAATATAGTTCTCGAAGTCTTGGAAAACAATGTGAGATTTCGAGTGTCAACGGATACTGTTGTAACACCGTACAAACAATTTCGTAGTTGTCATTTGCCATTACTGGATACGATGTTTCAATCGATATCTCATATTTTTTCAGACGCTAAGCATGTCCTTCTAGGATATTAATATTGGGTTTTCATAAATAATGCCAAAGTCATCAATTCGGTAACCTCGACCAAAGATACACAGAAAAAACTGGAGTTTCAATTAGAACTGATTTCTAGTTCCGACCAAGCTGAAACAAAGTTGAACCTCTCTTTCTAAAAAGAAACCCAAAATGATAAATATTTCTCTAGGAATCAAAAGTATGAGTTCCAATAGACATTTTTTGTACAAAATCCAAATTTAGCCTCGACTCACTTCAAAGATTTTGCAAGTAATTGATGGACATTTTTCCCCAAAAAGAAAAAACACTTACAATCTGTTAAAAGCACGTTCAAAACTTATTCTGATTTTGTTTCATTAAGACCACGTGAGCGAACGTACTTTGCAGTGCTGATTACAAATATGACCTCAAATATATCCGCAAATATAATTTTCAGTCACATTGGAAAAATATAGTTATCAAATCGCCAGCAATAATCAATATTGGTATTTTTTATGTGGAAAAGGTGTGCAGAGCTACCCTGTCTCACTCATCAAATTAATATCAATAATTGATTAAATTTAATAGACATTAATAATTTATTATTAGGACCCCATTTATTCAAGATATTATAATTTTAATTGTAGCAGTTTTTGATTTGTACAACTCTCATATTCAACCTAATTAACTATTGAATAATAAAATTAATCAACAATCAGAAAAACTGATTGACATAATTAGTAATTTATCACTATTTTATCATTAGCGGAATCTGTGACCGGTTTAGATTTATTTCAATATTTCTTCTAATCTATTCTCCTTTAGTTGAAACGAGGTATACTTTACTATTTTGAGGTGTTTATCATGATTATGACCTCAAAAATATTCGCAAATAACATTTTTGAAGTGAAGTAAAAAAAGTTATCGCATAGCCAAAAAACAAGTAATTATTGTTCATTTCTCCAGCAGGGGATGGGCTAGGGTGTGACACAAAATTCCCCTTTCACCTTACAGCTCTGAAGATTACTATTTTGAACTTTTATCCTTGAATCTATCTTGAGATAAAAATTCACAAGACATCATATAATGACATAAGCTCACAACTAACAATGAGTGTTTGGCTATTGTGTCCATTGTAGATCTTAAATTTAGGCAGAAATGAGATCATGTAACGTGCGAGGAGTTTTTCAAAACTCTTACAAGTTTGGCAGGGACCTATTACTGACAGAAGTGTGAATCTAAACAAAAATCTTAAGAATGCAGGTTCTTGCTGTTTGTTTCAAATTTATTTGTAATTGAACTAATGTTGTAGAGAATTGTGTATTACATGTTCTACTCTAAAGTGACGTATCAATTTGGCACCGTAGCCTACGGGAATTTCTTTTATTTCATCTTTTGTCAATTGAGTGATCTTTCCGCTTGTCATGTTTATTTTTGCCCGTGATCTACCACCATAGTTAGAATTACGTGCATATATTCCAGCAAGAACATCACTTCTCTCCAATATCGCAAAGACATCACCGTTAGATGTTGCTAACACAATTTGTTCTTGTGTTGGAATGGCTACATAGCGATTCACTCGCTTGAGTATTCGTATTGGCTTATCTTCAGGAAAAGCGTATTTTCGAAGTTCGAAGACTCGGTGCGGATTCTCATAGGAAGTGAGCCGAATTAATTCAAGTTGGTCAAGTTCATACTCAAGTCCGACACCAGCTTGAATCTTGGTTGGTGGAGCTATGAACCTACGTGCAGGAGACATAGACCTATTACGAAGAGGAGGCTCGATCGGAGAAGAAGACTCGGCAGGTGATGTAGTCCTGACCGTTGAGTCATGCCTGGCTAGAGAATGAGATTCTGAACTTAACTCTGCAAAAAGAACGAAGAAATAATTTTTTTATACAAGAAAAAAGTTACAGTCCTGTTCTGATTTCCTTATGATGTTACATTTTTTCCTAAGAGTCCAATCTGTGAGAGGTTAGTTATTAGGAGGATCCTGCTGAATATTTTCTAGTTTAAGAAAGTATTAATAGTTTAAAATTGTAAATATGCCAAATTTTTATCAATTAACGCTTCTGTTATTAATTTTTATATTTACCAGTGTTATCTTGATGATTTACATGTTCGTTATTCATCCCAAAGTTTGTCAGAAAGTCTCTTGTTATAGGCAGCATACCTGACGAAAATTCTGTGAAAAGACAAAAAAGATTGATGAATTTTTAATATGATATTTCGAAGAAAAAATATGTAATTCTAAACTAAAAGACAAATCATCAACAAAGTACATACATTTTTTATCAATTTGTAGAATTTTGAACTAAAAAGCATCAATTATTTCGAAGAAAAATGTTTTAGTATCATTCTCATCCAAAGAAATTGTCTTGAATCAAAACAAAAACGAATTTGTCACAAAATATATGAATTTTCTACCAAAGGCATACATTTTTTACATCAATTATTGATCTTCCACAGCAAAAATTATTCTTAAATAATGTAGTTCCACTTCTACAGCTGAAAGTTACTCTACAGGAACCTCAAGGATCCGGGATATGTTCCTGAATACAAATCTGCACACGAACCTGTACAGGTAATCTTGGCGGTTTCTATACAGGAATTTGGCCAAGAAAACTGCACATGTTGCTGCAGATTAACCTGTATGCAAGCTAATCCTTCAATGATTCTAAATAGGTTCCTTTACAGAATGATTTAAGACGCGGGTTCATGTACAATGTACAAGAACTTGGTCAGAATCCGATACGTGAACCTGCATGGGAACTAATCCGTGAGGGTTCGCTAGTAGCTTGGTTCTCTTGATAGTAAGTTCGATCTTTAAGGGAATAAAGAAAAAGCAACTACTACCACTGCTACTACTACTCCTACTAATCCCGACGCTCTTGACCAGGCTACCGGGCGCGTTCCCAGGTTGCACATAGGAAGTTCTGTACCTAGAGTTTCTGCTGAATACGGTTACGCAACTCAATAATCAGGCGCGGACAATGGTCCATGTAGTACGAAAGGAAAAACTCCCAATCTAAGACATCATCATCCGTTTCGAAGACTGAATAGCACCAGGGGGTTGTGTTCTGAACTGTGTTTCTAGGATATTAGGTCGCCTCCCAGAGTATTGGGACCTTAACTCTGCATGCGTTGCTCTGCGGAGGTGGACCCATACTTCCCTAGCTACTAATGACAACAGCATGGCGGACAATAAACAAAACGAAAACCCAAGCGTGTTTGAGGAGTTGGGTGGTCCGTTGGACGTGTCGAAGAAGCTCGACATGGGCGAAAAAAATAGAAATGAGGAGGCATATAGCCACTGCGGGGCAGTACATGGAATGTGGTGGATAAGTTTCCAAGCGCAAATATTCACGCCAAGTGGCACTATCGATTTGTTTCGCAAGGTTTTGGCTGATCCGTCGCTAAAAAGCTGAATAAGGTCAAGAAAAAAAGATAGGAGAAGAGAAATTCGAGCCAGACGGGGACTTAAACCGAATGAGCTCTGGAGGCTTCCATGTCCGAACCTGGGAAGCGAGAGGATTGGCCTTTTCAGAACCCCGTGTAAGTAAGTGTCACGAGGCAGAATACAAGAAAGCCGAGGACCCGCACCGCTGCAGCAGCTGCGACAAGATTCATGAAGAATCTGCGAGATTTTTTTGTTTGGTCAATTCTTTCGAAAACAATGATTTTACTATTTGATGTTGTACACATGAGAGTTTTAGTTTTGTAAAATAGATACTTTTGTTCCAGAATATTCTCATATTAGAGCAATACCATTTTTAAAAAATCACGGAAACCCTGAAAATAGAGGTGGTTCAAGAAATTCATCGTTTCAGAAATTAAAATGGTTAGGCATACCTTTTTTATAATTAAGTAGTCAGTTTTTTCCCTCCCTACAGTATCCCATTCTACAGATTTACATACTTGAAATGTGTTTGGACTGGTTAAAAATTTTTTCTATAATATTGGCCTCGGGCACGTACTTCAAATATATGATGCAGTTCAAATTTCAAGACTAACATGCTAGAGATCATAGATACTGACTAAAAGAATCGTGCACACAGAATCATACAGGAAAAACTATAGGTTGATCTGAGTAACAACTCCGAAGCCTCCCAAAAAAATAGGTACCAACGAAAAATAATTTTTTTTTCAAAAAAATTTCCCTGTAAAATTCGAAGGGCTTATGTAGCAAACCACTTTTCCAAAGTTGGAATTATTTTTCATAAAAATGGTGTGTTTTACATCACATGAAAATTGCAAATAACAACTCCAAAGCTAACGACTGAAGGCTTTGACCACTCTGAAGCCTTTTTTTTCACTCGCTGGTTAAATGTTCAATGTCGCATTGAAGAGAAAAAAACAAATGTTTTGAAAGTACTTCTTTTCAAGTTCTTCTTATACAAATTCACGTCAAGGATATAAGTTGAAATTGTAAATATTTTTTAGAATATGCAGGCAACTTTTGCAAATTGAGACAAAATTTTGAATTATTTTGACCCGCTAAGCCTGCCAAGCCCATTTTCAAACTTTTATTTTTCTTATGATTTGATAAGATAATATGATATGATGATATGATTATTTTGCTTATGATAAACAAAAATTTGGAACGACCCATATAGTGAATTTCATAGTATTATATATTTACCAATACAATTGAGGATGATTGGCATCATGAAGACCAGGGTATAAAAGATGCCCATTATTTCCAATTTGGGGCAAAACTGATAGATGCGTTAAAGAAGAATTTAGTTAACACTTTACTCAGTGAATATTTTCCTGTTTCATGCGAGTATACATATGGTATCTCAAGCGGTATCTTACAGGTTATATGCGGCAAGCTTGTGCTTCTAATTATATATTTCATATATATATATAAATATGTATATATACATATATATTGATATCGTGGAGTTAAATAAATTGAATTTTGTACAACCGAACTTTGGGTTCTTATCGCTTTGTTCTTATCAGTGAAATCATAAGATTACATTGAATAACAATAAAAGCTTATTTTCTTGAGAACAGAGATTGTCTACATAGAAATATATTTATCAAAGAATTAATAAAAAATTGTACAAAAAATTTCATCAAAAAAATTTCATATAAATTAAAAATTAGACAAAAATTATTTGATGCAATTTGAGCAAATAATAAGCCATAAATTAATTTCTCTACATTTCCTAAATTTCCCCATCAACCCTCCCCTTATTCTATCCTTCGCGCCAAACTGCTCCAACTTCTTCCTTGTATACATTTACCTCTGCTGTTTTCTCCAGCCAACATTCTGCTTCCTGGGCCTCATTCACCCTCTTCTACTAACCATGACTTTTAATGATTTCCTTCTGATTACTCTGACTTTAACTCATGTTCCTGACTTTCCCTCCCCTCACTTTTTCTCATTACCCTTAATTTCCTCCTCCTTTTCTCCACTCACTTCTGCTACTTCCCACCTCTTATTTCGTCTCACTTCCCCTACTAGCCCTGGTTTCTACTAATTTCCCTCGCTTACTTTCACATAAACTCATTGTCCCCTAACCACCTTCCTTAATTGTGCATTACCTCCTCTAATTGCCTTCTCCTCATTCCCCTCACTTTTTCTAATTCGAACCTCTCATTTCTCCATACTTCACCTAATTTCCTAACCATCATTCCCCCTCACTTCATTTACTGCCCTTTCCATCATTTCTTCTCAATTCCTACACTTCCTTTCTCTTCATTTTGCCTTACACGCCCGTGGACTTTGGACCTTTACGTGAAAGCTATAAAAAAGACAGAATGAGAAAACTTCCCCAGGCTAGATATAATTCTTTTAAAAAAAAATTTGTCTTGATTCTCCAATTATTTTTTTTTCAATGCATGGTTAATTATTTTTAATGCGTTTCAATTACCAGTCTCACTTCTGTGATGAAATCGTCAAAATTTGGAAGCTCCCTGCTTCATTATTTACAAAGCTTTCAAATGTTTTAAATTGATTATGTATTTTTTTTACTTTTGTGACAAAGAGATCTTTTAAGAAGAAATTCAAGGTAAATAATATTCAACTCTTTAAACAATTGGTAGATGCCTCAAACAGTGACCAGTCTTCCTGACAATCCAATTTTACAGGACAGAAAAAGACCGAATCTTTAAATGAAAAAAAAAGAATGAAATACCCCTTCTAGATAAATTAGTGCTGAGCTGAACTCTAGAAAGTCTGAATTTTTAATCTGAAAAAAGCAGAGGTTTCAAAATTTATAGTTGTTGAATCAATAAACGTAGCAACCAAAGGTTGATAGCTCTCTCATATGTTGGGCAAGCATCTTGAAAAGTTTTTGGCACATTGCTTTCAGGTTACAAACCAGCGGCATTTCAGCATCTGCGAAAAGATCGCTCACGAGGACAATCATTTTAACAGAATATTCTAGGTATGTGCAGTCGCAGCAGCACCCTTATGAGGGCTTGATAGCTCTCCTCCCTTTCCTAATCTCAGGCTGTTCTTCTGTAGTCGCAGGAGCGCGAACATGCAAATTGGCTTATCGGCAGGAAAAGTGTATATTCGAAGCACGAAAATCCGTTTGGGAATTATTATAGTTAAGTACATATTGAAGTTAGACATAAGCTCCAACCTTGGTAGGTGGAGCCATGAACCTAGGCGGGGGCGATCAAGGCCTTTCACGAAGAGAAGGCTCGGCAGAAGAAGACTTCACAGTAGAAGTAGACTTGGCTGGATGATGAAGTCTCGCTGGAAGAAGAGACCTGTCAGCAGAATCGCTTCTGTCTGATGAAGAAGATTTACAACGAGGAACACCAGAAATGTGCTTACCATTAGGTAAACAATTGAAATCTGTACATAGCTCTGCAAAAAGAAAGAGAGGATTATTTTCTTTCCAAGTATAAAGGTACATCATGCAATTCTTGCAGCATAATTTCGAAACAAGATTGATAACGTTGAGGGAATTTCTCACTAAGAAACAGAAAAAATGTTGAGTAGCTGTGCATAGGTGTCATTAGAACAGAATGCAGATTTCGGAAAATTTCTCAGCATTTCAGAATAAATTCGTGATTATCCGTTTTGCCAAGTGGAATGTCACTCAATTTTCATCCGCTGAGGTGCGGAATATGAGTCCGAAAAATTAAGATAATCAATAATTGCGAACTTTAGTTTATAACACTATCGAAAGTTTATCATAGGAATTAGTAGTTATGTCATTCTGTCTGTTCCTTCATTGCGCATTTGACAATTTTTTTGATCAATCCTTGGTATTTGGTGTTTTCCATTTATTTTGAAACATGACGAAATCCGTATCGGAACCGACGTACAAATTTCCTACCTATACAAAATCATTACGGATTTGTAAAATGTTTTCTACCAACACCAATACCTTTAGGATTAGGAATGTAGCATGCCATCAAAGCCTAACCCATATTTTGATAATGAGATTTATTATTAAAAATCATATTTCCAATTCAGAGAAACGTGAGCATTTTCCTTCTAGCTATCAATTTGCTGAATCGATAAAACAAAGGTTGATAAAGACATATTATTGGGTTTTGAGGAAATGTTAGGGAAGCCTTTTTGTCTTCGAAGGACACTTTTTTGAAACTTTGCACGATAATTAAAAATGTAATCTTTAATTTCAAATAAGTAGATAGTCTAATTTTCTGAAGCTTGTGGGTTCGCAGCTTATGGAATGCTAATACCCTTCCTCTATATAGGTTTCTGAGTATAATTTGGACAATGGTAACAAATAGCCTTGGGAAGGGGCTGAGGGGGACCAAGCGTCCCCCCCCCCAGAAATTTTGTCATCACATATGTTATACACTGGAGAACTTCTCACTATTTACATTAGTAGCTTGAGGGATTATATAGAGTACAGACACCATGATAAACAGGTGTCTGTATAGCTTTTTCCGAATTGGGAACAACTGCCTGAAGATAGAGATTCGTAAGTGGATCATAAATTAGGAAGGCCCTCATTGTAGACTAAAGTGGCCTGAAAAATGCATTGAGAATTTCTTTCAGAATTTTCATGCGTATCGCCCGAAAATATGTTCGAATCATCCCTTCCTCTTAATGCGTTTTTAAAAATCATATTGAGAGGTTCTGCAAGTCCTATTCTTAAAAGCTTAATTTTGACAATCAGTTGTTTATAATTTCTTATTTTGTGGAGGTTTAGAATTTCAAATTTCACAATGACTGGGTATAAACTCATACTTTGAGAACAACCCCGATCAGCTGAAGAAATTGTTTCGTGGACGAGGGAAGGAACTAGAAACATCAGAATATGAAACAAAATGCTGAAGAAGAACAGACATATATCTATGGGGCAAAAACTTTGGATTATGACATTATTCGCTAATCTGAAGACAACGAGCAGAAGAGAAAAGATGTTGCTGAAATGGTGGATGGTTAAAAGAAAAGAACAGAGAACAGGTTCAAAGGTAGGTCTTTAAATCTTATTGAATTGCCTGATACGATACAGAAAAATAAGACTTGTTTGCTACTAAAATCTGAACTGACAATTCTCCACATGTACAGATTTGTATATTCAGAACCTTTTTAACATTATGGAACTTTTGTAACAATCAAAAAATTTAACATGCGTCCTGATCTGGCAGCGATTCCCAGCGAAATGCAGTGGCAACTTCTCAAATTAGACTCGATGTTGTTATTTAACTCTGAATTGCTAGACCTAAGGCAAAAATGTAAACTGAGTTTATAATTATATCATTGTTTGGTCTAAAAATTTCAAAAAGTTATAATAAATTTGATTTAGATACAGAAATGTATCATTTTTATATAATGAAAAATCTATCTTGACTAGTGAAATCACAAGTAATAAAAGAACATTGGCGCACTTACTTTTGTGACCGGCGTCTGTGTCACTTTATATTTCATAAATCTCCAAAAGAATTTAAAGTTGCTAGTGAAAATCTAAATAATTGCATAATAATACTTTCCACAGACAAAGGTAACATTTGAAAATTTAAAATTTATATATAAAAAGAGAGGGTTTAATTTGCAGTATATGCTGGCATAGAGTGTTTCTTATAGCCAGTCACCAACATTCAAGGATATGATTATCAAAAACATATACCCACAAGTGTTGTTTATTACACACAAATTCGATTCTTGTTTTAAAAATCATGTACCAATAGAACCCTTAACATTAAAGCAAGATCATGAATTCAAAAACGCAAAAGTTTGTCATATTTGTGAGCAACATTTTGACAATGATGATGTAAGACATCGTGATCACTGTCATTTTACTGGGAAATATCGTGGTCCTGCTCATGATATGTGTAACGTAAATTACCTCATTTTTTTTAAATTGGCAAGAAGCTTTGAAGGTGATTTCTCATTATTACCTAATAAAAAAGAAAAATATATATCCTCTATAAAAAATGTGCAAAATACACAAGGTCAACTCAGATTCATTGACTCTTTTCGATTTATGCAAAGTAGCCTCTCCGAATAAGCGTCAACTCTCAGCAATGATGAAAAATAATTAACAAGAGAATATTGCAAAAATGAGAAAGAATTCGAATCATTCACAAGAAAAGATGTATTTCCGTTTGCTTATGCTGATAATTGCAAAAAAGTAGATGAAGATAGTCTACCAGCAAAAAAGAATTTTATTCGAAATTAAATGATGAGAGTATTCCACATAAAAATTATAATCATGCTTGCAAGGTATGCGGAAAATTTAATTCAAAAACGTTAGGTGAATATTCAGATTACACTACTGTACAGCACCCGGGCTTTCTTTTTAGGCTATGCTAAAGTATACTGAAAATGAACTTGATCTACTGACAGATGTAGAAGTAGAAATAATATTACTCATTGAAAGTGTCATTATAGGTGGTGTCTCGGTACTCCAATAGGTATGCGAAAGCAAATAATATTCATGGAGTTGAATGTTGATCCGGTGTACTTTTCCTATCAAGTTTATGACCACCCCAATCAGCATCAAGGTAGCCAATTAACACATTTTTATAGTCACTCTTAACATATGTTAATTTTAGTTCTAAAGCACCTTTTATATACCTAAACACCCTTTTTAAGCATTTCCACAATTCTTTCGAATTCTTACATTGATATCGACTCAAAAAATTGATTAAAAAACACAGATCAGGTCTTGTAGATAACATAGCATACATTAAACAACCAATTAAATTTTTACAAGGTGCATCACAGCTTTCACCTGAATTCAAAGCATCATAATCTACTTTTAATGGTAAGGGTGTATCTATTGCTTTACAGTCAACCATGCCAAACTTTTGCAAAAGAGTTTTCAAATATGAAGTTTGATTTAATGAAATCATTTCCTGACTCCTTTCAATTGATATTCCGAGAAAAAATGTAATTTCTTTTAAATCAGTCATTTTAAAACAACTACATAGATACCTTTTAAAACTTAGCATTGTCTCTTGATTTTTTGTTACTATTAGAATGTCATCTACATATAAAAGTAAATATATGTTTTTAGTTATATGACCTCTGCCCAGATGATATAAACAATTATCAGCCAAGGAATTTTTAAAACCTCTTTCTTTCATTGCTTTATCAAAACGTTCATACCAACAACGGGATTATTGTTTTAAACCATACAAGGACTTGTTTAGTTTACAAACTTGACCATTTTCTACCTCAATGCCTTCTGGAATTTGCATGTAAATTTCTTCATGCAAAATTCCGTTTAAAAATGCTGTCTTTACATCCATTTGATGTAATAAAAGATCAAACTGATTTGCAAATGCTAAAAGAAAACGAAAAGTGGAAATCCTAGCAACAGGTGCAAAAATTTCATCATAATCTATTGCATACTTTTGACTGAAACCTCGTGCTACTAGTCTAGCCTTGTATTTTGTGGGATTTCCGGATTCATCATTTTTTAATGTGAACACCCACTTGCAAGTTACAATATTTTTATTTAAGGGTTTTGGTACAATAATCCATGAAGTGATTCAAGCTCATCCTTTATAGCCAACTCCCACTGAGTTCGATCTTCTCTTTCTTTAACTTCTTGGAAATTGTTAGGGACTGTATAGATTACAGCTTGCGTACATGCTGCATATGTATCGAACTCGTCGTCAAGATATTCTTTATAAGAGAATTGAGGACAATTTTTTAGTCTATCAATCCTTCTTATTTCATTTTGTATTTGATCCTTTTTTTTAATCTGGCTTCAGATAATAGAGATTTGCTACATTCAGGAATTTTTACGTTTTCTTCTGAGTTTTTATTAATACAGTTCTCGTCATTAGTTTTCTGAATTTGGGTTTAGATAACCGTGGTCTTGAAACTTTAAACTTTGTTTCATCAAAAATGACGTCACGTGCTACTTGAAAATTTTTAGTTTCAGTGTTCCAGATTTTGTACCCATTTGTTTCATATCCGACAAGAAATCCTTTGACTGACCTATCGTCAAATTTACTACTTCTTGTTTTTAAATGGATATAAGTGGTAGAACCAAACACTTTTAAATGGCTCAGTCTGGGCTTTTTATTATGCCACAGTTCATACGGGGTTTTCGAACTTTCAACAACTTTAGTTGGTGTTAAATTTATTAAATAAGTTGCTGTTAAAACAGCCTCACCCCAAAACTGTTTATCTAAGTCTGCACCGTTAATCATTGCGCGTGCTTTCTCAGTAATTGTTCGATTCATGCGTTCAGCTAACCCGTTTTGTTGAGGCGTGTAAAGTACAGTAAAATGGAACATTATCCCTTTTTCTGAGCAAAACTCTTTGAAGCCATTATTTACATATTCACGTCCATTGTCACAATACAGAGTAACAATTTATTAATTGAAATGTGATTCACTCTTTGCCACAAAATCTTTAAATGCATTTAAAACGTCTGATTTAAAAACCAATAAATATGTGACTATGTAATGAGTGAAATCATCAATAAAAGTTAAAAAATAATTTTTATTGTCAGTCGTGGGCTGTGTCATTGGCCCACAAACATCTGTATGGACAGTGAACAGTGGTCTTGTAACATGATCTTTATTTTTTGTTTTATTCAAAGGAAGTCGCGTTTGCTTACCAAAAATACAGGGTTCGCAAATTTCATCACTAGACTTAGCGTCTACAAGGTCAAAAACATCTTCAAATAATTGTTGATGTTTTATTTGGTCGAATTCATAATTACCAATATGACCAAGGTTGCCATAGTTTTAAACTATTAGCTTTGCTAATATTTATATGACTCTCCTTTCCAATATTCTTATTTATTTTAAATGATACACCAAATAAATCATTATAAGGCTTACCCATTAAAATGGTTTAGTTTTTATCATTCTGAACCGTTACCCCATCTGGATCGAAAATGATTCTCATCCCCTTGTTCTACATACGGCGGACTGATAACAGATTGAACGCTGCATCCGGGGCGTAGAGCACGTCTTCCAAAATTCCTCTTTTTCCCAGATTTGTTGTCACTAAAACGGTTCCACGCTTAATTGTAGTTATTGATTGTCCGATTTTGGCTACAGAAATCTGCATTGGCGATGATACAGTGTAGCAATCAGTGAAAATGTCCTCTCTTTCAGTGATATGATGAGTTGCTCCCGAATCAAGAATGAATAATATCTCATTTCCGTTGGTAGGACTGTTTGCATGTGGATGACCCCATCATAAACGCGAAACCAACAGCATTAGCAACATTTGTTTGTACCGTTGTCGAATTCCGTGAGCGGTTCTATTGTTGAATCATTTGTTTATAATAAGAACAGTCCGGTTTCTTATGGTTGTTACGTCCACAATGATCACACTTTATTTTTGAAAATTTTGATTGAGATTTATCGTTCTTCTTTTGTGAAATAAAATTTTCTTCGTCCCCTAGCCGAAAGTACGTTTTCCTGACTGCATTTCTGTCCGGGAACAGTGGCTTTTGCAGCCTGATAGAGTTGACGCGATCTCTGATTGGCTGCAAGATTTTTGTGGCTCGCTGACGTAGCAACGCTCACTCAGTATTGTGTTATTGTGTACTTAGCCTCCGAAAAAATTGATCTGGACAGGTGAATGGAAAAAAGAGAGCGTCGGTGTGTTCAACCTCAAAACTGATGGTTTAAGGTTAGTGCGATTTTTGTGCATAAAAAGTAGGCACAAAACCGAGGACGAAGAAGAAGTATTAGGTAAAAATGAAAAATGTGTTTAAACCTCGGCTCCGCCTCGGCTTTGCAAAAGTCGGGCGGGTGACCGAATCCCATGCATCCGCTCAGCTGACCGAGAGCAGCGACGCGGCGGCACTACGTACTTTCGGCTAGGGATGAAGAAAAATAGTATACTATTTGTTTTGATTATTTGAAACTTTGAAAACTCTAAAAAAAATAATTTGAGGGAAAAAGTCACTCAAGTTATTTTTAAATATTGAGGAGGGAAAGTCGATTTTTCTTTCAAAAATAAAAGGGCTTCGAAGTTTAGGGAATATATTTCATTGCAATGTATGGTCATGTTATTTAATAATAAAGATGTCTAATATTGTTTTCGTAAAAAATCGTTTCTCTAATTTTTTATTTGTTGTATATTTTTCCTCAATAGCTTTCTTTGTATCTCCTTTCATTGTTCTTAATTGCATTCTAATTAGAATAAAAAATGCAAGACAGTCAGTGACTTTTCCATTTTTTTTCTTTGCTTATCTCCGAGCTTCTTACTCTTTTACGATAAAAAAGGCTTATTAAAATAATTCAAGTAGTATTCGTTTGGAATTAAGCAATTTTCAATTAAAAGCGATCAAAATTGAATAACTTCTGATTTAAACTTTAAAATTGTGTGCCGTATAAATTTAATGCGAGCGCAAATTCAAAAAATTCTTGAAAATTGAAGATTTTAAAAAGAAAGGCATATACAACAGGGCATAGCGTAAAATACAAATTTCAAGAATTGATTGACTCTGGGGTCCTATTCGTATGCATTTTACCTGAAAAGCCACTGTGTAAAATTTGGTCCCTGAAAGAAAATTCGAAAGAATTCTGAAAAAATTTCCCTGAAAACCCGAAAAAACGTTTTTCTTGATTTACTTCACAATGATCGGTTTTCTTTTAAAAATTTTTGAATTTAAGTTTGTAGATATCTATGAACAACATATTTTTTGCTTTATTAATTGTTTTCGTTAAGCCAACCCTTTTCGAGAAAAATCGAAAAAAGGATGTGGCTGCTCTGGCTGCAGTCAGGGGGCCCGGAACCGCGGGGGGCCCGCGGCTCACCAGCTACTGTTCTTACAATATAAATCCTTAACTAGAAAAGAAAGAAGCGTACGAGAGAACGTTGACCTTCAGAGGTCTTAGCGATGAGGAGAGAAGTAGACTTGAAAATGATTACAGGCACAAAAAGAGGAAAGTTAAACGACTAGTCAAGGAAAGTAAAGATAAAATCAGAAGTGACCGAAGTTAGGAAGATCCAGAAAATGAAAAAATAATGAGTAAAAAATTATAATTAGAAATTAGAAATTGAGACAAATCTATTTATGAAGCAAAATTCAAATATTAGGGAATTTCGGACTAATGTAACATAAAAGTGACCGGATGAGTAACAAACTTGAAAAATGAATAAAAAATGATAATTATTCATCAGAAATTGAGATAAATCGATTTTACACCAAAATTGCAAAATGATCGATTTTCGGACAAATGTGACATAAAAGTGACCGAAGTTCGGAAGATTTCAAAAATTGAACAAATAAATAAAAAATTATAATTATAAATAATAACTTCAGACAAATATATTTATGAATCATAATATTACGGAATTTCAGACTAATTGTAACATAAAAGTGACCGGATGAATAACAAACTTGAAAAATGAATAAAAAATTATAGTTATTGATCAGAAATTGAGACAAATTTATTTTACACCCAAATTGGAAAATGACCGATTTTCGGACAAATGTAACATAAAAGTGACCGAAGTACGGAAAATTTCAAAAATTGAAAAAATAAATTAAAATTATAAATAAGAAATTGAGACAAATATATGTATGAATAAAAATCAAAATATTACGGATTTTCGGACTAATTGTATCCATAAAAGTGACCGTATGGCCCACAAACTTGAAAAATAAACAAAAATTTATAGTTATTGATCAGAAATTGAGATTAATTGATTTTACACCCAAATTGGAAAATGACCGATTTTCGGACAAATGTAACACTTATATGTTTTAAAATTGAAAAATTAAATTATAATTATAAATAAGAAATTGAGACAAATACATTTATTAATCAAAATCAAAATATTACGGCATTTCAGACTAATTGTAACCATAAATGTAACCGTATGATCCACAAACTTGAAAAATAAATAAAAAATTACAGTTATTGATCAGAAATTGAGTCAAATCGATTTTACACCCAAATTGGAAAAGGACCAATTTTCGGACAAATGTAACATAAAAGTGACCGAAGTACGGAAGATTTAAACAATTGAAAAAATTAATAATAAATTATAATTATAAATAACAAATTGAGACAAATATATTTATGAATCAAGATAAAAATATTACGGAATTTCGGACTAATCAGAAATGGAGACAAATCGATTTTGCACCGAAATTAGAAAATGACCGATTTTCGGACAAATGTAACATAAAAGTGACGGAAGTTTGGATGATCTCCAACATTGAAAAAAATATATATAAAAATTATTATTCTAAATCAGAAATTGAGACAAACTGTAATATAAGTGTGGTTGAAGTTCGGAAGACTCCAAAACTATAAAAAAATTATATTTATTATTCAAAAATGGAGACAAATCAATTTTTGAGCCCAAATTGGACAATGACCGAACTTCGGACAAATTGTGACGTAGAAGTGACCGAATTCTAACAAAAAGGACCAAAACAACCCCAAACATGCAAAATAAATAAATAGTGATGATTATCATGCAGAAATTGATTACTAATAAGAAATTGAGACAAGTCGATTCTTGAAGCCAATTTAGGAAACGGCCGAACTAAAAAATTGTAACATAAAAGTGACCAATGTTCGGGTGACCCCAAAACTTAAAAAAAAAATGAATAAAAAATGATAATTATTGATCGTAAATTCAAAAAAATCTATTTGTGACGTCAAATCGAAATATTACGGAATTTTGGATAAACTGTAACATAAAAAGCACAGAAAGAATCGAAAACTCGAAAAATAAATAAATAATGGTGATTATTATAATTTAGAAACTAAGGCCTTTGAAGCAAAATTGGGAAACAGCCGAACTTCGGACGAATTATAGAATAAAAGTGACCGAAGTTCGGATGACCCCTAAACTTGAAAAATAAATGAAAAATTATAATTATTGATCGGATAAATTTAAAACAAAGCTTAAAAAATAAATAAGGAATGATAATTATTGATCAGAAATTGAGAAAAATCTTTTCGCGAACCCAAATTGGAATATTACGGAATTTCGGACAAAGTGTAACATAATGGGGGCCGACTGTCCCCCAAACTTGAATAAATAAAAAAATTATAATTATTAATCAGAAATTAAGACAAATAGATTTTTTAAACTAAAGTGGATAATGATCGAGCATCGGTAAACCATCTATTTTTTAAGCCAATTTGAGAAAAAGTCGAACATCGGAAAAGTTGTAAAACAAAAGTGACCATAGTTCGGATGACCTCAGAAATTAAGAAAATTAATAAAACTTATAATTATTGATCAGAATATGAGAAAAATATATATATGAATTAAACTTGGAATAAGACGGAATTTCGGATAAATTATAACATAAAAGTGACGGAAGATCGGATGATCCCCAAACTTGAAAAAATAATGAAAAATCATAATTATTAATCAGGAATTGAGGAAAATATATTTTTGTATCCAAATTGGAAAGTGAATGAACTTCGGACAAATTGTTGCATAAAAGTCAAATATACACAAATCGATTTTTGAACCCAAATTGGTAAATGACCAAACTTCGGACAAATTATAACATAAAAATGGCCGAACGTCGTACAAACTGAAAATTCAAAAGTGATTGAAGTTCGGAAGGTCTCTAAACATAAATAAATAAATAAATAATGATCATTATTATTATGAAATCGAGGCAAATCTATTTTTGAAGCCAATTTAAGAAACAGCCGAACTTCGGACAAATAACATAAATGTGACCGAAGTTCGGATAACCCCTGAACTTAAAAAAATGAGTAAAGGGGATAATTATTTATCAGAAATTCAGACAAATCTAGTTTTAAACCCAAATTGGAAAATTACCGAATTTCGGACAAATTATAATATAAAAGTGACCAAACTACGGATGATCCCCGAACTTTAAAAATGAATATAAAATAATAATTATTAATCAGGAATTGAGGAAAATCAATGACCGAACTTCGGACAAATTGAAACACAAAAGTGACCGAAGTTTGGAAGACCTCCGAACTTTAAAAAATAAATAAAAGCTGATAATTATTAATCAGAAATGGACACAAATCGATTTTTGAACTCAAATTGGAAAATGACCGAACTTCGGACAAATCGGAACATAAAAGTGACCGAAGTTCGGCACACCTCCGAACTTGAAAATGTTTCGAAGACCAAAGTTCAAGATGAAGATCCAGAGGTAAATAAAGAGAAAAGATCCTTTTGGCTCTCGTATCGAAACATATCAATAAACGTGGGTGTCGATGATGGGCCAATATCGCATAAGTGGCTCAATTCGCCCTCATTTGTTACGTTTTGTTCAGCCTAAGTAATTTAATGCTCGACCCTAGATCTGCCTTCGAATTCTTGAATCGCGAAGAAGTTTCCCTTCTTAGAAACATGGGACTGGGAGGGGGGGGTTACATAGAAGGGGTGGGATGGGTTGGAAGTAAACTCGGCTCCATTCTACGGCAAATCGTGGCATATTTGTCAGATTTTTGTTCGCGAACAAAACCTAGCGGAGGGTCTCTTAAGTGGATTGGTTTCGCCCGACGGCTTCGAGGATAACTGATATGCAGGCGTTAATTCCGGACATTTCGCCAGAGATCGACGTCAATTTTCATTCGAGTTTATTCGCATTGAGACTTGTGAACAAAAAAACATGAAAAAATGTTTTGGATTCCGAAGAAGTCATTTAAAATTTAATAATTATGATAATATAATTTCGAGTATTGATGTTATTTTTGCCACCAGGGTGATTAATTAATTAATTTCTGATGTTAAATTTTGCTGAGTGCTAGTGAAATAATTTTTGGAGAAACGAGAAAAAATCTGCCTCGTCACGGATTTGAACCGGGAACGCTCTGCTGTGGCCCCGCTGGCGTAATTGGATAAACGTCCCATTCGTGAATTGTGGCATTCCCGGTTCAAATCCGGGCCGAGGCAGGGTTTTTTTCACTCATCCAAAAATTACAATTATTTAATTATAATATGAATAAATATAATAAATAACTATTCTTACCTTTAAATCCTTTTTCGGGAATTGTAGATTCGCTGCCGGGTTCGGCACTTTCGTCCTCAATATCGACTGGTACGTCAATCTGAAAAGAGATGAAAAAAACCCTTAAAGTTTATAAAATAATGGTTTTTTTAATTTCAACCGCAGCATATAATAAAATGTTCTTAATGGTAAAAAATATATGTAACAAGATTCATCGAGTAAGAAAAGCCTTTTTCTCGCTTTTTTGCTTCATTGCGAACTGAATTATTAGAACCCAATAAGAAAAACCAATTATTTGGTTAAAAAATCAATTGTTTTGTTAAAAATACATATTTTTTGGTCGAAAATTTAACTGTTTTATTGAAAATTTATCTTTTTGGTTTAGAATTCATCTTTCTTGGTTGAAAATTAATTTTATTATTGAAAATTCAATTGTCTTTTAAAAAATTCGTCTTTTTTTCGAAAATTCAAGTATTTGGTTAAATGTTCAAATATCGTGTTGACAATTTGTCTATTTTTTATTGAAAGTTCTACTAGTTGGTTATAAATGCAACTTTTAGGTGAAATGGATTTTTTTTATAATTCAACTAATTGGTTGCAAATTCATCTTTCTTGATTAAAAATTATATTCTTTTGTTGAAAATTTACCTTCTTAGGTTGATATTTCTACCATCTCCTAAAAAATTGGTCTTTTTGGTTTAAGAATTCAACTATTTAGTTAAAAATTATACTTTTTTTATATACATTTGCTTGCCAATGCAACTGTTTTTGCTTGAATTTTAAGTTTTATCGTTTGAATATTCGGCTGGTTCGTTAAAAATTAAATTATTTTTTGAAAATTCAACTATTTTGTTAAAAAGTGGTTTTTTCTTTAGATTCAAAATTCATCTTTTATTGTAGAAAAGTCATACTTTTTGATCAAAAATTCATCCATCTTGGTTGAAAATAAACTTTTTTTCAAAATTCAAGTGTCTTCTAAAAAATTCGTCTTTTTGTCTGGAAAATTCATTTTTTTTAATTCAACTATTTCGTACGAAATTCAACTTTATTGATTTAAAAATTTAACTACTCGGTTAAAAATTCGTTTCTTTTTAATAAAAATTCTATTATTTGGTTGCAAATGCAACCGTTTGGTTTAAAATTCTTTTTTTTTTTTAAATTCACCTTTTCCAGCTGATAAATCAACTGCCTTGTAGAAAAATGTCGTCATTTTGGTTCAACAATTCAAATACTTGGTTGAAAATATAACTGTCTGTGCTTGAATTTTAATCTTTTTTGTTTGAAAATTCGTCTTTGTAGGTTGAAAATTCAATTGTTTTCGTAAAAAGTAATATTTGGATGAAAATTCAACTGTTTTGTTGAAAATTTGTTCCTTTTGATTGAAAGTTCTACTATTTGGAAAATTCTATTTTTTGTTGAAAATTTACCTTCCAGTGTGTTGAATCTTTTTTGTTTGAAAATACGACCATTTGGTTAAATATTAAACGATTTAAATAAAAGCTTTTGATTGCACACATTTTTAGGCTTTTATTTGAGAAGTTGATAATTTAGAAGATTTTGGCTGCTTTAATCTGTAGTTTATTTTTGATTCCTTCAAATGAAGAAAATCTGCGGATTAAAAATTTTGAACTTTTTGATTGCTTTCAAGTTGGAATAATAACAAATTTTTAATTTTTATCAAGCCTTTCGAATTTCAAAAATTGTTAATAAAAAACTTGAGGATTTATGGAGTATCTTCGATATAAAAAGTACTCGTGGGAGTAAAAATCGCAAATAGTCCTCTCTTTCGATTTCCTCTTCTTTTCGTTTTTTTTCTCTTCCTTGTGAGCAATACTCGAAATTCCATTCAAGGGATAAATCAAATTTTCGAGAAGAGAATTCTTCAACAAGACCAGATGTAGGAACAAGACATGTGTGACTTGACCGACGATATTTCTATATTTAGGCCTATGGGAAAAAGGGGTTTCGTTTGCTCTGATTACACCTCCTTCTCATTACGATAATCTAAAAGCACTTACGAAATTCTAACACTTTTTTACCCACTTTTTTTAATTTCAAACTAATACTCCTATTTGTGCAATATCTGAACATTCCTCCGGATGACTGAAAAATCCCGAGAAATAAAATTCCCGACACTGTAAAATTCCCGAATAATAAAATTCTCGAATAATGGAATTCCCGAAAAATAAAATTCCCGATTGGAAAATTCTCGAAAAATAAAATGTCCGATTTGGAAAATTCTCGGAAAATAAAAATTCCCAAAGAGTTTATATTGCCCAAATTCGATAATTCCCGACAGAAAATTGCCGAATTATAAAATAACAGAACTGAAAAATTCCCGAATATAAGCAATGAAATTTTTGTTTATAAATAACATTTTTTTAAAATTATAATGAGACCACTGAAAAATCCTGAATAATAAAATCCCCGACACTGTAAAATTCCCGAATAATACAATTCTCGAATAATAGAATTCCCGAAAAATAAAATTCCCGAATTGGAAAATTCTCGAAAAATAAAATTTCCGAATTGATAAATTCCCTAAAAATAAAATTCGCGAATAGGAAAATTCCCAAACAGTTTATAATATTGCCCAAATTTGAAAATTCCCGACAGAAAATTGCCGAATTATAAAATATCAGAACTAAAAAATTTCCGAATATAAACAATTAAATTTTTTGTTTATAAATAATTTTTTTTTATAATGAGACCACTGCAAAATCCTGAATAATAAAATTCCCGAATAATAAAATTCTCGAATAATAAAATTCCCGAAAAATAAAATTGCCGAATTGGAAAATTCCCTAAAAATAAAATTCGCGAATAGGAAAATTCCCAAATAGTTTATAATATTGCCCAAATTCGAAAATTCCCGACAGAAAATGGCCGAATTATAAAATATCAGAACTAAAAAATTTCAGAATATAAACAATTAAATTTTTTGTTTATGAATACATTTTTTTAATTATAATGAGACCACTGCGAAATCCTGAATAATAAAATTCCCGATTGGAAAATTTTCGAAAAATAAAATGTCCGATTTGGAAAATTCCCGGAAAATAAAAATTCCCAAATAGTTTATGATATTGCCCAAATTCGATAACTCCCGACAGAAAATTGCCGAATTATGAAATATCAGAACTAAAAAATTCCCGAATATAAACAATTGAATTTTTTGTTTCTGAATACAATTTTTTTTTTTATAATGAGACGACTGAAAAATCCTGAATAACAAAATTCCCGACACTGAAAAATTCCCGAATAATAATATACCCGAATTGAAAAATTCTTAAACAGTTTATATAATATTACTACTGAAAATTCTTTGAAATCGTTTAAAATACCCTAAAATATTAAAAATCATTTGAAAGCTTTTGAAAGCCCTTTCAAATTTTGTTAATACCCTGGAAATTCGTTGGATTTTTTTAAGATAATGTAATATCTTGTAAATCCTTAGAATTCATTGAAATCTATTAAAATTTTTTTGGAATAGTTTTAAATACCCTAAAATATTTAAACCCTTTTAAAATATTTTGACAACCCTTTTAAATATCTCAAATCGTTTGAAAATTCTTTGGAATTGTTTTAAATACCCTAAAATCTTTAACAGGACCCTAAGATCTTGTAAATCCTTTGAAATTCTTTGAAATGTTTACAATTTATTAAAATCTATTCCAAATTCCTTGGTACCTTTTAAAATACCCTAAAATATTTAAAATTGTTTGAACTATTTAGAAAACCCTTTGAAATATCTCAAATCGATTGAAAATTCTTCGATATCTTTTAAAATACCCTACAAACTTTCCAGACATTTAGAAATTTTTTAAATACGTTACAATTTTTTAGAGCTCTTGAAAATTCCTTGGAACTTTAAAAAGATCCCAAAATCTTGTCAATCCTTTGAAACGCTTAGAATTTACTAAAATCTATCGCAAATTCCTTGGAATCTTTTAAAATACCCTAAAATATTTAAAATTCTTTGAAATATTTAGAAAAACCTTTTAAATATCTCAAATCGATTGAAAATTCTTCGGATTCTTTTAAAATACCCTAAAATATTTCAAAATATTAAAAAAAAAATTTGAAATACGTTAAAATTTTTGTAGTGTTCTTGAAATCCTTAGGATTTATTGAAAGCTATAAAAATTCCTTTGAATTATTTTAAATTCCCGAAAATATTTCAAAACATTAATAATTTTTTTTAAATCTCTGGAAATTTTGTTAGAGTTCTTGTAAAATTCCTTGGAATCTTTGAAAATACCCTAAAATCTTGTTTTCTATTGAATTTTCCATTGAAAATTCCTTGGAATTGTTTAAGATACCCTAAACAAATTTAAATCCTTTGAAATATTTTGAAAACCTTTTGAAAGTTTTTAAATCGTTTAAAAATTTCTTGGAATATTTTAAAATACACTCAAATATTTTTCATCTTTTGAAAGCTTTTGAAAGCCCTTTCAAATCTTTGTAATACCCTGGAAATTCATTGGAATTTCTTAAGATACTCTAAAATCTTGTAAATCCTTAGAATTTATTGAAATATATTAAAAATACCTTGGAAATTTTTAGAATACCCTAAAATCTTATAAATCCTTCGAAATCCTCAGAATTTATTGAAATCTATGGCAAATTCCTTGGAATCTATTTAAATACCCTAAAAGATTTAAAATTCTTTGAACTATTTAGAAAACCCTTTGTAATATCTCAAATCGATTGAATTTCTTCGGAATTTTTAAAAATACCCTACACAATTTCAAGACATTTAGAAATGTTTAAATAAGTTAAAATTTCTGGAGTTCTTGAAAATTCTTTGGAACTTTAAAATAACCCGAAAATTTTGTAAATCCTTTAAAATACCCTAAAACATTTAAAATTCTTTGAACTATTTAGAAAACACTTTTAAATATCTCAAATCGATTGAAAATTCTTCGGAATCTTTTAAAATATTTCAAAACATTAAAAAATTTTGAAATACGTTAATACTTTTTAGAGTTCTTGAAATCCTTAGAATTCATTTAAAGCTATACAAATTTCCTTCGAATTATTTAAAATATCCTAAAATATTTCAAAACATTTAACATTTTTTGAAATCTTTTGAAATGGTTTTAGAGTTCTTGTAAAATTCCTTGGAATCTTTAAAAAGAATCTAAAATCTTGTTCTCTATTGAATTTTTCTACTGAATTTTCTATTGAAAATTCCTTGAAATTTTTTAAAATACCCTAAAATATTTTGAATCCATTGAAATATTTTGAAAACCTTTTGAAAGTTTTTAAATCGCTTGAAAATTCCTTGGAATATTATAAAATATCCTGAAATATTTTAAATCTTTTGAAATCGTTTGAAAGAAGATTCCTAATTTTTTAACAATGGTAGGTCATGTTAACGTATTTCACCGAAAATCGGTTATTTTAAACAAAAATAGTTAAATTTCAAAGAAGATTTCCAATACTGAATAATTTTTCGTTATGTTATGTTGGTTTTTTAAATCGAAAATTAGTATTTTTAATGTAGAATAATTATTAGATCACAGAGTAGATTCACAATTTTTGTACAATTTCAGGTTAGGTTGACGTTTTATACCGGAAATCGACATTTTTAATAAAAAATCATTGGATTTTCAAGATGAAAATTTGTTTCAAGAATTTAGTTTTGCGCTTTTCACTGAGAATCGGTATAGATTTCAAAGAAAATTGGGAATTTTCGAAAAATTGTAGGTTACGTATTAACATAAATTTTAAATTTTAATTTAAAATTTTCATGAAACTAAAAAAATTATCGCGCGTGTTTGTTTTCTAGTTTAATAGAAAACTATTATTAAGAAATAATTACTTATTAAATCTAATTATTATTTGGAAAATATTATTACCATTTAAAGATGTTAAAGTCCAAGTTAAAAAAAATTTTAATTCATACAAATTTCGATCTTAAAGCGATTACTTCGGACAAATAATTTTTGAAGAACAAGAAAAAATCTGCCTCAGTTCGGATTTGAACCGGGAACATTGGTTGCGTAATTGGTTAACGCTCCAGTCATGGAGAGTCGCGTTGCCGGTTCAAATCCGGGCTGAGGCAAATTTTTTCTTGTTCATCCAAAATTATTTGTGGAGCTAATCGTTTGACCATCGAAATTTTTACTGATAAAATAATAATTAAATATTATTATTGCATATTATTTAACTTTAATTAGGAATTAAAAAAAGTGAAAGTAAAAGTACGTGTAACTAAATGATAAAAAAGTATGTTTCATTTATTAAGGAAAAAAAAGGTTTAAGATATTTATGTCATAGGGCTGTTGAAATTTAGCTTCTGTCAAGCGAAACTTTAAATATTCACGCCCAGGAGTACACTTTCGCTCTCTTTTTGCCCGCAAGTAAGTCCTTTCTCCGCGTACGTTAGTTTTTTGTCTCCTCCGTCTCGCCTCGAGTCATGGCGTCGCTTTTTGTGGGTCCTGGTCCCCTTTTACGGCGGGTCAGGGATCATTGAGAAAGAATGAACCAAAGTCATCCAGCATAAAAAGGGTTGAACTCCGAACAGGAGTCATTCACCTCCATCAATTGAATTTTTTGAATTAAAAATTTTTTTAATTTAATACTCATCTGAATTCTAGACAAAAAAAATTCCAGATAATTTTATTGAATTTTAGATAAATTCAAGATCAAAACTGATGTCTAGACAACTGCAAAGATTTTTTTATTTCTAAATACAAATTCCTACATTACCGACATCGAGAACGTTCGACAGCTGAAGTGGTTCGTGTCCGTGCTAAGTTTCTAGAATATTTTTGAGACTAAGCACGGACACTAACCACAGCAGCTGTGGAACGGTTTCGATGTCGGTAAACGGGGAAATTGTATTTAGAAACGCCCTTGCCTATTTATTACTCTCTGTCCTCCGTAGCTTAGTGGTAAGACACCTGACCGGCAGTCAGTTTACGTGGGTTCGATTCCTACCGGAGCTGATAAAAAGAGGATCTTTTTTCGCCAATAAACATTTGTAATATTTGTTATTACAACAAAAAATATACTAAATGATCAAATTTAACTTTCACATCTTGAATATCAAATGAATTTCATCGAATTCAAAATAAATTTAACCGAATCCAGAGTATTCGAAAAAATGTATGCCAATTCAATAACATTTTAGATATTTTAATAAAAATTGAACTATTTTGTTGAAAATTCGTTTCTTTATCAAAATCTAATTTTTTAAACTGAAACGCAATTTTAGTTGAAAATTCGTTGTTTGAAAATTAATTTTTTTAACTTAAAATTTGACTATTTTGTTGAAAATTCAACTGGTTGTAGAAATTTTGTAGAAAATTCGTCTATTTGGTACAGAATTATACTGTTTTGTAGAGAATTCGTTTTTTTGTAAATGAAAAATTAAGTCTCTTGAATATAAATTTAACTACTCCATTTGAAAAATGAAAATTTAATTACTCTATTGATCTTTTTTAGTTAAAAAAATTAACCTTCTTGGTTGAAAATTCAACTATTTGGTTAAAAATTTGTGTATTATCTTGAAAATTCGTCTTTTCTGGTAGAAAATTAATCTTCTCTCAGGGTGTCTACTCAAATGCTAGAAAAAAATTCCCTGACAATTCCAGATTTTTTCCAGTATCTTATTATTACAATTAAAATTATATTATATTAAAATTTTTTATTTATAAAAAAAAGTTAATTGTTTATAATCGGGAATTTCCTAGTTCGGATACTTTATATTTCGACCATTTTTTGTCGGGAATTTTTCAATTCGGGAATTTTAGAGTGTCAGAAAATTTATTTTTCGTGATTTTAAAGTCATCCCATTATAATTAAAAAAATTGCATTCCTAAACAAAAAAATTTATTGTTTAAGTCCGTGAATTTTCTAGTTCAGATATTTTATAATTCGGCTATTTTCTCTCGGGAATTGTATTATTCGGGAATTTTACAGTGTCGGGAATTTTCCAATTCCGGAATAATATAATTCCAAACATAAAAAAGACGAATTATAAAATATCTGAACTAGAAAATTCCCGAATATAAACAGTTAAATTTTTTGTTCATGAATAACATTTTTTTTAATTATAATGGGACGACTAAAAAATCCCGAAAAATAAAATTCCCGACACTGTAAAATTCCCGAATAATAAAATTTCCGACCGATTATAATATTACCGAATTTGAAAATTCCCGACAGAAAATGACCGAATTATAAAATATCCGAACTAGGAAATTCCCGAATATAAATAATTAAATTTTTTGTTTATGAATAACAATTTTTTTAATTATAATGGGACGACTAAGAATCCCGAAAAATAAAATTCCCGACACTGTAGAATTCCCGAATAATAAAATATCCGACAGATTATAATATTACCGAATTTAAAAATTCCCAACAGAAAATGGCCGAATTATAAAATATCCGAACTAGAAAATTCCCGAATATAAACAATTAATATTTTAGTTTACAAATAAAAAAATGTAATTATAATATAATTTTATTTGTAATAACTAAATTAATTTGATGGATAAAAAAAGGTTTCATTGTTTAAATTTTGGAATTTTCTAGTACGCATATTTTACAATTCGGTAATTTTCTGTCAGGAATTTTCTTATTTGTCAATTTTCAAATTCGGTAATATTATAGACTTTCGGGAATTTTATTATTCAGGATTTCCAATTCATTAATATTATAAACTGTTTGGGAATTTCGTCATTCGGAAATTTTATTATTCAGGAATTTTATTATACGTTAATTTGCCAATTCGGGAATTCCACAGTGACGGGTATTTTATTTTTCGGGATTTTCCACTCATCCCATTACAATGAAAAAATTTTTTATTTATCAAAAAAATTAATGGTTTATATTCGGGAATTTTCTAGTTCGGATACTTTATAATTCGACCATTTTTCAATTCGGAAATTTTATTATTTGGGAATTTTATTATTCGGAAATTTTCCAATTCGGGAATTTTTCATTGTCATCCCATTGTAATTAAAAAAATTTTATTCATAAACAACAAAATTAATTGTTCATATTCATGAATTTTTTAGTTCAGCTGTTTTATAATAATGGGACGACTGAAAAATTCCGAAAAAGAAAATTCCCGATACTGTAAAATTCCCGAATTGGAAAATTCCCGAATAATAAAATTTCCGACAGATTATAATATTACCGAATTTGAAAATTCCCGAATATAATTAATTAACATTTTTCTTTATAAATAAATAAAATTATTTATAATATAATTTTAATTGCAATAATTAAATTGATTTTTATGAATAAAAAAATGTTTCATTGTTTAAATTCGGCAATTTTCTGTCGGAAATGTTATAATTCGGGAATTTTCAATTTATTATTCAGGAATTTTATAATTCGAGAATTTTATTATTCGGAAATTTTATTATTCAGGAATTTTCCAGTTCGTGAATTTCGCAGTGTCGGGAATTTTATTTTTTGGGATTTTTCAGTCGTCCCATTGTCATCTAATTTTAATTGTAATAATTTAATTAATTCCATAAATAAAAAAATTTTAATCGTTTAAATTCCGGAATGTTCTAGTACGGATACTTTACAATCCGGTAATTTTTTGTCAGGAATTTTCTAATTTGGGAATTTTCAAATTCGGTAATATTATAAAATGTCGGGAATTTTCAAATTCGGGAATATTAAAACATTTCGGGAATTTTATTATTCGGGATTTTCAATTCGGTAATATTATAAACTGTTTGGGAATTTTTTTATTCCGAAATTTTATTATTCAGGAATTTTATTATACGGTAATTTGCCAATTCGATAATATTATAAACTGTCGGGAATTTTATTATTCAGGCTTTCCAATTCGATAATATTATAAACTGTTTGGTAATCTTGTTATTCGGAAATTTTATTATTCAGGAATTTTATTATACGGTAATTTGTCAATTCGGGAATTTCACAGTGATGGGTATTTTAGTTTTCGGGATTTCCAGTCGTCCCATTACAATTAAAAAATTTTTTATTTGCAAAAAAATTAATTGTTTATATTCGGGAATTTTCTAGTTCGGATATTTTATAATTCGACCATTTTCTGTCGTGAATTTTTCAATTCTGAAATTTTATTATTAGGAAATTTTCCAATTCCGGAATTTTACAGTGGCAGGAAATCTATTTTTCGGATTTTTTTAGTCATCCCATTATAATTAAAAAATTCTTATTCATAAACAAAAAAATTAATTGTTTATATTCCTGAATTTTCTAGTTCAGATATTTTATAATTCGGCTATTTTCTGTCGGGAGTTTACCACTTCGGGAATTTTCAAATTCGGAAATTTTATTGTTTGGGGATTTTACAGTGTCGGCAATTTGCCAATTCCCGACAGAAAATAGCCGATTTATAAAATATCTGAACTAGGAAATTCCCGAACATAAAAAATTAAATTGGTCGTTTATGAGTAAAATTTTGTCTAAATTATAATGGGATGACTGAAAATCCCGACAAACAAAAGGTCCGACAATGTAAAATTACCGAATTGGAAAATTCCGGAATAATAAAATTTCCGACAGATTATAATATTACCGAATTTGAAAATTCCCGACAAGGAATGGCTGAATTATAAAATATCCGAACTAGGAAAATCCCGAATATAAACAATTAATATTTTTGTTTATAAAAAAAAATTAATCATAATATAATTTTAATTGTAATAATTAAATTAATTTTATAAATAAAAAAATGTTTCATTGTTTAAATTCGTCAATTTTCTGTTGGGAATTTTATAATTCGGAAATTTTCAATTTGGTGTCGGGAATTTTATTTTTCGGGATTTTTCAGTAGTCCCATTACAATTGAATTTGTTTTATCTATAAAAAAAATTAATTGTTTAAATTTGGGAATTTTGCAGTTCGGATATTTTATAATTCCGCAATTTTCTGTCGGAAATTTTATTCCTCGAGATTTTTCCAATTCGGAAATTTCATTATTCGGCAATTTTATCATTCGGAAATTGTATTATTCGGGATTTTTCAGTCATCCCGTGTAAAAGGGTCAAATCTCAGCCTCGAAGAAAAATAATTGATTCGTCATAAATCTGATAATTCTTTGCTGATAATTATTTTTTGTCTGGAAAAATAAGAATACAATGTGTATAACGTATGAAAAACGTTTTGTAAATTGGTATGAGAATCGCATGTGTGATATGGGAAGACGCGTGGGAAGACGTTCTTACGGCCGTCGGCAGCTGTTCACACATGTCCTCTTTAGAAAAACAAATAACGAGGAGCGACTCTAACCCCTTTACTTCGCTCATAGACTTCTCGTAACGAGGAAGCAAGCTCTTTCGGTTCTCATTCACTTCCATTGACATTTGACCTTGTCCCCATCAACAACAAAAATCACTAGCAATAAAAAAACAACCCATGTCACACAAAAACTGTTAAATAAACAGATAGAGCATTACAATGTTGAAAGCAACAGAAATTGGAGAACTTTTTTAATTTGGCTTGCAAGTTGGAACCAGTAGCAGTACTCTCTAAATCTGAATTAGTAGAAAACTAATAATTCAAATAGTGCCGATTCATTTACTAGTAATGAGTAAAAATCTACTAATACAAAAAGTATGAATAACTAACTAAATGAATTAGTAACTATATCTACTAAAGGAATTGGTAATGCTAATACTAAATGAATTGGTAAATGTATTGCTGGTTACTATTATTTTAAACGGTAGTTTCAAGTAAATTAAAAAACTTATTTTACAATGAAGAGAATTTTATGAAAATACGTTAATCTACGAATTTAAATAACAATTCAAAGAAATTTCCATTTTATCTTCTTATACTTAAAACTCAGTGCATAGGGTAAGGAGGAGCAGCGCCAACCAGTAAACAGTCAATTAATTTTTTAAAGTTAATAAGATGTAGAATTGATCCATTTTTTTTTCAATTCGAGTCCTACATTATTGTATGTCATATTTCTATAAGTATTAGTTACATGAATGAAACAATGATTTAATAATTTAAATTGGATGACCAAATCTGTCGAAGAAGATGCCTGTATCTGCTTCGGAGAGACTCCTTTACCGATGTTACGTCCTGAAAGCGGCTTTGAGGCACGCCCAGGTATGTATAGGTCTCTCCAGTGTTAAGATGTCTAATAACACTTATACTCACAAGCTCAGGGTCCTTGGGAACGCTAACAATCTTTCCTTTCTTCAGATGAATTTTGGCTCATTCATCCAATCCAAAGTCCATCTCAATCTCTCCTGTGTATTTCTCGACGATATTTATGGCAGTTTGAAGTTTGCCTTGACCAGAGGCTGATAAATAGTTTATAAGAAATGCATCATGAAGAATGTCAGTAAAATGACTGACGCCTGAAACAACAAACCTTGGAGAGCATATAAATGATAAATTAATCTAAAAATCTATACCCCCCCCCCTCCCACGATCCTCTTCATCACTTTTCTCATATGAATTGCATGATAGAACCGAGTGAGTCACGCTTACTCCGAAAGGGATATGTCTTAATGGTATAATAATGATAATAATAATAATATGAATATAAAGTTTTTCATCAGCAAGACAAAGAGCAAAATTCTCCAGCGAATAAGCAACTTGTACCAGCAAGACCATATTTACTGATAGCGGATAATGCCAACATGAGAAGTAGGAGATCAAAAATCCACCAAAAAATCTCTCTCAGGATGAACAAATTAGCCGAAGCTAATACGGCCCTCTTCGATAATGTTAATCTCTGGGCTTTCACTGTGTAGCTTACGAAAAGGCCTTCTCCCTGCTTAGCGACAATAAAAGTAATGATACTTCAGTACGCCTGAGTAAGACTCACAAGCGCGTTGTACAGCTTCAGTTTAAAATCTGAACGGCCGTTGAAAATCCTTCTAGTCAAGAAGAGAATCAAGTTTTTTGGAAGCAAGTATATGGAGATACTAATCAGCTAAATGAAAACGCTTAGATATAGCATTCTTCCGTAGTTTTTGCCTAAGGTAAAGGTTGCAACGTTCAGAGGAGGAGTGTCCACCAGTTACTGCTGAAGAAGTGAAGGAAGTTACCGCTAGAGCTAATAACTTTTCAGCACCAGGGCCAGAAAAAATCAACGACTTTTTGTGGAAGAAATTTACTTCTACGCACCAACATCTGGCTCGTATATTTAGTACTTTCTTAAACGGGGAACAACCCATCCCGCAGTGGTTAATAGAAGGAAGTACAGTACTGATCCCTTAGACCGGATATTTCTCGAGTCCAAATAACTACAGGGCCATATTTTGTTTAAACACAAACTACAAGATACTCATTGGCATTCTCAAAAATAGGATATTCACATCTATAGAGTGTAGGGATAACAGCGGTAAAAGACGAACTCCAAACCATACCATGCTCCTAATTTTATACCTAAAACAGCATCGCAAAAGATTTCAAACATCATATTAGATTAATTCATAATACCCTCACCTCATTAGGCACTTGACTTAGTCAGACGAAACATAGAACACTATTCACGGTTCTCATTTTCATCAAGTAAAGGAAATTTAATCATCAAGAATTTCGATAAGAGCAGTTTAACGAATAAATATTCTTCAAAGTGTTTCCAGGTATATACTACTTGCCACCTCATTCGTGCTGGTAAATTATTAATATTTAATCAAGCATTTGGTCCCAAATTAAAGTCGCGAAAATACTTCAGATATATGAAATTGTTATGCACAAATGACAGAAACGCAAATTTCCTATTACGATGTCATGAAAAGATTAATGCTTGGTAGAAGATAGGATAAAACTTTATTTTTCGCTGAAAACGATGCTTTCAGTTATACATTTGGTGTGTCATTCATTATTAGGATATCTGAAATCTCTAGAAATGTTGCGTAAAATAAAGTATTAAGATTAATTGTTTATACGTATTTGTATTTACTTTCCAAAGTTCGTTTCTATTGTAAAATTTAATGTCTAGGTTCGAAAAAAAATATACACGATTGGTTTTTTCTAATATCAATAATCTCTCGCAAGTCAAAAATTCTAAAAATAACTTCTATCTGACTCCTTCGGACAAACTGTGTTGATTCAGAAATGAAAAATTCTTATTATAAATCAATGTATTTAAAATTCATAAAAACTAATCTTAGAATATAACGGCATCGTTCTAAAATAGTGTCTGATTTTATCTGGTAAATGCTTGTGAGCCGTACGTTAGGTAACATTTCAAAAATCACGTTCTTAACTCTTCTTTTATCAACGACTGCAATTGCGACTTTATTTCGTCCTCATTAATGTGTAAAATCATCAAATGATACGCGATTGTAAAAGTTTGATAACTATGGGAATAAAATAATGGTCTGCAGTCGACTTTGTTTTAAGCCTTCTTTTTCAATTCGGCATTTCTTCAATTTTAAATAAATACTTTCCAAACGTACAAAAACATTAAACTTTCGTGAATTCTATACATCTACCAAGTTTTATTAAGATATCTCACAAATTGACTGATATTATCCACTGTTAGGGCCGATTCCACCAACCGTGATTAAATGTTAATCCTTGATTAACTTCATTTAATCAGTACATTGTGTTCCACCATCTTTTAAACCATGATTAAAGTAATCTAATCGCTGCTTAACTTAATCTGCCTTTTTTTGCCGGTTATCGACTTAACTAGCGATTAGCGGGGATCAACGTAACCTCAAAGTTTAGTTAAAGTGCAGTGCGACAGTAACTATGGCTCAAAATGAAATATGTTCTCAAAATATTATTTTTCCTTTTCTTTTCGCTCAAGAAAACACCGCTTCACTCAATTAATTTGAATAATATTATTTTGGAGACGCTTCAGCAAAGCAAGTAAACAACGCGTTATCTGTGACGTCAGAGGCCTATCTATTTGGTTTGGCGTGCCAGAGATGGCGCGCGAACACAAGTTTCGTGACTCAGCCAATCAAAATCGCAGTTACAACAGAAATACGCAAAAACTAGACTTTATTCCGAACAAGGTATACGGTTAGTTGATCATAGGTTAAAAATTCATGGTGGAACGTTTCGCAAGTTATTCCTGATTAAATCGATGATTAAAAGATAATCATGATTAGTTAATCATGGATTTAATCAGAGATGGTGAAATCGGCCCTTAGTGTTTAAAGTAATTTATGTTACAGACAGTAATTCCCGGAAGCGCTTTTTTCCTTTTTTTTTGCATTTGGTCCTACGCTGCAGATTAATTTTTCTCATATAGGCAATCAGAATATGTTTATACTTTTTTTAGTATATGGCGGCGATTCACTACCGCGAATCTTGATTGACGCATTTCCTGTGTGTTAGATCTTAATTTTATTAATTATTTCTACAACTACATACATATATAATTGAAAAACAAGGTGAAACAACCACCGCAGGGTTCCACTGAGAGCAACTGCCTTCTAAAAATGACACCGGCTCTCAGTAGAACCGCGGTAAATCACACTTATGACCATGTATATGTATTGCATTATTTTTCAAATGCTCTTATTAAAATTTCAGATTTCTTCCATTGGACTGAAATATTCGCAAAGTTTAGTCAAATTTTAGTTTAGTTATATATGGGGTGTCTTGAAGGGTGTGTCTGGGATACCGGGCGACCTCTCAGAGTATGCAGCGTTATTCTTGCATGCGGGGCTCTACAAGGACGGACAAACCCTTTCCTAAGCTGCTCATGGGAACAACAATAACACCATCAAACCAGCAAAAAGTTGTAAATGCCGTACAAAACGAACGAAAGCGCAGAGCACCCGACAATCGGTCGGCAAACAGTGCCGATCACCCAGAGTTCAAGGTCCACATTGAGTGGATAAATCAACTCAAGGATGACATGCTAGACTGCTACGATGCCAGCATTATCCCTGTTCGCGGAGGCTTTATGGTACGTATGGAAACTCTGTGGTGTCAGGAACCCCCAGAGCTTCAGCACGTTTCGTATCAGTCTTTGCGAAATCAACATGTCTACCTCTTGAAAAATGGATATGTATGCAGAGGGTTTCTCCGACCGCTGCCTAAAAAAGCTGCACGCGAAGATAAGCAAGCAGCATTAAGACCAACCGCGGCAAGCAAACACTTCCTGAGAGATGATAGCGATTCAAGGACAAGGAGGAACATTGACATACAAGTTCCTCCTAAGCCCCAAGATCTGGCTGAAATGGATGCCTCTCTTTGTGAGGATATCTCGGAGGAGTCCGACATCTGGACCATCAATTGTTCAGTGTATGGTGCTGTGAGTGCATTGGCTGATTCAAATCGATGGCTAAAACCGACGATGGATTAAAAGAACAAAAGACGCTTGTATCAACGGAACAAGGAGATTGGATGAACAAGAAAGAATGCGTCCCGTATTCAGTATGCGATTGACTACATAACATCTGGTAGACCGTTCACGAAAAGGGTTTGAAGGTTCCTTCAAGAACTAAGGATCTTCAGTCATACACTGAAAAATTCAAAGCTGCTGACAATGAAGCAGTTGATTTTTGACAAAATACAAGTGTGATGTGACGCAAAGAAGAAAATAAAGAAGAGGTAGATGTGGTTCAGGGAGAATCAACAGTTTCCCGCTGACCCATCTCGCCTCTTCAGTGAGCAACCTGTTTCTGCTAAAAATCCACCCATGCCCAACAAGGTGGAGACTTTTTGGAGAGGCGTATACAAGATCCCAAAAACACTGGAGTTGTAAGAAGATACTAATAATATCATCCGCTTCAAGGAGTTTTTCGACCACCTCATAACATCTAAAGAGAAATTGCCATCAATCACTGCCGAAAAGGTGAAAAAAGCACTCAGAGGCACAAAGAACTTTTCCGCTTACTCGCCTCATATTTGAAGTCGGAAAAGCCCATTCCGCAGTGGCTGGTGTTAGGACGCACTATACTCCTACCGAAAAAAGGCAACTTGTCCAGCTCAGAAATTCACAGTCCAATAACTTGTTTGAACACACTGTATAAGATCTTTACAGCTGTGCTTAACAACAGGATTGTCCGAATAATTAGGCTTGTGTGGCGAGAGATTTACGAATATCGTTGCAAATGTAAAAGATAATTTTCTAAAAATGGCTAGGAATCATGAGATGGTTGGCAAAGGAGCGTTTCTTCACAAAGCCGCGAAGCAGGTGGCTGAGGTCGTTGGCATGAATTTGGAAAGCATAAGTGAGGAAAGTGCATTACTCCATTTAGATGCTTTTCTACTGAAAGCCAAAGTAAAGAAAGCAGAAGTTGAAGAATTCCATTAACAGCTACTCGACAAGAAAATTCACGGAAATTTTCACAGGAACGAAGAAAAACAGTCCTTGTCGAAAGAGTAAATTTTTCCTTTTTTCAAATCATCAGGGCTTAATTCAGGTGCAGAAGGTTTCATTTTCGCATTCCAGAACGGTGTCATTTCCACCTCAGTATACCGCGGTGACCGCATTTTATGTCAAGAAGTTTCCAAAGATAGGTGCAGAGCGTGTCATGTACACGCAGAGAACCTGAACACATACGATCTGGGTGTCCTACCTATGCGGGAACATCGTATATCTGCAGACATAATGCGGCCCTGAGCGTGCTTCATTACCATCTTTGTCGCTCTTGTGGTGTTGGCCGCGGCCCTGCTCTGCCGCACTCTCCAAGGAAAATAGAGTCAATTGTCCCAACACGAGAAGAGAAAAAATTTCCTGGAACTACGATTTTCAGACAGCAGTCTCCGTTGCGTACTCGAGGCCTGAAATTGTGTTCCAACACTTTGAGAAGCGAACCATATTTGTGATCGAATTCTCGGCTCCGGCCGACTACAACATCACTGCTAAGGATAAGAAAAAGGAGTAGAGGTATCAAAACCTTAAAAGGGAGTTGTAACGACTGTACCTAAAATATTCGATTAAAGTAATTGTCCTTGTGATCGGTGCTCTCGGAGGAGCGAAACTATCACTGGTTTGTAACATTTAGTGGGGAGTATAGTTGATTCGGTCAGAAAAAGCATTTTTTTTAATTTTTTTTATATGAATGTACAATATATCAAGAAGGTCATATGCAAATTTCAAGAAAATCGGCGCAAAAATAGCGGAGACATGGAGTGTTGAAGCATAGCTGCTCACCTTCGGTTTTGTGTACCTGCCCGGCAGCAGCGAGCAGTGTTGTTACCTAACAGCTTCTGCGGTCTTTTGTAATCCCTAAATTGCTTTATTTGTCGGTAAGTCATTAAACAGGTATCAGAAGACCTTCACACATTCAGTATGTACGGACATGGCATCGATAACAAATTCGTTGATTTTCTTATGAAAAACCGCGTTTTGACTTCAAAGTGTTGAAAAAAAATTGCTAAAATAAGAAGAGCCAGGTTACCTCAAGAAACTTCTCACCTAACTAACGCACTTTGATTTTTTGACTTCAGATGTTCCAGTGGTCAGTTAGAATCTTCACCGCAAAGTAACTTTTTTTCGAGGCGTCTTCGGAGATTTGCAGCCAACGACCTATTTAGTAATATTTTGCACTGAAAATTAGTGATAATATGGTTCAGATTTTCTATTATCATGTACCGATTAAAGAAGTAAACCAACATTTCCTGTATCGCTTTACAAAATTCTTGAAAATGTGCCTTTTTGCGCGAATTAACTATGCTCCCCCCTTAAAGCTATTCCCGCGTGTCAAAAATATACCAAGGCACTTGCGAGATTGATGCAGGAAGCTGTCATCCTTGGGTCGCTTAGTGTCTTCAAAACACACGAGGTTTGCGCCGGCCTGTCGTCGTAATTTCATCACTTTCATCAATATTCTTTAATTTAATTTTGATAGGATATTCACGTCATTTTCTTCGATTGTTTTAAAATAATAATTATTAAATTTTTATTGAAAGAGATAAAAATAGCGGAAATAGGTCATTCATACACCCCAAAGTGAAAAACTACACGCCACCCCTCTTTATCCCAGTAAATATTTTTCAATGTCACAAATATTTTTCTTATAAACCACCATCCAATTAGAAGTACAATTTTTCAAAGTTCAGTCTTATTGGGAAAAGCTGATTGTTTAGTGAGAAAAGCTGTCCCATATACTCATAAATCATAATTTATTGCAATTTAATTGAATCTTATTTCAATTTATGTTAAACAAGAATTCTTTTAATGCTACGTAGCTTTTAGAGGATAATAATAGGTGCAAGTATTAACTATTGAACACCTTTACATGAATAAAAAATCGTTGACAATAAAAAAATCATTTAATTTAATGGAAACAGGATTTTTCTCTTTCTTTTCAACTTGTAACGAGCAGTACTTCTGCTCGTTGCATACATAGGCACACCTATAGAAGGAACACGCGCGTCATCCATCAAGGCGTCACGAGGTGAGAGCCGACTACCCCCATTCTCGCGAGAATCGACGGCGCGACCCGCGAATCCATCAGCCATGAGACATTAAAAGAACGTGCGGTCGCGGAATAAGGCACAGTTCGAGGGAGCGGCAAGTCGGCTAAACCGAGGTGCCTGCGCTCGACGAACTGACTGGTCTCTCTACCACCTGGAGCTACTATGGTAGAGCGACCGAAACCAGTAGCCAAAGAACTCCTGGGTCATTTGCACTATGCTCAGAGGCCGAGGCGAATCGTGACCGCCTGGAGCAACTACGGCCACGATTCGCTAGGCAAGGGGTGGCGCCAACCAAGGCAACATGTCTGACGCCCTTCTTCCTGTTGGAAGCCCCCTCCCTCACGACCTAGAGATCTCCCGCAGGAACTCTCGATGAAGTCCAACCGACATACAACCACCTGGCGCAACTATGGCCGTACATCGGGCAAAGAGGTCTGCTGGTGTATACCCAGCCCAATCTGGACTCTCCTGAGTTGCTGTGCTCGCTTGGAGATCCCACTCAATGTACGACTACCTGGAGCAACTATGGTCGTCCTTCGAGCAAGGTGGTACGCTGACTCACACTTAGTCTACCCGAGGCCAACCTTGGACCTTCCCCTACCCCCTATCATCAGCCTGACCGACCTGACCAACCGGACCGACCACCTGGTGACCACGCACGTCCTGCGGCCGCCAGAGCGCCTCCTTCTCCTCTCTCCGCACCGTACTGCTATCGATTTCCGACGGAGACGAGCTCATGGGGACGACGCTCACCTCGCCCACCGATAATCCGCTTGACTCGCGGACCCAACCGCTCACCGCTTTCACCATGCTTACCGGGACCGGGCTTAACACGCTTGTGCACGCTGAACATCCGATCTATCTCTCTCTCTCTTTCTCTCTCGCTGATTCACTCACCCCACCCAACCTTCGCTTTCTTCTCTACATTAAGACTCGCACACTTAACATGCGAACATGAGAAACTGTAGACGGAGACTCACCACACTGAGCCCTAAAACTGTGAGCGGCACGCACACACACACACACATATAAAAACACACATTTTCGGCACGCTCACCGTACGCTCACGTACAGCCGTACAATAATAAAATTTATTATACGTGAATTTCGTGTACCTCAGCTGCACGAATATTTCGCAAACGGAATTTCTTGAAGAATTTATTATTCAGAGGATCTTGATATGATATTGGCACAGTCACGTTGGCAATGCTGTCATCTATGCGAACTTTGATTCTTTCATAGCTATTTGTATGATCCACGTTAGGAACAACTAATGGACAAAATATTCCATATACAATTACTCCAATTATATACTCATGATCCTTATCCATTACTACATTGTAAAAGCCTGTTCCTAAAGAGAAAGCTCGATTTCGATTTCGAAAACTTTCGTAGTGATGAACATCAAGTTGAATTGGAGTAGGATGAACTGCGGCCTCTCTAAATGGCCAAAATAATTCTGCAAGAAGAAAACATAAATCGTAAATTTATTTTTCTATTAACGATCAAATTAATTTAATTAATTATAGCTTTTCGTTTTTGAAAATATGTCACTAATACGTCAGAGGAAGAAACTAAATGTGAGTCCAAGAAGAGGTCGGGAGGCTTCCCGAAGTAAGTGCAATCATATGAATATTCGTTTCCGTAGCTAATGGAAAGTTTAGTATGAACATGAAAAGATTAAAGTTTACGCTTCAAATTATTATTCAGAGCTCTCTATTTTTAAGCTTTCACTTGTAAATGACGTTAATAAATTATTTTGATGAAGCATATGTAGCCCATTTTCTTGTTTCGCAATATTGCTGTCTTACTGGTTCAATAAAAATAAAAATCTTACACAATCGAGTTTTTAACGCCACTTCTAAATTTACGTAATCGACTTCTGAACATTAATTCAACGAACTTGGAATTTCTAATCTTGTTGATAATTTTAGTTAGAATAATGATTCTTTTAATTGTGAACTGCTTCACGTGATACAAACAATTAAAATTTGATTCATTTTCAAAGATTGTATTATCGGACTCTTATTTTAACGTATCTTAATTCTTTCTGCTCACAATGTCTATTTCGAGTTACGTTTTGGAACAAACCAGGCTTTGCTCTCGGTTCCAAACTGCTTTTGAAAATGCTCAGAAATTGAAACAGATCACTAAAGGAACTTTGGTCTCAAGACTTGAGTCATTGGAGAAAAATTTGACGCTTTTTCAGGCACAACACTGGGAGTTAGTGAAGTTTCGCGATCAGAATGCCACGAACATTTATTTCACTAGTAATTACTATGCAACCACCGAAGAAGCATATCAAGTCGCGAAGCGAGCTTTTATGGATAATCTGGAAGAATTCTCGAATGACCTTGCTTCTACGTCGATAAATGATGTAGCTCCATAAATTGCTGGATTATCGTATAGATCAATGCCAAATATTGAATTGCATAAATTCTCCGGAAATTTCAAGCAGTGGGCAAAGTTCAAGGATTTCGTTTACATCTTTGGTTCATTCTAATCCTGGTGTCTCGTTACTGGAGAAGCTTCATCACTTAAAATCCAGTGTCACAGGTGGAGGAACACAAATTCTTCATCGAATACCCATAACTCAAGGTAATTATAATCGTTGCTGTGATCTACTTTCGGAGCGCTTTGAGAATAAAATAGTTCTTATCAACTCTTTTTTGGTTGAGTTTTTTGAATTCACTCAATGCAAGCTGAGTCTTCATTGAATCTTCATCTGCCTTCGCAGAACCGGTCGACAAATGGTCATCATCTTGGAAATTCTACGAATCCTAAAATACTTAACCAATTTAAAGCATTCTTACGAACCAGGATTCGGACCCTGGAAGTTTAACATTCTACTTCAAATCAGTCTAATCAGTCTTCGTCTCAGGAATCCTCCAAGTCTCAATTTCCAAAACGTTTGAAAAGTCCACGAAGTCGTCGAATTCTACAACAGCCAATGTCAGCGTCATTGCAGAGCAGCAAGTGAAGGAACAACCTTGGAAGTTAGTCTAAAAAGTCAGATACTTTGTATCATCTGGTCGTACAAAGTATGTTTCTGCATTTATCGATCAAGGCTCAGGGGTGTCCATCATCTCTGAGTCACTTGCTCAAAGTCTTCAACTCAGAGGACCTGATGTTTTCTTAGGAGTAGTGAAAGTAATTTGGGAACATCAAATTAGTCTTGAGAAATAGCCTCATCTCACTGGTCATCAATTAGCAGATCCAAACTTAAGTGAAAATTCTCCGATTGATCTAATTTCAGAATGAGATGTCTATTCGATATTAATTAAATCTTTAGAAATAGAATATTCGACTTTTTTCCTGTTACAGAGAATATTTCATACATTTTAATTCTCATACAGGTTTTTGGACTAGAAAAATGCAATTTTCAAAAACTAATTTTTGCTAACTTACTTCACCATTCTTCAAAAATACTGAAGGTTTTTAATTTTCGTGGGATATTCAGCTTCTGAAGCAATTTTTCAAATTCTAAACTAAATGGTTTGGCCCAATAAAATTCAACTTTCAACTTATTTTCACGAATATATGTTGATTACCTTTGGTGCCTCACGTTTTTCTGATTAAATCGGTAAATCTTCACTAGTACTTGTTCAAAGTGCACTAGTTTGGAGAATATAACTGCACAGTGTGTTAAGAGACATAACAGTATTTTAGTACAAATAATTTATAATTGAAAATAAATTTACTGCCATTAAAAGTTCTCAATAAGAATAAATAGATAGCATTTTATTTACCAGCAGGATTAGTAAAAATTCCTAAGGTTAAAAATAGGATAACTATCGCGGTCCTCATCTTCTTAAAACAAAGAAAACCCTCTCATGAAGAATTTCAATATGTTACTAAGTAAAGCCTCGGTAGAGATAACGTTGTATCAATAAAAAAGTATTTTGTAGAAATCTCTGTTTAATCTGTGAATAAATGTTGATACACTTTATTTTATAACATAGTTTGTTTAATGATACAATAAACTACGTCATAGAATAACAAATTCTTAAGCAGAAATTGTTTATCATATTATGAACATACTTTCAATTAAAAAATTGTTTTTTTGATCCAACCTTATCTATGCCGATGCCCATATTATTATTATTGATTTTTAAACATTTCAATATTGTATATATTATAGATAATTTTCAAATAAATCGTAATCATATGTATCGAGGGCTGAATGTTACCACGGTATGGTAACCTATACGATTTCTTCGGGATGCCTGGCGACCTCTCAGAGTAAAATTGCCTTATCTGTACAAGCAGGCTTCGGCAGAGATTTTACAAATATTTCCCTAATTATTCATGGGAACAAAATGAGTTTTTTCAGAAAAAAATAAATATCAAAAGAAAATCACTCAGAGGGAGTCGGCAGCGACCCTTCTCGGAAAAGCATCTTCCCCTGCGAAGATGGGAATTGCCGAAGAAGCATCAGAAGTTACTTTGGCATCATAAGGGCGTAAACATCTGGGAGTAACCCTGGCGATGCTAATGCCAGGGGTTCAAATCAAATGGAAAAACCACGACGATCTAGATGATCGCAATTTGCTAGGAAGATGTTGAGATGCTAATTGTTGAATTATTCGGACGCAACAACTAGCCAAACTGGGACACCAAAGAGGGTCCATTCTGGTAGCAGCACATGAAATGGAATCAGGAAACAGAAGAAAATGTGGGTGAGAGGACAAACAGTCGCTTTTAGACAGGCTCTTTAAAGTCCCCTGAAAGTGGCCATAGTCGCCGAGGGTAAAGCTGGTGCTTGGACTCTCAATGTATCCGCAAAACGGTTATCGATGTCAAGGCGAGTAGTCAAACTAATCATTTTGTAATAAATGCAGAGCCAGGAGTGGTCGGTAGTCTCAAGAAGATCGACGGCGGACCTCACTATGGGATGAAGAGGATCAATGTGAATAACCTCTCTGAAACCAAACTGACATCTGCTATATTAAGCAGACGATCTACAGCGGAACAAACATCTTTCGCCTTAAAACAAGAACCTTGGGATTACAAGGCGTAAGTTACAAGATTAAGTAACCCACCATCGGAGAAATGGCGGAATCTGGGCGATTACTGCTGTATCAAAGGATGCTCAATTGGCCATTGCTCATCGGATGTGATGTTAACTCACATCATTCGGCTTGGTATAGTAAGGGCACCACCCAAAGACATGAGTATTCACTAGATCACCTCTTGAATACTGATATAACGTTATTGAATCAGGGTAATACACCTACTTTTGCGACATCTAGATGTCGCAAAGTTTTTGACCTTATGTCCGTTAAGTATGAGCAATGTGTTCAGGAGATGGCATGCATCATCGGATTCGTCCCTATCGGATCGTAGACCCATATGCTTATCCTTGACAGCCCATAGACTTGAGATGCAAAGTTATAGGAAACCTGAAGCAAATGACTGGGATATTTGTTATCATTATTATCATACGGTAGGGCAGGGCTATAACTGGAAATAGCACTGCGGTGAAACCTATTGTACTTTACCCTAGAATTCAATCATCTGCCATTAGGTCAGTATTTACCATAAAGGCATACACTGACTTATAGAAGATGTCGTGAAAGTCTTCTGGTTCGAGAAAAAAATCCCCCAGATACTCGTTTCTGAGGCACGCCGGTGCATTAGATTCACAATGTATATGATGAACTGTCTCCTCACGAAAATCACACTTTCAACAACGAGGGTCGTCTCCAATCCTCATGTTGCTGAAGTGTTTTCTCAGTCCGCAGTGTCCAATGAGCATCATTACTACAACGTTGACCAGCCTTATTTTCTTGTTCAAGGGTTCATAAGTCCTCCTAGTACATGTAACATATATAAAATTCTTAGAATGCACCATTTTTTTGGTTACCTTATAATATCCCGCATTCTCCTCCGGGAGCCAGTTACCAAAGGCTCTTTTTGATTATGTGTACAAGTTACCACAGTAGGGTTCCGCGTCAATCGTAGACTGTGAAGCTCCCATCCTAGCCAGTGCACCTGCTTTCTTATTACCTTAAGTATCTTCATGACCCATAACCCAGATCAGACTGATCCAGTTTTCAACGGGAAGCTTAAGAAAATCTTGAAGACAACTGCAGACTAGTCTGATAGTAGACTTTTCAGAAGTTAGAGACTTAAGTTCTACTTAGTTGTCAGAACAAATGTAAATGTGCTAGCCTTTATGAGCCCGCATACAAATTTCCTCTATGTAATCTTTAATAGCTATGATGTTGGCCTGAAAAACTGTACGGAATGTGCCCAGTGCCGTTAATATCTCAGCCCTGGGCTTCTACACATAGATACCAGCTCCTGTTCAAGTCCCTGTACAAGTCCCAATTTCCATTCCTTTCAGCCCTGTTGAGAAGACATCGAGTTTCCTTTTTCAGGTCCTTCAGTCTAGGATTCCACCAGGGTGCATCCCTATCTGTTTTCTTGATATGAAGAGGATAATTTTCTTCATACGCTTGTTTCAAAACTTTTGGTAGGATATCAACAGCAAATTCTATTTGTGCGATAGACTTGATTCTGCTCGGTACAGCACCCAGCAAACTGCTGAAATCCTCCCCATAAGTATCCCAGTTAGTTGCTTTGGGCTTCCTATAGATTTGAACCTCAAATCTATCGGCTGTGAAGGAGAAGCTTACCGGTCTATGATCCGATAAGGAGGAATCCGACGACACATGCTATCCCTTAAGCGATTCACTGATATTTATCAAACGTAAGAATGATGTATAAGTAACATAAGTAGAATGCCAAAATTTAGATGTGACCAATTTAGGTGTATTACCCTGATTCAGTAATGTTAAATCAGTATTTGAGAGGTAGTTTAGCAAATACTTTTCTCTTTGGTTACTTACTACCCCAAGTCGAATAATGTGCATTAGCATCACATCCGAAGAGCAGTGGCCATCCTTTGACCATAGGCTGGCGCCTGCTCCCTAACTGGTGCTCAATCTTTATTGCTATCAAATCTCTAGAAAAGCATTTTGGTAATCCAATAAATTTAATATCGCCCATGACATAAAGTTCTGCTCTAAATGTTTTTCCACGGTACTATCGTATATGGCTGTATCGCAGTGTTCCCCACTTATAGATTCCGAAACATGGTCTAAGGTTCCTTCGGTAACTTTCATCTTCACAGGGGAAGATGCTTCTTCCAGAGGGGTCGTTGTCGACATCCCTGCGTGTTTTTTTTTCTTTTTTTTGTTGTTGAAATAACTCATTTTGTTTCCACAAGTAGCTGGGAAAATAAAAGGTCACTCAACGGAAGGGACCTCGATCCAGAGATCCAGCAAGCTCGTGAAAGCTAGGTTCTTTCACCCTTCTATCATACAATCGCGCTGTATTGGGCAGAAGCGTACATATTAGGACAATTGTTCTCTTCGTATTAACTAACAGACAGGGAGGCACCCTGGTAAAATCCTAGACTGGAGGTCCTAAAAGACAACACTCGACTCCTTTTTAACAGGGATGAAAAAAAGTGAATTTTGAATTTTACAGGGTACCCCTAACAATATTTAATAATGAGATATAATACTGTCAACTGATAGCATTAATATTGGCTTCGGGTAAAATTGCTGAAATGAATAACGGAATCCCTGAGCAAATCATAAGGTTACACTTCACGGGGTCGGAGTTGGATTACATGAATGGGGAAGTGGTCCACGGCTCATACCTTTCAGGAAGAACAACTTTTAAAGCCAGAATAAAATTTCGGAAAGTAGCCAGTCGTATCTTCGCCCATTCAAAGATTGAATGAATAGCTAAACAATGCAAAACATTTGAAGCTATATGAGGGCACCTTAGTGCATGCTATGCATGCAGCGTTGAACATAGTAAAGCAATGGTGCAGGGACAGTTGTTTTTCCGTTAACCCGAACAAGACGGAACTCATTCATTTTACGAGAAGAAGGAAGCTTCCTGACCTCAGAAATTTCAACTGCTACGATTGAAAAGTACTTAGAATTTAGCCTGAAAACTCCATATTGAGGCGATGATAAAAAAACTGAGATGGCTTTTTGGGTCTGTAGATGCGCAATAGGGAAAACCTGGGGCTTAAAACCCAAGATTACTTACTGGCTATATACAATGATATCACCGGCACACAAAAAAAAGTGATCTGCCCGGTGGACTCAACCAGCATATCTATATGTTTTTGGGGTCGTCCAATCCGAACTCGGGGTCCAAATAAGCCAGTTGGCTCATATTTTTTCGAAAAATGCAAAAATTGACGTAAAATCGACGAAACAGCGATTTTTCTTGTATATTTTTGCAAAAAAAAATGTCTTTATGCCCGGTAAACTAAACAAGCATATCTATATGTTTTTGGGGTCGTTGAATCTGAATCCGGGGTCTAAATAACCTAGTGGGCTCATATTTTTCAGAAAAACGCAAAAATAGACGTAAAATCTAACAAAACAAATGACTGTGAACAAAACAAATGACAGATCGCGCTCGAACTTCACGTCAAAACAAATGACTGTAAACAAAACAGATGACAGATCGCACTCGAACTTCACGTCAGTAAAGAGGACATTGGTGCCAAGTTATCTTCATAAAGGTTTTTGACAATCTCTTTAAGCGGGCTCTTTAATGTGACTGTAGTCAGTGGCTTCCTTATTTTCATTTATTTCGTGCTTGGTAGCTTAACAATTTTTCTTCAAAGAAACAATTAAAATTATATAGTGTTCAATAATTCTGACATCGCAGTATTTTAATGATATTTCTATTCAATAAAGTAAACACATTTTAATGTTTTTAAAAATATTCATAAATTCAAAAAAAGTAAACTTTCTCCAAAGTTTTTTACTTATTTTTAAAGATACTTTTAGACTTTACGTTTTATTTTTATTTTTAATTAAACTAATATTTCCATTTTCAAAACGCACTAGCTTCTGATTATTAAGTTTTACTCTTTTTTAATTTATGCAACTAAGGTAAACATCCCAGTAACCGTGCCCTTAGTCCCAGTAATCGCGATGGCAATTTTATTGCTTTTTATATGTGTAAATTCGTGAAGAGTAATATGGTCTTCAAATATCATTTGAATGTGTCAACACGAATCAATTTCAGTGTCGGCCAATTCATTTTAATTCGCGAAATTTTAAGTCAAGGTCCAATTCAACAGAATTCGCCATCGCGAATACAGTTAAAAACTGACCTATTCAATTGAATTCTTAATGTATAACTAACGCGCAGGGGCATATAGGATCTTTTGTAAATATATGTTAATGATTCCCGTAGCTCAGCGGTCCTCCTCTGGACCTATACACTTGGTATCGCTGGTTCGAGACGTGAGGCATGTAATTTTTATTAATTTTTGTTCGAAGTGACCTTGATCATGAATTAAGGCAAATTGAAACGCACTCAATTCGCGCTGGCTCAGTTCGTTTTAGCGAATCAGAAAGCCAAATTCGGGCAAATTGAAACATGTTAATTCGCCGCAATCCTCCTGAATTAGTTTTTTTACTCGGATCGTAAACTTCAATTATGTTATTTGAAAAATTCGAGTCTGGGCTTGGGGGGGGGGCAAGCCTACGTTGCCCCCCCTCTGGATCGGCGCCTCAGAGAATTCAAGTAAATGATCTTGGTCTTCAGATCTTGGAGGACAATATCAGGCTTCGTAGCACTGATACGTTGGGTGGTGGAGAATGAGAAATCCTATTAGATCTTACACTAATTATTCTCCATAACGGACTCAAGATCCCCGTAGGCGTATAGAAAGGCTGGCAAATAGATCAACACCATAGAAGTGCTTAAGATGGTAATATAACATTTTTAAAGCCGCCTTGTATCTCTCTATGTACCCGTAGCGTGCATACTTTGAACATCCACTGAGAACATGTCCAAGTGTTTCTGGCTCTTGTTTGCACGCTCAGCAGATAGTATCACCTGCAGGTACATTCATTATGCGCTCGCGGTAAACTAAGGTGTCTATAACGCCGTCTTGACAGGCAAAAAAGAAATTCCTTTAGTCTCCGATCTCAATCCAGCAGACTTGAGAAATATATTGGACATACCTATTGAGAGCTCTTCTCTACATATTATGCCGTACAATTTGCAACGAAGGGGCTTGTCAGCATCTTCTCTTAGTAGAAGCGTATGCTCTGCTTCCTGTACACGGCTTTTGAGCACCAAAGGTGTTAGTGATGCTAGGCTAGTAGTGTCGCTAGAATCAAATGGGAGGCCAAGCTCCTCTGCGGTCCTATCTGCGGCACGGTATAGAAACACCGCAGCATTGACGACTTCATTTTGATGTATGAGTCGCATAAGAGAATCTGTGCTATTCAGAACTGAGTAGGCTGTAACCAGAACCGTTCTTCGATGAAGACACTCCAAGTTTAAAAGAAGTCTACCTTCTTTATCTTGAGGGAGGTATATTCGAGGTACAGAAGATCTAGGATGATGACTTCCATGGATTGTCATCATATTGCGCGTGCTTCGGCCATGTCTCTTCAATTTATCGACGTTCCATTTTACTGCACCAAACGTGTAGAGCAGTATAGCAACGGCCAGCATATTGGTCGCCTGGATCCTATTCTTTTCAGATAATTCGGAAGCCCGAATTTTTGTAAGAATTTGGCGATACCTTTTTTCAAGAGTTGTTTTTAACAGACGCACATTTTGGCTTTCCGCTTGCGGTATTCCAAGATATGTATATGTTTCTGCATTACCAAGATGTTGAATGATATTTCCGCCTAAGAGTTGAACATCCTAATCGTCACGCGATGATGTAGTTTCTGGTCTTCCTTGGTGTAGGTGGACGCAGGAACACTTGTCCCTTGCACAGATCGTGCACAATATTGCATGAAATATTTGTGAAATGTTATTTAAATATTTTAAAAATATTACAAGCAAGATTTAGAAATATTTCATAAAAACATTTTAAAAATATTTTGATAATATTTTGAGCAATATTATCTATATGGTTGCTGCAAATTTTATTAGACATTGGAATAGAATATTTTCATACATTATTTCTGAAATCTTCAATCAATGTTTTAAGATATGTTTCACGCAACATTTCCAAAATATTTCATAAATGATTTCGTGCAGTATTTATGCAATTTTTTTACGATGTTTCTTGGAAATATTTGTGAACAAGGCAAGTAATATTTTAGTGGAATGTCTCAGCAATATTTTTGCAAAGATTCTTCAAATTATTTTTGAACATGACAAATAATATTTTACTGAAATGTTTCTGCAATATTTTATATTGACTTCAGGAAACCTTTCATAGAAATAATTTAAAAGCATCTTTGAAACCATTGTGCAATACTGTCAAAATGTTTCATTGTAAAATTTTTTATAAATGACTTCATGCAATATGAATCCAATTTTTTCACAATGTTTCTCGAAAATATTTTTGAACAAGCCAAGTAATATTTTAGTGCAATGTTTCTGCAATATTTGTGCAAAGCTTCTTTAAATCATTTTTAAACATGACAAATAATATTTTAGTGAATCATTTTTGCAATATTTTAGATTTACTTCAGAAAACATTTCATAGAAATAATTTTAAAACGTCTTTGAAACCTGTGTGTAACATTATCAAAGGGTTTTATTGTAATATTTCTTTGAAATTTTCAATGCAACGTTTAATGCCGTGTGGGAATTTATCTTCCAATCGTACTCTACGCTTTTTATTTATGAAGCACATATCTTAGCCCCTTTCCTGCCCAAAATTTCTCTCCTTTCTTTTTTCACTAATATTTCTTTTATCCTCTCTATGAAACCTTCGTCTGCTCCTCTCTCTTTCATGGCAGCCGTAACACCCGCCTATTAACTGAGTCGAATGCTGCTTTAAAATCCACAATCAGTGCAACTAAAGTCGTCTCAAGGTCTCCCGAATTGAAAGATATGTATATTGTTGTTGTAACATAATTTTTACGATAGTGCTGATGTAAAACGTGCCAAAAAACAAGGTTTTTGAGGAACTTTTTTTAAGCCTCGACTTTCGAGGCTTCCCAAGACTAGCTGGACGTCTTGAAAAATCTAAAAAAATTCACAGACGATTCTTAATGTGTCCAGAATGTAACGCAGTAATCCAAATTTCGAAATATGAATTTGTTTACAAATTACAGACAGTTTTCCACAAACATATCATCTTGGAAAGAAATAATGATGAGAAGTTGTTTCATGACTTAAGATGTGCAGTTTTTTAACGTTATTGAAGTACAATTTGAAAAAATGAAATTAGATCAATATTTCGCGAAATGAACCTTCATGCATATTTCGGAATTTAATAAGAATAGCCACCATATAAAAAGTGTTAGAAAAAAAGTAATGATTTCACAACAATGGGGACATCAGAAAGAAGGGGTACCGACGTCCCTGCCTTTTTCCCTCCCAGCTATTGATCTGCGGGTGAGCCGGCATCCCCTTCTTTCTGAGGTCCCTATTGTTATGAAGTGGGTACTTTTTTTATAACACTTTTTTACGGTGGCTATTCTCATTAAATTCCGAAACATGCGTGAAGGTTTATTTCGCGAAATATTGATCTAATTTAATTTTTTCAAATTGTACTTCAATCACGTTATAAAACTGTGATTTTTTTTTAGATTTTTCAAGACGTCCAGCTAGTCTTGGGAAGCCACGAAAATCGATGCTTAAAAAAAGTGCCTCGAAATTCTTGCTTTTTGGCACGTTTCACATCAGCGCTAGTGTAACAAAATTTTTAGAACAGCAAAATACATGTCTTTCAATTCGGGAGACCTTAAGCTTTCACGTTTACCTGGCCAAAAATGTCTGCGATTTTTTTTGAACAAGTTGTAAGCGTTCAAAGTGAGGGTCGCGTACTTTTGACGCCGACTTTAGTTTCCCTTACTTTCACCCTAGGTTCTAATTGACTAGATAGTTGAGCACGTGCATGTTAGCCGTGGTCCCTATCCCTTTCCTAAAACTCATTTGGTTGTGTGGTATACTTCCCTTTTCTTCTACCTATCTTGCGAACCTTTCCGCGTAAATTCTATATCCCGCCGATACAAGTATGATACCTATATATTCCTCCAACCTTTTGCCCTCTCCCTTTCTAATCAACATCACACCAGCCCTGTCTTCCATTCGTCCAGCCATTCTTCTCCTCTCCACACCTAATTGCAAATCCTCGACATCTCTTCGTTCAGCTCTATTCCTCTATATTTCAGTGCTTTATTTTCCAAAACATCCTCCTCCTTCGTTTTTCTTTCTTCGCTCTCTACCCTATTACCACATTCCTGTTTCTCAGTTCGCATTCCCTCCCATCCTGTACCGTTTTCTCTACACCTTCCATGTTTCTTTCATTTTCCATTTGTCTTTTCTCCCTTAACGTTCTCTCGTACTTTCTCTTTCTCCTATTGTGTTCCCTTTTTTTCATTTCCCCTTTCTTCCATTTTCTTACGTTCTCCTTCGTCCTATCTTTACTTTGACTGTAAACAAGGTCCCACCAACCTCTTCCAACCACCTCTCCGTCTCCTTACGGTCTCACCTCTTCGCGTACCTTATCAATCGCTCTTTTAAGTTTTTCTAGCAGCATGTGTACTCCTTCTTCCTCCATACTCGCTATCTCCTTGTTTTCTATTCCTACCTTTTTGCCTCTACCGCGCTTTGGGCTTCCACATCTAGATGTCGCAATCACCGGAATAGTGCTGTGAGCCTATCTCATTTCTCACTTCCATCTAACAATCAGCTTCTTTATTCTTTTTTCTGCAAAAATATAGTTGATTGTGAAGTCCCCTATACTTATGTACGTAACTCCCCCCTGATACTGCAAGCGCGGATACACGGTGGGGCGATAAGGGTGATCGCCCCCACCAAAGGTTCTTGAATTGCAAGTTTAACTCATGCTTTTGACTTGGCTCTTTTTTTACTTTTTTATTTATGCCATAAAAAATATATATCAGAATTTATGATTTGTTTACTGCATATTATCAGCAAATATATAACCCATGCACGCAACTATTACAAAGTAGCCCCTTCATAACTTTTCGAATCGCCCCCGCCAAATTCAGTTTCTGGATCCGCCCTTGGAACTTCGTTAAACATAACCGATTATTCATTTGAATTATGAAAATTGCTCATAATTAGAATTAAAAATTATCGATTTTATTATTTGATTGAATAGATTTTGAAAAATAAAAAAATATTAAGAAACGCTTATGGTAAGAAACTATTTTTTACGAAAATATTTCTTAAAATGAAGCTTCGTCACATGTGTCGTGTTATTGTTTGACCCTCGGTATCGGCCATCTTGCTAGTTGACGTCACATCCTAAAACACTTATTATTATTTTTGAATCACGCGTGAATTTCAGCCAATAAGCGCACTTTGGAAAGAGGTAGGAGTTTGAAGAACCTTATTTCTGTGGCCAGGCACAGGAGTGCCTCCCGGCCCCCCACGAGACGTTATGAAGGGTTAGGGACTTGGCCAACCTTACTTCTGTGATCAGTCACAGGGGTGCCTTCCCGCATCCCCACGAGACGTTGGAAAGGGGTAGTAGTTTCCCAGATAGCAAGCGTGCGGGGCACGTTACACGCACCGAATGCGAGGCACGCCTTGCCTGCAGGGTGCGAGGCATATGCGCCGCACTGTGTAAGGGGCACGCACGTGCGAGGCATATGAGTCGCACTTCGTGATGGACACGATATGCGGTGCATATGCGTCGCATGTTCATCGCACATCGTGAGAGGCATTATTTATAGCATAAATACATAATTGAAAAGCGTAGTTTTGAATTATAATTATTATTATTACTATAATTTCAAATATAATTATTGTAAAAATGGTTTATTCATAAAAATTGAAACATTCCGAATTTTACCGTAAGCATGAATTAGTAAATTTGTTTGAATAACATTATTAAATGCATTTGTAACATTGCTTGATGCGCATTGCATTTTATTAATTAATTTTTCATTTGTATGTCTCCAGTTTGTAGTTTGAATTTAATGTTTAATATTGAGTGAAGTTTACAATCAAATTTAAAATCAATTTTCAGAAAATTGGTTGATAAATTTAAAAAATGCGTCTTTAATTTTTAATGGTACCCGGGTACCCGTGTACCTGGGTAATAACCCAAATATCAGGTACGCGCATACCCGGGTAGTCGGGTAATACCCGGGTACCCGGGTAAGTTTCGAGTATCAGGAATTCAGTGAAATAAAAGGTGACATGATCACAAATGTCTGATAACCCTTCATTCAATTCGTCAGCATGTCGCCTCAACGGCCAAGTTGGATATGGGATTATTTTGTCATGAATTGACGCAGCGAAATATTTTTATACAAAATTCAATATCATCAATAAGCCACCACTTACTACATAGGCACAATTGAGGGTCCAAAGCGCTTAATTCAAATTCAAAGTAAGTAACTGCTCAACCTATTACGACATTTTACAAATGCAAAGCTACCGTATTTCATTTTTCTTATATTAAAGTAATTATTTTTTCGTTTTGCGCTGTTTTGCAATGTTTTCTTTGAGTCTTAAAATAGGTTATGTTTTCTCATACTCATAAATGTTGTATAATATTACAGCCTCGTTAGTTCGAGCAACAACTCAACTGATAATTTTAAATCAATTGCCCGTATAAATTATTTCAAGTCAAGGTTTTCGTAACTTTATGGGTATTGTGGAACCAGGTTATCAAGTATCTTTGGAGAAAAAGATATGGAAAAAGATTTGTGGAGCGTATAATCGTGTAGTACACATTCTAAAAAGATATATCTCCAAAAATTCGTAGTGTATCTTTAGATACAGATGAATGGTCAGCAAGAGCTCAAGACCCATATATGTATCAGTAACAATTCATTATATTGACGAAAACTGGAAAATGATATGTTTTTCTCTAAGTGTAAAACATTTAGATAAACGGCCAAATGCGATTAATTTGGCAAGTAATTGAGAGAAGGTAATAGAAGATTGGAACTTGGAAGAAAAAGTAAGCTCAATCGTACACGATAATACTGCTGTTGTCACAGTTTCAGTGAATTTGCTTGATGAAGATGAGCATAATGTCTCTTGCTCTGATCATACCCTACAACTTTCTGTCAAGAAAGGTCTTTTTTCGAAAAAAAAAATTAAGAGAATTTGTAAGAAGATCCACAGAATAGTTACGCATTTTCGTCACTCTAATGTTGCTACTGCTGCTCTAAGAAAAAAGCAAGTGGAATTGAAATTGAAAATAAGGAAACTAATTCAAAGCTGCCCCACCAGATGGAATTCAACCTTTCTTATGTTAATAAGATTTTTGGAAAATCAAGTGCCCGTAACTGCAGTAATTTCGGATCAGCAGGTTAAAAAGGATCAAACAAGATCAGGCATATAAATTTACATTGACGAATAAAGACTGGAATTTAAGTAAGAGCCTAGTGAAGGTATTACATCCACTGCAGATTGCAACGACCTTGATCTCTTCTCAATCCGATGCTACAATATCGATGGTCCGTCCGGTAATAAAAGGTCTTTTAGATTATCATCTTAAACCTACTGCTGAAAACTGTAATCTCGTGAAGCACTTCAAAAAGGTAGTTTCACAACTACTCATAGTATAATTTCGAATGCAATCTAACCCAAAAGAGGATCGTATGGCTGAACAAATTTCTGCCCTTCTAGATCCACGGCACAAGTCGCTGCAGTTTAAACCGAATTAAACTACAAGAACGAAAATTAGGAAGCATATTCAAGAATTGATGAAAGATATGCTTATTACAGAAACTCCGAAAACAAGGAACGCTGAAACACCAATAGATTTTATTTTGCAACTCCAAGGACAGGATAAATCAAAACATGTGGCATTTGAATATGAATTGTACATGGGAGAGCCAGAAATAGATCAAAAGAGAGATCAATTATTGTGGTGGAAATATCACTCCCAGATATATCCAACGTTTCCTGTCTTGGCAAAAAAATATTTAGCAATACCATGCTCGTCATCTAGCTCTGGAAAACGTTTTCAATAGCTGAAAATATTGTGTCGCCAAAGCACAGCTGCCTTTCACCCGAAAAAGCCGAAATACTGATTTTTCTGTATCAAAATCGGGGTCTTCTAGTGAACATAGTAAACTATAAGTTAAAGAACATGTCACAGTGAAACATAGAAAAATCGATAAAAAATTTTAATATTTCCGAAGTGAACTAGAATTTAATAAAATGTTGAAAGTTTCCTTTATTATTGTTTTTATCTTAAAAACAGAGTGACCGGCAGTTAAAGAAAACCTGAAATTCATGGAGTAGTCATGGAATTTTATTGGTCAGGGAAAGCCTGAGATACATCAAGGATGTTTTATAAAGATGATAAGATATTGAATTATGCGATTATTTCATAAAGGAGGGTGCCAATGTCATATGGGATTCTGGGCCCACAACCACCAGATCTGAAAAGTGTGCAAAGTTGTTTTACTTGGTCAAGCAAATAAAAAAGTCAATGGGTGCAACCCCCAAAATTGAGCCGTTTCTAAGACATTGGTTTTCAAAGTCGCAAAGTTCATACATTGTGGATACTGAGCTTGCTTATCAGCAGGGCATCAAGCAGCTTCAATCTCTATTATTATACGTTTGTTACACTATAAATAAGCAATACTGGCATCGAATATTTACATTTATTAAGAATTGATGTAGCAATTTGTCACCCGCCAACGTACTAACAAATTTTTAAAGATAATTAATCTATTCTTTCACGCGACGTTTTGGCTGATTTTCGTTTGAAAAGCCTCATCATACATTTAAAATAATTATCTCACAAACGTATCTATTAATTAAGTAATATTAAATATGTATTTCTCTTATATTTTTATAATAATAAACACACAGGTCTGATTTGAATGCGTTGCAGAGAACACGGGATTTTCACATTAAACTTCGCTCGTGCCATGATTTTGGTCAATAAGAGAGCGGTACCGGTACCAAACTCTGATTGACTTCGTTCATGCCAGGCTGGTAGCCGACCAACATCTGTCCCCACTCTAGCAGACCCCGCTACCACGGATGCCGCGCGGGTTGGCTCGCGCGCGTCACAGCAGCGACCAACAGCCTTAGACGACGCTGCGACGTTCAACGGAAAGTCCAACAAGCAACCAACATTCACCGACTGGATAATAGTCGCTAACATACCTACATGGGATACCGACCCACCTGGGACGTGCAATGTCCATGGTGTAGAGCATTACCGCTGTCTCACTTAACAAGGAAGCGCACTGCAGCAGCCTTCGACCATCAGCCCTACTGAGCCGAGCCAAGGTTGCTCGAGCCTCTAAACGGCTAGGTGGCCGTTTCGGCTGTGCAGCAATCTGGACTACCTCCCAGCATTACGAATTACGGGCACGAACCTGTTAACGTTCTGCGACGCATTCTCATCGTTCGGACTGATTTCTTTTGATTTAAGAAATAAAGGTGTTATCATTATTGAACCTGACCCTTTTCCCCTCCCCTAGGTATAATATTGTAGGTCATCAAAATATACTATTAACGTAGGTTTAGGAATATTTTCTCGTTTATTTCGCAATAACCACACTCACAGGAGACCTTCAGAGTAGCCACCTAGCGGGGACCTAGACCCAATCAACGGACACCACAATCGCCTGGGACCTCCAGAGTTGCCGCCTAGCTGGGATCTAGCTCCACACCACCTACACTACTCATTCGTTGTAGGGGACCTCCATAGTTGTCGCCTTGCGAAGACCTTGCCCCACACTACCAAAACTACTCATTCGTTGTAGGGGACCTTCGGTGTTGCCGCCTGACGGGGACCTGAAATTGACAGACGGACACACATCGCATATATTTTTTTTTTGTTTCTGATTAAACAATCGTCCCTCTTTAGGGCCACCAATATTTTTTACGTGTGATAATTCTTTGTGTTCGATAAGAAGAGCTGCTGGACCTTGAACCATTCCTCTGTTTTTCCCTTTTCCCTTCCTTTCGCCAAAGTTGTATGTCCCCCCACCTGCCCTCTTTCTGAACGCGATTGACATTAAAGGGTAACTAGCTTTCGTCGCAAATCGGTGGACTACAAATTATAGATGCTTTAGTTAAAAACTCATATTTTTTATTATTCGTCTTCATCGCAATAATCTTGCAAAACAAGTACCAGTGTGTCCATCTATCAATTTTCCAGGCATTGTTTCTAGCATTATCTGTTTTTTTTACCAGAGATGAAGCTGCTTCATCAGATTCTTCAAAGCAACGAATGATTTTTTGCACTTTATTTTGAATCAGATCGATGGCACAAGGAATGTCATTTTCAAATATATTTTTGAAAAAAGCTGACGTCTGGATGTAGCATGCATTATGAGCAACTGAATTGACCTTATCCCTTGAATCCCATTATTTAATAATATGTGTTAGAGCTACAGCTAAAGTAGTTTCTGATGCATTGTCTTCAATCCTTCTACAAGAAAGAGACCAAATCTTCAATTTCCATTCCGTATTTATGTAATGTATTAATGTAATATAATGTAGTATATATGGATCATTTTTGCTCCACAGCCAGTCATCTATGGAAAACGTTGGTGTTTCGCATTTAGAAATATCATCTCTAATTCTCTGTCCCATCATAGCATTTTATAATTTTAATCGCTTTACCATGGCGTCGTAATCAGGAATGACGTAATCAGGAGCAATTGTACTGACAAAATCACGTAGATCATCACTAGAAACGATTGAGATCGATCAGTTTTCCTTTGCAGTCATAGAACTTAACGCCTTCGATATTTCTTCCTGTCGGAGCACTCCACATTTTTATTTTAAAATACTCATCCGTTCCTTTTTCGCAACTGGGGCCAACTCACAAGGTGCATATTTTCCTTGTTAATTTTCGCTGACGAAATGATGTTGATCAATATCTTCTTTTTCATTTGAGCTAAAAAGGACATGGTATGAGATTTTCACAATAGGTTTGTTTTTACTTGAAATATGGTGGTATAAATAAATTTTTTTACTTAATTTGAAAATTAAAAAAAAATTGGAAAAAAATATTAAAAATTATAGAAATTAATAACTTAGATGAACAAACACTGTTTTGTGTTGTTCCACTACCAAATTCCAAATTTTGAATACATAATTAAATTTCTAGAATTACACCATTTTCACAAAGGAAATAAATTAGAAGAAAAGATTTGATTATTAAAATGAACTTAAGAAATTGCACACTTTCACATACCTTTGTCCCTTTAGCTTAAGTGAATGCACATGACGAAGGTGCTTATTTAAAGCCGATGCTGAATGGTTGTAAGAAATGTCTTTTTTGCATATTTTGCATTGTGCAAATAGACCACCTGGCCGTTCGGACACGAATTCCCAAACCCAACTTGGTTTTTAACGTTCCGGGCGTTTTGACATTTTGATTATTTCGTTTGATTCTCAAATAAGGGTTATGAAACTATCGCGCGTTCGTGGTTTGTTTTCTTTGCATTTGAAACTTGATGTCAAATGAGAAATCCATGGAGAAATCTTTAAAATCTAAAAAAATTCGTCGGGTACCCGGGTATTACCGGACTACCCGGGTATCCGGCTACCTGAAATTTTGGTTATCATCCGAGTACCCAGGTACCCGAGTAATACCCGTAATCTCGGGTACCCGGGTCCCCGAGTATCGGAGTAAATATACAAATACCCGTCATGAAGTCATGGCCCTATTTAAAAGGACTGCAGCATCCAATGCATTGTACAATAACTAAAGTCGGCGTCAAAAGTACGCGACCCGCACTTTGATCGATCGTAACTCGTTCAAAAAAAAAAATGGCAGAAAATTCTGGCCAGGAAACGTGCAAGATGAAAGTCTCACGAATTGAAAGATATATATATTGTGGTTCTAACCATTTTTTTACATAGCGCTGATGTACAACTTGCCAAAAAACAGGGTTTTGGAGGCACTTTTTTAAGCCTCGACGTTCGAAAAGAAAGAATAATAGGAAGTTGTTTTATAGCTTAACATGTGCAGTTTTGTAATGCGATTAAAGCACAATTTGAAAAAAAAGAAATTAGATCAATATTTCACGAAATAAACCTTCATGAATATTTCGGGATATAATGAGAGTATCCATCGTATAAAAAGTGTTAGAACAAAAGTATCCATTTCTCAACAACAGGGACCTCAGAAGGAATGGGTACCGACGTCCCTACCTTTTTCCTCCCATTTGTTGACCTGCGGATGAGCCGGTATCCCCTTCCTTCTGAGGTTCCTATTGTTGTGAAATGCATATGCTCATTAAATGCCGAAAAATGCATAGAGGTTTATTTCGCGAAATATTCATCTATACTCTGTTCACCGAGAGAACGAATTTGGTCGCGAAAATTTTTATGAAAGAAGGCGTCTACAAATTTTTTGTTGTTCGGTCGACAGTCAATCAATGTTAAAGGAGGACACAATTTTTTTCAAATAGACTGACCCAAGTGTTTTCATAATTTTTTTGTAGCCTCACTAAGGGTCAGATGAGCCGACCGAACGTGACAGTTACAATAGGCCATATATATTAAGGGACTTTCCAGCCAAGTACTGACGCCTACGATTCCCCTTCTTTGACAAGCTGCGCGCAGAGAATGAAGTTTCGTCGTTTCAGAAATTCGTTCTAGTCGAGGAGCCAGGTATGGTTTCGTTGCCTTTTCAATTCGGATGGACCAACCAAGGTTTTTCTTATGTACTTTGACCCGCTGAATCCAAATTTTTTGGGTACGTTGTCATACGACTGTCGGTTCAATTGTTATTAACCATTTTTTAACAATTGATAGTAAAATTGAGTTTTTTGCCAAAAAAAAATAAAATATTTCTAGATTCTTTAGCGAATTTTGAACAAAAAAGGTTCTGAGTAGTTTTTCTCTCCGACCCATTGTTTCTGAGAAAAAAATTGTCAAAATTCTAAAAAAATGCGATTTTTCGAGTATTTGACGCTATGTCAAGAACAGGCGTTCGGGCTTCTACGACCGCGCGGCGCCGTTTTACAGACCCCGTCCGCGACGCGTGCTTCTGCGCACTTCGAATGGAAGGTAACGTTTCAATTTTATCTCGACATCTACGCTTTATTTATTTGTGATTTATTATTATAAGCGTAATAATTTTTGAATATAGTTTCAACATAAATAAATTCTTTTTATTTATTTACAATAAATTAATACTTTTTTTTAGTCAGTTCAATTTTCACTCTCACATATTGGTTCTCGAACCTTATACTTATTTTTACATGTATTCTCTTTCATGCAATTACAATATGTACAACATGGAATCTTATTAGTAACAAAAATACATGATTGTCTACTGCAAACTTTATGCTGACATGCCGGCACCAATTCATTGGACGGTGGAATCAATATCATGACTCTTTGTGGTAATAGAAGATCGTCCTCTTCAAAAAATCCAAAATGTGTTGGGTTTAAGAGAGGTGCATGTCTATTCAAGCAATTTTTTTTGACACAGTGCACACAAATTTAAATCAAAAAGTTGGACCATCACATTTTGATTATACTACTTTTCTAATCAGTCGACTGTATAAATAAAAGTAAATGTGCAAGCAACCGCTAACTTCAGTCGACTTGAGACCCATGTGATGCTTTGTTCATTACTCATGTACAAATTTCTAGAATATTTGATTAAAAATTGCAAAAGGTACAGAACGTCAAAGTATGTACAATCTAAAATGCGCATTGACTTGTTAAATATAAACACTATAATAAAATTTTCATCATGAAAGTTTGAAGTAGACCCAAAAAGGAGTATATTTTATACCTTGAAATTTCTGTATACAATTGCTCCCTACAAGAAAATTAGCTTTCTAATCTGGCTCTAAATTTTTTTATTTCTTTAATCGATGTTTTCTCGAAATTGGTCACTTTTATCAAAAAATGTTCTCCTAGAAAAAAATACTTCTCTAAGAGTAGTCCAACTTTTGTCAGAAGCTTTTTGCTTGCAATCAATATTTTAAACAAAATAAGCACAATTTTATTTTTCCTCATTTTTCCACGTAATTGTTCATTTTTCATATCAACAATTGATGAAATCAAAAAATGGCGAAGGAAATTTATCTTCGTAAATCGTTTTTCTAGCCGACCATATATTTGAACTTTCGAAAACCCCCAAATTACAATAGGACTATTGCATTAATTACAAAATATTAAAAACGCATATATCTCGAAACCTCCCACATTGTTCAGGGGCACCCTACTTTTTCCTAAGCAGCACAACATTTGACATAATATTCAGTAAAAAAAATCCGACGGATCTAGAATGGCACACAGGATTACACATAGAGTAGATATTGAAAAGTAATCTTCTACTTACGGAAGAATGCTTTTTGGAGAATTTTAGGGATCGGAATATGCCCCCCTCTCCCTGTTTTTGAGAGCTTGGATGTATCGATCGAAGGATCCACTAAATGTGTGATTAGTCTTCTAGTTAACTCACGTGGCTTGTCGCGCCAAAAACTATTGAGGTGGTTCTTCATATGGACATCAATCGACACGTTTGACAATCTTATTAGTTCCACATTTTTAACCTATTTGTCAGCAGACTCCTTTTGCATGTATTCAAAATGCAAGTTTGCCTGAAAGAAAAAAAGTTTATTAGTTAATAATAAGAAATATGTACAAGAAGAAAATTAAAAACGTTTTCTGGGCGAAAACAACGACATTTTCTGGACTTAAGTACCTGTACATTTTGTTTCTATCGCTCCAACTGCCTTTTCCAGTAGGCACACTGCTTCTGCATAAATTCGATGACTTCCATTGATGCTACGGAAAAAATTAATCGTTAATATAGAACTAATATATTTTGCAGTAATACTTACTTCCTAAAATATTATTTAAATATATAAACAAAAATGAAAAAAAATATATTACCTTCTGATGGTTCCTCCCATTCACCATCGTCCATATTGGACGTGCTGTCGTCAGGATCTACCTCGGTGTCTTCAAAATTATTATTAATTCTAGAGTCACTGCCGCACTCAAGAATCACATCCTGATTATTACCACAGCTTGCAGTCTGCAGCTCATCTCCGTTCATATTATTTTCTTCATGTATCTCCATATCATCCTTGACGAAAGATGAATTATTGGATAAAATATGCTGATTTCGCATCCTTTCAATAACTTCTTTACTTCTTTCTACAGCCCTACGTTCACTCAGAACATTCCGTTTTTTCTCCAGAGACGATGTCTGGGGCATTTCTTTTTCGGGCTCCACGACAGTTCCATCCTTCAACACCTTCATTTTTTCAAGGAAATCTTTTTCTTCTGTAACAATTACATTTATTTTTTCATTGTCCATTCGAACTCCTCTTTCCATTCAGTATTTCCAGTATTTTTAATCAAATGATTGAATTCTTAACCCTTCGAGTACACACTAGGTCAATTTGACCCACCAAACATTTTTTATCGAGAAAGAGTTTCCATGTACATTTTCAACTTAAAATATTAGCAATTTAAAAAGTTACAATTATTTCATGAAATTCAATTTTTCAACAAAAAAATGTTTTCGTGAATTTTTGTAAGTATGTTTAAGACTTTAAATAAACTTTTTATACTCACAATTTACTGTAACATGCTTGAAAGTATAAGGTAAATGCACTGGTAATCGTCACTGCATTAGTTATCGTCAGACAACCCAATATTTTTTGTTTAACAAGACTTTTAGTTTAAAAACAATTTAAAAAACAACAATTTTTAACAAAATAGCTAAATTTTTAACTGAAACGATGAATCTTGAACCAAAAGATGTTAATTTACAACCACACAGTTTTATTGTTACCGAAAAAATAAAAAATTTACACTATGAAAATTAACAATCTATGAAAAAAGACGAATTTTTTATACATGAATTTTAAAACAAAGAGTTGAATTTTCAATTAATGAAGATATATTTTTAAGAAAAAATTAAATATGTTCATTTTCAGTTTAAAAAAAATTTGTTACAAAAAAAAAGTAATTTTTAACAAAATAGCTGAATTTTTGAGTAACGTGATGAATCCTAAACCAAAAAAGGTTAATTTACGACCACACAATTTTATTTTTACCCATAAAAAAAATCCCAGTATCAAAATTAATATTCTATGAGAAAAGACGACTTTTTTAACAAAATACAAGAATTTTTAATCAATAAACATACATTTTTAAGAAGAAATTGAATAGGTTTATTTTCAGTTTGAAAACAAATTTTAACAAAAAAAGAGGCATTTTTAACATAATAGCTAAATTTTTAACTGAAACTATGAATCCTCTACTAAAAGAGGGTAATTTACAATCACACAGTTTTATTTTTAACCGAAAAATAAAAAAATGTATACTATGAAAATTAATAATCTATGAAAAAAAACGAATTTTGTAACAAAATATATGAATTTTTGAAGAAACAGTCGAATTTTTAAACAAAGAGTCGAATTTGTAAACAAACAGTCGAATTTTCAAACAAATGGTCAAATTTTCAATTAAAGAATATAAATTTTAAAAAAAGGAGAGAAATATGTTTATTTTAAGTTGAAAAACAATTTTTAACAACAAAAAAAGGAATTTTTAACAAAATAGCCAAATTTTCAACTAAAATGATGAATCCTGAACCAAAAGAGATTAATTAACAGCCACACAGTTTTATTTTTACCCAAAAAATAAAAAATGTACACTATGAAAATTAATACTCTATGTAAAAAGACGAATTTTCCAACAAAATACATAAATTTTCAAACAAAGAGTTGAATTTTCAATTAATAAAGATATATTTTTGAGAAAAAATGAAATAGGTTCATTTTCAGTTAAAAAAATTTTTAACAAAAAAAAATAAATTTTTAACAAAATAGCCAAATTTTCAACTAAAATGATGAATCCTCAACCAAAAGAGGTTAATTTGCAACCACACAGTTTTATTCTTACCCATAAAAAAAATTCCAGTATGAAAATCCATAATCTATGAAAAAGGCGAATTTTTTAACAAAATACATGAATTTAAAAAAAAACAGTTGAATTTTCAATAAAGGAAGATACATTTTTAACAAGAATTGAAGTAGGTTCATTTTCAGTTTAAAAAAATTGAAAAAAAAAATTAATTTGTAACAAAATAGCTAAATTTTTAACCAGACAGTTGTCCTTCTTTCGAAAATATGTCCATGCATTTTAAAACGAATAGTTGAATTTTCAACTAGAAAATATAAATTTTTAAACAAGAATGTAATAGCCAAATTATTAGTCAATGAAATTCATTTTTACAAAACGAAATAAATATTCTACAAAATATTAAAATTTTCATAGTTGAATCGTCAACCATAACATAATTTTCTAACAAAAAAGCCGAATTTTCAACCAAATAGTTAAATTTGTAACTAATCAAGATAAATTTTCAACCAAGAAAAAACGAAATTTAAACAAAATAGCAACATTTTCAACCAAACAGATTAATTTTTAATTAAAAGTTGTATTTTTGTCCAAAAAGGATAAAATTTCTGCGAAGATAATTAATATTTAACCAAAAAATACGAATTTTAAACAAAACGAAGTAATTTTCAATCAAACAATTGAATTTTCTACTAAAATGATGAATTCTCAACCAAAAGAGGTTAATTTCAAACAGCAATGTTTTATTTTCAAACAAAAAATTCCACTATGAAAATTAATACTTAATGAAAAAAGACGAATTTTTTAACAAAATCCATGAATTTTTAAAGAAACAATTGAATTTTCAATTAATAAAGATACATTCTCATCAATAAATAAAATAGGTTCATTTTCCGTTAAAACGAAATTTTAAACAAGAAAAAGGCATTTTTAATAAAATAGCTAAATTTTCAACTAAAATGATGAATCCTTAACCAAAAGAGATTAATTTACAATCACACAGTTTTATTTTTACCCAAAAAAAAAATTTCACTATGAAAATCAATAATCTATGAAGAAAGACGAATTTTTAAACAAAATACATGAATTTTTAAACAAACTGTTGAATTTTCAATTAATAAAGATACATTTTTAGCAACAAATAAAATAGATTCATTTTCAGCTGAAAAAAAATGTTAACAGAAAAAAAAGGAATTTTTAACAAAATAGCTGAATTTTCAACCAAACATTTGTCTTTTTTTCTAAAAAAAGTACATGAATATCCAACCAGATAGTTGAATTTTTAACTAAAAAATATCAATTTTCAATCAGAAATGAAACAGCTAAATTTTCAGTTGAAAAAATTCATTTTTACAAAAAGAAATAAATTTTCAACAAAATATTTAAATTTTAATAGTTGAATCATCAACCAAAACATATTGATTTTCAACTAAATATGAATTTTCAACCAACGAAAAACGAAATTTAAACAAAATAGCTCAATTTTCAACAAAAAATGTTAATTTTCAACCAACCAGTTGAGTTTTCAACTAAGCAAGACAATTAAAAAAAATAGTTTCATTTTCAGTTAAAAAATTAATTTCAACTAAATATAAATTTTTAACCCAAGAAACAAATTTTCAACCGAATAGTTGAATTTGCTACTACTAATAATATGATTTAACCAAAAAGAAAATAGCTCAATTTTCATTTCAAAACTTAATTCTCAACCAAAAAGTACGAATTTTTAACTGAAATACGTACATTTTCATATTGAAATGAAATGTTTCAATTTTCAATTGAAAAAATAAATTTTCAAAAAAAAACGAATCTTCAACAAAACAGCTAAATTTTTAAACAATAAATTAATTTTCAAATCATGTATAATATTTCAAATAATTTATCAGATAATTTGAAATTTGTGATTTACCCGCGCTAGATTATTTAAAATTTAGTCAAAGTAGGTGTCACTTTATATCCCCACACCCTACATTCCCCTATTTCCTCACCCCTCACTTCTCCCTTCGCTCGCTAATTTCTCAACGTCTTCCTGCACTACTTCTCCCTCTCCATGCTTCCCCAGCTAAGACTCCCCTTCCCCTACCCTTTTCCCCCAGCCAACACTCCCCCTCCCCTACTCACTATCGCCTTTATAATTTTTTCCTACTTTCCCTATTTCACTCCCTGCATTTTAACTACTTCCCATTCCTTCATTCTTTCTCACTTCCCCTAATCCTCTTGATCCTCCTCATTTTCTCTCATTTCCCCTGATTCTCATTCCCGCATTTTCTCTCACTTCCCATATTTCCCACATTTCTACTATTTCCCCTACACTTATTTCCTCTAATTTCACCTAATTCCCCTTTCCTTGTTTCCCCCACTTCCCATTCCTCTTATTCCCCTTTCCTCACTTTCCCTACTTTTCCTCTCTTTATTTTCCCTTGCTTCTCCTAATCCCCCCTCATTAAACTAATTCATACTACTACTATTGCTCCATCCTTTCCCTACTTCACACACCTTTCCTTCCATCATTTTCCTCACCCCCGTCTCACCTAATTTTCCTACTTCTTCTTTTACTTTCTCTGCTTCCTCTCCACTTATTTCCTCACACTTCCAATATTTTCCTTCTCTTCATTTCGCCTACCTCCTCATTCATAATTTCCCCTCTCTTATCCTCCTTCCCCTTCTTTCGTTTTCCCTCACTTCCACTACTTCTCCTCCCATAATTTCTCTTCACAATGATTACAAGATTGTGGAAATATATCGTTACACCACTATGAAAATTAATAATTTATCATGAAGAACGAATTTTTAAACAAACTACATGAATTTTTAAACAAACCGTTGAATTTTATTCAGAAAAAAGATGTTCTCCTTTGACTCCATTGGGATTCGAACACCAGGTAAGCATATATCCGGTCAGGTGCTCTAACCACTGAGCTACAGAGAGATCAGAGGAAGAATTCTTCTTTCTGAAATACGCTTTATTTAGCAAGATGTTATATATCAATTTTTTAAAGAAATCCCTATTATCATCGGAGAAGATAACGACTCGAGAAGAGAAATCCACACATAAAATGGAAATCAAGATGGAGAGCAAAGATTTTTTTAAATGAAATTTTATTCAGAAAAAAGATCTTCTCCTTTCACTGAGTTGGGATTTGAGCGCCAGGTCAACTGATTCCCGGTCAGGTGCTCCAACTACTGAATTACAGAGAGATCAGAAGATAAATTCTTTTTCTAAAATACGCTTTGTTTAGCAAGATGTCATATATCAATTTTTAAAAGAAATCTGTATCATCATCACAGAAGGTAACGAATAGATAAGAGAAATCCACACATAAAATAGAAATCTAGAATATCGACCAAAGTTATATTCTCCTATACAGAAAATATTTCAGCGTCATTTCAGACAAGCTAGAGAATAAACATTTTTTATTCAAATTTTATTCAGAAAAAAGATCTTCTCCTTTCACACCGTTGGGATTCGAACACCAGGTCAACTGATTTCCGGTCAGGTGCTCTAGCTACTGAGCTACAGTGAATAAACATTTTTTTAATTAAATTTCATTCAGAAAAAAGATCTTCTTTCATATTGTAGATTTTTATTTTACGTGTAGATTTCTCTTCTCGATTTGTTACCTTCTCCGATCATAATATAGATTCCTATTAAAAATTGATATATAACATCTTGCTGAATGAAGCGTATTCCAGTCATAATTAGTCTCGCATTGAGTTTTTAATCTCGGATCGAGTCTCGAGTCTTGAATCGTGTCTCGAATCTCGAATCTTGTCTCGAATCTCGAATCTTGTCTCGAATCTCGAATATTGTCTCGAGTCTCGATTTTCATCTCAATTCTCAAATCTCGAACGAAAAATTGAACAATAGTTGAAAAATTGTACATATTTATTAATCGTATATAAATTATAAATGTGATAATTTAATTTATATATGGTCACCCGTTAGTGCAGAATATATTGCAATAGAAAGTAAAAAGTCTCATGCATTTATTGACCGTAATGCGTAAGTAGGCATACAAATGCAAATAGGAGACAAAATATCATGAATGTATTTCAAACAGAATAGTCTGATTATCAATTACTTTTCGCAACATAGACTCGAGTCAGAACGAATATAAATTTATTTAGAGACAATTTATTTATAATTATGGTTCATTAATTTAACACGTATTAATTGCTTGACTCATTATCACAATGGATAATTGCTAATTAGAGTTGAGGATCCAAGCAAGGTAATAAAGTCGTGATTGTTGTAAAAACATATTAAAGTCTGAAGCTGTCATAATTGATGTTAAGAGACCCTATAAAATTGTACTATTACTCAAAAATATATATTATAAAGTAAATATTTGTAATAAATAATAATTTAGGTTATTCCCGTTGAAATAATATATAATTAAATTTATAATTATTATTTATTTTATCTTAAGCTATGTTTAGATAAAAACATATAATTAATATGTATTTTTCATTGTTGATAAAAATGTATATCTTCACTAAAGAATCCATGTATAATATATTTATACAGTATGTAGACAATTAGGTCACTGTCTTTTGTTCAAAAATACCAAATTCCGAAAGAACACACAAATATAACCAAAATTTTTTAAAAATTGTCAGTTTAATTTTTAGGTTCAAATCATTTTTGTTCAAAATAACTTTTTTCAGTAAATATTCTTTGAAACCTATAACCCTTTTTACTGGAAAACACGAGTATAAGCTCAAATTTTCGAGAAATTTTTTTTTTTTTTTTTTATATGCACGGATTTTTTATATAAAGCGCCAAAAAGCTAAAAATTGAACAAAATTTGTGAATTTAATGACTCTGAATGATAATCTGAGGGATAATTATAATTTGAAAAATTTAGTGATTTTTTTATCCAAAATACCAATTTTCGACTAAATATGCTATCATAGCATGACAAAAAATTTCTCATGGGAAACGTTAACATAACATAAAATTGGTCAAAAATGGTATATCATTTTTTATGTCTTCTTTGAAATCCCATGACTTTTTATTGAAAGTACCGATTTCTGGTATAAAACACTACAAAAAAAATTCTTAATTTAATGACTGAGTGTTAATCTGGAAATTAATTTTAAGCTGAAAAATCTTTTGATTTTTCAAGTTAAGAATACTAATATTTACTAAGAATGCATAACTATTAAATAAATCTAAATTGTATATCTTCTTTGCTATGCTATGATTAAAAAAAAAACTATTTCTGGTAGCATACGTCAAAAAAAATTATTCTTTATAAAAGCTAATAATTTTTTGATTAAATATACCGATTTCCGGCATAAAACGTCAAAAAATCAAACATTATAAATATAATGACTATGAATGATAATCTTGAGAATTATTATAATCTGAAAAATCTTAAGATTTTTAAATTAAAACCACCAATTTTCGACGAAAAACGCTAAAATAAAATAACAAAATAGGTTTCAAATTGTAAATCTTCTTTTATATTCAATAATTTCTTTTTAAAAAAGAAAACGATTTCTGGTGGTAAACGTTAACATGACCTTAAATTGTGTGAAACTTATTGATCTTCTCTGAAATCCAATGGTTTTTCGAAAAATACTAATTTTTGACGAAAAGTGCTAAAATAACATAAGATAACAAAGAAAAATGTACCAAACTATAAATTTTCTTGAAAATTTAATTATGTTTGTTCAAAATAAACTATTTTCCGTGGAAAAGTTAATATAACCTTGACTTTTTTCACAATTGTGAACGTTCTTTGAAATACATATATTTATTTTCGATCAAAACCGTCAGCTTAGCTAATTATTATACATAAAAAAAGTATGTGCTTTGGAAAGCTAATGATTTCTTACAACAAATATTGATTTTCGGAACCTAAAATTGTTGAAAATATGTCAATCTATTTCGAAATGTTTGAAATATATTATTTTTTAAATTAAAAACACCAATTTCCAATAAAAACGCTACTACATAATTTAAAATTCTTAAAATATTCTCAACTTTGTTCTAATTATGATCTACTTTCCGTTTTAAAATACAAATATTGGGTGTAACACGCTAACGTAACATAAAATTGTTACAAAATGATGAACCTTCAAAATCAAAATAATCAATAATATAATATAATAAAATATAATATAATAAAAATCAAAATAATATCCTCAATAATTTACAAATAAAGTACAAATTTTTTTCTATTCGTATAATGTTTTTTATGATTTTTCTTACTAAAAAGGACAACAATCATTTTAATGTATTTTGTGATACATTGTTGCACCCATTTTTTTATATAAGAAAGTAAAACATTTCATTTGTTCAATTGCAAAATTTAAATTACACCAAAAAATGAAAATAATTATTAATTATAGCCTAAATTTGGTATGAACAAAATCTAGCTTAAACAATTTTATACAAACTAAATTGTGAAAAAGTATACAGAAGGTTAAACACAGTAGTAAAAATAATTTCTGTCTACAGACTCATAATAGAAAATAATAGGAACGTGTTCAAAATTTACGATTAGAACTATAAAGCGAATGCTCTCTCGCATTGTTTCACCCAAAGACAAAGAACTTTCATAAAGAATTTTGATCAGCTCACGATAACTTTGATAAATTACCTTCATCAATCTTCTACTCATGTGCATATAATAAGGCTTTTCATATATCTTAAGCGACACCAGAGGTCCTGAATTAGGAGCCTTTGCTTAAAATGAAAAAATTGAGAAAAAATGGAAAAATAGTGAGTGGAAAGTACAGAGATCGTAAAACGAACGTTAATGGTCTCTTTGCACTCGGGCACCAATAATTCACCAACGCTTGGACGCAAACTGCAGAACTGTAATTGTTATACGTATTTTACTACAGAGTATACTTAGCGTTCTTTCCATTGCACATTTATTTTACAATCTCAGCACGGCTTGACCTTCAGTATTGCGGTCAATATGAATGCAGGAATTTTTTTCCCTATTTGAGAGGAGTCTCGAATTTTGTCTCGAATCTCGAATATTGTCTCGAATCTTGTATTGAATCTCGAATCTGGTCTCGATTCTTGGCTTGAGTCTCGAATATTGTCTTGAATCTCGAATATTTTCTCGAATCTTGTCTCGAATCTTGTCGTGGATCTCGAACCTTGTCTCGAATCTTGTAGTCAATCTCGAATATTTCCTTGAATCTCGAGCGATGTCTCGAATCTTATCTCTAAGCTTGTCTCTAACCTCAAATTTTGTCTTGAATCTTGGCTTGAATATTGTCTTAAATCTCGAATAGTGTCTTGAATCTCGAATACTGTCTTGAATATGATCTCGATTCTCGAATTTGATCTCGCATATTGTCTCGAATCATGTCTCCAATCATGTTTCGAATATTTTCTTGAATCTCGAATCTTGTCCAGAATACTGTCTTGTATCTCGAATCTTGTCTTGGATCTCGAATCTTGTCTCGAATCTTGTCTCTTAGTTAGCCTCGAACCTCAAATTTTGTCTTGAATCTATCTTGCATCTCGAATAGTGTCTTGTATCTCGAATACTATCTCGAATATTGGCTCAAATCTCGAATTATGTCTCGAATATTGTCTCGAATATTATCTCAAATCTCTAATTTTATCTTGCATATTGTCTCGAATCATGTCTCGAATCATGTTTCGAATCATGTCTCGAATCATGTCTTGAATATTTTTTTGAATCTCGAATCTTGTCCAGAATACAGTCTTGGATCTCGAATATTGTCTAGAATATTGCCTCTAAGCTAGTCTCAAACCTCAAATTTTGTCTCGAATCTGTCTTACATCTTGAACAGTGTCTTGAATCTCGAATACTATCTCGAATATTGGCTCAAATCTCGAATTTTGTCTCGAATATTTTCTCAAATCTCGAATTTTGTCTCAAATATTGTCTCAAATCTCTAATTTGATCCCGCATCATGTCTAGAATCCTGTCTCGAACTTTTCTTAAATCTCAAATCTTGTCTAAAATATTGTCTTGAATCTCGAATCTTGTCTCTAATCTCATCTTGGATCTTGAATTTTGTATCGAGTCTTGTCTCGAATCTCGAATCTCGTCTCGAATCTCGAATCTCGTCTCGAATCTCGAATCTTGACTCGAATCTCGAATCTTGTCTCGAATCTCGAAATTTGTCTCAAATCTCGAATCTTGTCTCAAGTCTCGTCTCGAGTCAACACTCTAGCCTAACCTTCACGAAACTAAATGCTTCTGTTTGAGGCTACAGAGCCCTAAAAAATAATAATGGACCTCAAAAATAGTGAAAGAGGATTAATATAGAATAGATTCAAATTTAGATTATGATTAATAGTTTGTTTCGGGATTTCCAATTATTAGATCAATTGTTACTCCTTTTGGTTGAAACTAGCAGGTGTCTACAATTGAAACCTTTCCCTCTGATTGTTGTTCAATTATATTTCTACTCTGTAATTTACATTTGGCACGAGTACAGGATACGTGCGATTACGATTGGCACACGCTCACGATCCAGACGTCCTCGAAGAAGGATAATTTGATCGATGTAATATTTTTTGTGAGAAGTACTTTTTTTACTTGATTTAATAATTAAGAAAGCAGGATCTGGTCTATGTAACCTTGGAAGGTTAGAATTGAACAATTTAATTTTGAATTGAAGGATCTCGAAATTTAATTATTTCAGGTTAAAATTTCCAAAATAGGAGAATTTCAAAACAATATAAATTAAATGTTTTCAGATTAGAGTTTTGAAAATTAGATTATTTAAAAATTCAATTTAATTCGAATTGCATATTTTCTATTAGCATCGTTAAAAATTTGATTATTTAAAACCAACATTTTTTCGAATATAAATTTTTTTTTCATATAAAGCGAGTATAATTTATCAATTTAAAATAAAAAACTAAACTGAAAGTTTCAAAGGGAAAGCTTCTGAAATTGTAGAATGTTAGATTTTTATTACGTAAAAAAATATATAATTTAAAATTAAACATAATCATTATGAAAAACATTACAATAAGTTCAATTGAAACTAAAATTATAAACCTGTGAAATTACATTATTTAAAAAAATCGCTTGAAATAAAAATTAATACTCAAAATTCAACCATTTTAATTTTTATTTCGATATAAAAACGTATTAAAGGGAAAATAAAAAATTCGGGGTTCAACCTAAAAATTCAGAACTCGAAAATTGTAACTATTCAAAATTAAAGTAATTATTCAAATCTTCAAATTAAAATCAGGCAATTTCAAGATATTATATTGAACATAAAAAGATGATACACATGAAGATTACTATGTTATCTGATTCAAATTTTTGAAAAAATTAAATTAAGTTTCTACTAAATAGTTGAATTTTGAAGTGAAAAAAATTTGTAACCAAGAATATTAATTCTCTACTGGAAAAGGCGAATTTATTACAAAATACATGAATTTTCATTAATAAGAGTAATTTTCTATCAATAAGACGAATTTTTAACAAAATAATAATTTTAACAAAGAAAGTTATTCGTCAACCAAATAGTTGAACTTTGTACCAAAAAAGTTGAATTTTCAACGAAAAAAATACATTAGAATAGATTAATTTTCTACTGCGGAATTTCCAACAAAGTAAATACATTTTTAATCGAGTAGTAAAATTTGCAACTAAAAAAGGCAAATTATGACACCATTTTTCAAAATTTCATCTAAAAAGGATACGTTTTCAATCAAAAACGGGATAATTACAACTATAATTTAAAAAATTTAGTTTGCACAAAAAAAAAACTAATTTTTAACAAAATAATTCAATTATTAACCAAAAAGGTTAATTGAAATTCGAATTGAAAAATTAGGATGTTAAAATTTCAACTAAAAAATATAAATTTGTAACCAAAAATGAAAGGATTACACTTTCAATAATAAAAATTAGGAAAATTATGAAAAAAACGAATTTTCAATTAAATGGTTCGTTTTTTAACCAAGGAGATAAATTTGTAACTGAAATAATGCATCTTCACCCAAAAGTTTAATTTTAACAAAGTAGTTTGACTTTCAACCTACTAGTTGAATTTCCCAAAAAAAAAAATCAACCAAGAAGATTCATTTTTTCACCAAAAGAGACAATTTTTTAACAAAAGACAATAATTTTTAACGGCATGTTGATTTTTAACTATGAAAGAATCATTTAAATATTCAACTAGAAAGATAAATTTCAAATAAAAAGTGGAATTATTAAATTTGCAGTTGAAAGTTAATTTTTAACTGAAAAAAGCGTATTTTGAACGAAATGGTTAAGTTTTTCACGAAGGTAGTTCAATTTTCCACCACAAAAATAAAAGTTCAATAAGGAGCTTAATTTGTCACCTTTTTCAATCATTTTTCAAATAATTAAATCATTTGTTTATATTTTCAAACTTTGCAAAGCACCATAAGTAGAAAAAGCGTCCAATGAAAAAACGGAAAACACCTTTGGACTCGTTTTCGAAATAGGTACGTTTTTTTTTCTTCAAAAATTAAATATTTTTCAACATTTTTTAATTGTTTTAATCAAACTGAGAGCCCGATCAAAAAGCAGAAATCACCTTTGGCATCGTTCTGGAAATATCTAAGTGAACTTTTTTTTAAATAATGGTAATAATTTTTCGACATTATTCGCAATAAGTGTAGATTTGCGTGCTTCCATACATGTATTTAAAACTTTTCTAATAAATTAAAAAACAAACTGAAATCGTTTTTTTGAATAAATTGAAATTTGCCATGTAATTTGTCATTTATGCCATCAAATTGCAATCCAGAAATAAATCATAGCTAATCCAGACTAGAAATCATTCAAGTTATTAAATTGTCATATAAGGATCATGGACGGCCTCTTGACAACCTTTGATCCGCAATATAAAGCATGTATTTGTGCCAACATAAAAAAAAACATAAAAACTTTCCACTCGCATAGAGTGTGGACTATATGAATAATATATGTATATATATGCCAAATTCGAAAGGATAGCTTTCGACAGATCGTACCAAGGGGAGGGTTATAAATTATTATAAAGTCCTTGCAACGATTGCCTCTTCCTTGCGAAATTCTCGTTCTGATTTCTAGAGATCGAGCTCGAGATCGAGTCAAGAGTCACTGGTCACTACAAGGAAAAAAATTGATAACTTACCCAGCAAATACCAGAAGAATAATTTAAATAATTAATGAAGTACTTAAAATTGAAAAACAAATTTTAAAAATATTTTTTGCTTATTTAGCTAATAATATTTGTAAAAACAAACCAAAGATATTGATGAAATGTTTATAGCAGGGATTTAATGCATAATTTATTCTAAGTTTTATTTATTCACATGTAGGTAGACCCAATCATGCATTCATCGAGTAGAAATAAGTCGTGATAAAATTCTTGCCTATTACACACAAAAAAATTTGTAGTTAAATCAGAAATGTACTGAAAAAACAAATCGATAAAACAATTTTTAAATTACGGTCCATTGAAGGTGAATTACTTTGATTATTTTTTTATAAAGAATTATTCTGGATTACTTAAGATTACTACAAATTGCATATGCAGCAGTTTAATTTCAGAATAAAAAAGCTAAATTTTAAACAAAATAGTTGAGTTTTCAATCAGAGAGATGAATTTTCCGCGAAAAATTGAATAGTTGAAATTCCAGTTTAAAAATTACTTTTAGAAAAGAAAAAAAACTTTCAAGAAATGAGTAGAATTTTCAACTAAATATGATAAATTTTTCCCCAAAAGTAAAATAGTTTCATTTTCAGATAAAAAATTAGTTTCATATAAAAAAACTAATTTTATAAAAAAAAGTTTATTTTTCAACCAATGAGATGAATTTTCAAACTAAAACGATAAACCTTCAATTTAAAAATTTTCAACTAAAATGAGAAATTTTCATACTAGAATCCATGAATTTTCAACAAAGAAAATTAATTATATAGTTTATTTTTTAAACAAAGAGATAAATTATTGAACTGAAATAATGAATCTTCATCCAGAAAACAACGATATTTCAAAAAAGTAGATTGATTGGCAACAAAATAGTTAAATTTTTAACCCGAAACATGAATTTTTAAACAATAATATTTCCTTTTGACTGAAGGGATGAATCTTCAACTAAAATTATCAACCTTTAACTAGAATAGTAAAATTTAGAACTAAAATGATGAATTTTTTTCAAAATATCAACGATTTTTTAACAAACTAGATTAATTTGCAACAATATTGTTGAATTTTTAACCAAAAAGATGGATTTTTAAACACCAATATAAATTTCTACCGAAAAGATGAATTTTCAAACAAAATAGTTAAATTTTTAATGAAAAAGATAAACTTTTATCTAAAATGGTGAATCTACAACCGGAAAACAAAATTTCAACGAAATTGATGAAATAGCAAACGAATAGTTGAATTTTGAACCGAAAACATGAATTTTTTAACAGGGATATTTATTTCTGAGTAAAAATATGAATTTCTGAACAATAATATTTATTTTCAACCAAAGGGATGAATTTTTAACTATAATGATAAATCTTTTACTAGAAAAGTAAAATTTTTAACTAAAATGATGAATTTTTCTTAAAAAAATCAACGATTTTTCAACAAACCAGATCAAGTTGCAACCAAATTGTTGAATGTTTAACCGGAAAGATGAATTTTTAAACAAGAATATAAATATCTTCTACGAAAAAGACGAATTTTCAACAAAATAGTTCAATGTTGAACCAAAGAGATGAACTTTTAACTAAAATGGTGAATCTTTAACCGAAAAAAAATTTCAACGAAAATGATGAATTAGCAAACGAATAGTTGAATTTTGAACCAAAAACATGAATTTTTCAACTCGAATATTTATTTTCAAGTAAAAATATGAATTTCTAAACAATAATATTAATTTTCAACCTTAGGGGTGAATCTTCAACTAAAATGATGAACCTTGAACTAGAAATGTAAAATTTTTAACTAAGATGATGAATTTTTCTTCAAAAAATCAACGATTTTTCAACAAACTAGATTAAGTTGCAACCAAATTTTTTTATTTCGACCCGAAAAGATGAAATTTGAAATAAAAATATGATGTCTTCCAGCAAAAAGGCGAATTTTCAACAAAATAGTTTAATTTCGAACCAAAGAGATGAACTTTCAACTAAAATGGTGAATCTTCAACCGAAAAAAAATGTCAACGAAAATGATGAATTAGCATATGAATAGTTGAATTTTGAACCGAAAACATGCATTTTTCAACTCGAATATTTATTTTCAAGTAAAAATATGAATTTCTAAACAATAATATTAATTTTCAAACTTAGGGGTGAATCTTCAACTAAAATGATGAACCTTGAACTAGAAATGTAAAATTTTTAACTAAAGTGATGAATTTTTCTTTAAAAAATCAACGATTTTTCAACAAACTAGATTAGGCTGCAACCAAATTTTTTTATTTCGACCCGAAAAGATGAACTTCGAAATAAAAATATGATGTCTTCCAGCAAAAAGACGAATTTTTAACAAAATAGTTAATTTTGAACTAAAGAGATGAACTTTTAACTAAAATGGTGAATCTTCAACCGACAAAATTTTTTTTCAACAAAATTGATGAATTTGTAAACCAATTAACAACAATTTTTCAGCAAAGTGGATTAATTTGCAACCCAATAGTTGAATTTAAAAAAAAAGACAAATTTTCAGAAAAATAGTTAAATTTTCAAACAAACATGAATTTGCAACTGAAATGATGAATCTTCAACCTGAAAACAACGATCTTTTAACAAAGTAGATTGATTTTGAACCAAATAATTCAATTTTCAACCAAAAACCTGAATTTTTAAATAAAAATATTAATTTCCTAACGAGAAAGTCGAATTTTTAACTAAACACGTGAATTAAGAAAAAACATGAATTTTTAACCAAGGTGTTTGATTTTTCAATCAAATAGTTCTACTTCTACCCAAGTAGTTCAAAATTCAACCAATAAGATTAATTTTCAGCCAGAAAGACAAAATTTAATTAAATTCAAGTAATTTCAATCAAATTGTGGAATTTTTAAGGAAAAATATAAATTAATAATCAAAACTACAGTAGTTAAATTGTCAGATACAAAAATTAATTTAAAAAAAATGAAAACGAATTTTCAACAAAATAGATAAATTTTCTACTGCAATAGTTTAATTTTGAAATAAAAAAATTAATTTTTCAACTCATCTATTTTGTTCTTGGTTGAATTTTTAACTACTTGGGTAAAAGTAGAACTATTTGATTGAAAAATCAAACACCTTGGTTAAAAATTCATTGTTGTTGAAGATTCATCCCTTCGATTGAAAATAAATATTATTATTTAAAAATTCATCCTTTCCGTTAAAAATTTAACAATTTGGTTGAAAAATGAATCTAGTTTGTCGCGAAATCGTTGATTTTTCAAAGAAAAATTCACGATTTTAGTTAAAAATTTTACTTTTCTAGTTAAATGTTTATCATTTTAGATGAAGATTCATCCCTTCTGAAAATTTGTCTTTTTTTAAATTCAACTATTGGGTTGCAAATTAATCCACTTTGCTGAAAAATTGTTGTTAATTGGTTGAAGATTCATAATTTTACTTAAGAATTTTACTATTCAAGATAAAGGATTATCATTTTAGTTAGAAATTCATCTTTTTGCTTGAAAATTAATTGTCCTGTTGAAAAATTCATGCTTTTGGGTTCAAAATTCAACTGTTTGCTTACAAATTCATCAATTCTGTTGAAAAAAAATTTTTTCGGTTGAAGATTCACCATTTGAGTTAAAATTTCATCTCTTTAGTTCAAAATTAACTAAACAGTGTTGTCGGACCAGATGAAGTGATCCCAGAAGAACAGCCTTTTGCATCCGGTTCGCGATGGAATGAGCCTGAAGCTGGCAAGCCAGAATTATTATTATTATTATATAAAAACGATCCAAATCGGATAATTTCGTATTCAAACTTTGAAAATTGGACATTTTAAAATTAGGATCGCTTGAAACTAAACAAATTTGAATTTTTACTTGAAAAATATTATACAATTTTTAAATAGAAGTTTTTCATAGATAGCTACATAATTATCAGTTATCAGTTGAAGATAAGTTTCATAATTTTAGTTTGACACTTTATAATTTGGATAATTTGAAACTAATATTAGGACAAAAAATCCTGCCACTTGGGAAAAAGTAGCTCTATCCCAGTGAAAAAAAAATATCGCAATGAGTTCGCATTTAGCAAAGCTGATTCGACATCTTTCTAACTTTTCAACGACGTTTCCCATATCTCGGTATATCTCCTGTAAATTGAGTTCGCATAATTTGTACTTTAGTGAGCTATGCTAAAGTCGTGAGGAAATAGTAGTACAATACAAACGGTAATGCGTGTCTATTGCCAAGCCGCCCCAAACGGCGAAGACTTGAAAAAAAAGGTCTGCTTCTGTACGGTTCCTTGCAGAGTATAGGTCAGAGTATTAGTCTAGGACTAGCCCTGGTCATATGGTTGTGCAAGTAATTTCCTTTTCATTTAGCAACTTTTAAGATGTCAGTACATTATACGTACAAAAATTTAATTCTACGTCTACAGTAATGATTAATTTACAATTACATTTTTGTAAATGGTGGTAAATAAGACGTAATTTTTTCAATTCATTGAAAAGAGTAATAAAGTAGAATAGAATTGATGTATTCCTTTGCGAATTTCTACAATGTGAACATTCCTTATCCTGAATATATACCATACAATTTTAAACCTTAAAAATCCATTATAACACATTTATGAACTTGAAAGTACTATTATTTTATATTATCGAAAATCTATAAAAATTATTTCTTTGATTCTTCTCAACTCGTATAAAATGCAATTACAAATAACTGTTTCTAATAAATATTATTAACAATAACTGTACTTACACATTAATAATAAGCGTGTTATAATATTTTCTAATTTGAAAAATGATATTGATGATAATAATGCGAATGATGTTTTGTGCGACAGACTGTTCAAAATTATGGAAACAATTTTCAATTAATAAAACAATATTTTCCTATGTAAATCTTAAAAATTACTATTTTACGGAATGAATGATGCATTTAATGAATGTTAAGAGCGTTATTTATTGTGGAAGACAGTTTTGCAACTACTTAAACAATTAATAATCATTCACTTGCGCCTTTTGATAGGAAAGTTGGAGGACAAGTAATATAATTGTTTGAATAATTGCGAACTGCCTTTCACAAAAAGTATCACTCTTCAAATACACAACCTGTGACATTAATTTAAAAAAAAATAATAATTTTTCGCGAATGATGAAAAAATCGTTTGAACAAGTGAAAATTATTGAAACAATGACCAAATATCCTTTAAAAAAAAAAAAAAATATTACTTTTTACATTCGTTAATTGAGGGGTCGGGGAGCAAAAGGGCGTATCCCACAAATTTGTCGAAATTGACTTTTACACATTTTTGGACTCCTCAACCAAACGCCGTTTCGAGGGTTTAAGCTAAAAAAATTATACATTTGTTTCATTTTTAAAAAATTCATCAAAGTCAGTCAAGGTCCTAACTCAAAGGGTACCGAGCGAACAAAGGGGCCTAACCCCTCATTGCACCTTATGGAAAAACGATTTTTTCATTCGGTTCGTTTAGGTTTATTTCCGCTTTAGAAGTATGTGGTACCATCTAGCACGACTACCATCCGTCCAAAAAGTTTAGGCACCGCGTTTTTTGTACAGATTTTCGTGAAAATCTTAGCAGAACAAAATTCTAAAAATGTGAGACAACATGCAGTTGCAGGTGAAGGTATTGCCAACACTGATGCAGAGTTTAAAAATGTTCAGATGATTAGCGATTAATTCCGGTCGAGTGAAAGGTGAAAAAGCATAATAATCATATGATCATTTCAGAATACTCAACGTTGAATGGCTGTAAGTCACTGAAAAAAAATTATGAAAAATCTGCAATAAATATACGGGTTTCGTTGATCCTTTTTGTGCCCAGTTATGATATTTAGAGTCAGAAATAATTATTTGTTAATAAGTTATTGACAAAAGAGTGGGGAGGTGTCATCTCCAGAATTAAGGAACGTACAGAGATGCTTCTTGAAGCAAATTACATCTTTTTTGCTTCTAACAATGTTGTGCGTATTACCAATGAGAAAAAAGTTGCACTTGAATGTTTAAAAAATCATTTTCTTGTTGGAAAAATACAAAAGACTCTATGATAATCGAGGCAACCGTATCCCTTTTTTTTGCATCAGGGCTTAGAGGCTGTGTAACTGTGTGAGTGTGAGAGCTGGTCGTGTTGCACGTGTAGCAGTAGCGCCTGAGAAGTCCCACGCTGAGTGTGCGGTAGCCTCGGTGATCGTTAAGCCTTTTGTATTTTTCCAAGATGAAAATAATTTTTGAAACATTCAATTGCAACTTTTTGCTCATTAGTAATACGCACAACATTGTCAGAAGCCAAAAATGTGTAATTTGCTTCAAGAATCATCTCTTTACGTTCCTTAGTTTCGGAGATGACACCTCCCCACTCTTTTGCCAATAACTTATTAACAAATAATTATTTCTGACTTTAAATATCATCCCTGGGCACAGAAAGGATAAACGAAACCCGTATATTTTTTGCAGATTTTTCATAATTTTTTTCAGTGACTTACAGCCATTCAAAGTTGAGTATTCTGAAATGATCATATAATTATTATACTTTTTCACCTTTCACTCGCCCGGAAATAATCGCTAATCATCTGAAAATTTTTAAACTCTGTATCAGTATTGGGAAAACCTTCACCTGCAACATGCATGTTGTCTCATATTTTTAGAATTTTTTCTGCTGAGATTTTCACGAAAATCTGTACAAAAATCGCGGTGCCTACAATTTTTGGACGGACAGTAGGTTGTGTCAAAGGCTATGGAGAAACTAATCGCGGTGGTTATTATCGATTTTACATCATATGTTGCACGTATTGATCGACAAGGAGAGCAAGGTAAGTAAACATTGTTTGGCTTTTTGTTTCTCATTTTTTTTGGTGATAGAATTTCGAAAAATTTCAAACGGGCGTTTGTTGAGTAAAGTCTCACGGTCGTTTTGATGTTTTATCTAGATGAGAAATTGGTGGAGTATGCCGCTGAAGCAAGCCAAGCGTCGCGAGATGCGGCGTCAGGGCTTGGAGTACATGACGGCAAAGGGAAAACTCGGGATTAGGCCCTTTTGTTCGCCTCTACCCCCTTGGGTTAGGCCCGTGCTCAACTTTGATGTCTCATAAATCGAAAACTACTTGACGGATTCGCATGAAATTTGAAAGAACAAGTGCAGGAGTGGAGATTATCGATCACATATATCCAATATATTTTTTTGGTAATCTCGCAAAATATAAACGTTTTTATGGCGTCCTGAAAAATGTGGAGAAACGGGGTTAAGCCCTTTTGTTCCCAGACCCTTCAGTTGTGTCATTAACTCCAGAAAACAACGTTATACGATTTACAGGGGAAAAATTGTTTATACACATAAAAATTGTTAAAGTAATTACCAAATATGCCAGGGAAAAAATATCTTTGAAATTCATCAACTGTGTAATTTATGACGATAAATGATAACTTTTGATAATGTACACGCGAAAAAAATGGTTTAAACCAGTAAAATTGTTTAATCAATTGAAAGTTAGTTTTTAACAACTTGCAATCTTGTCACTTATCGAAAATAAATAATTACCTAAGTAAAAATTCAAAAAATACCGCCTTTAACATGAATTTTACATAAAACCTATTTTGCATTTTTTGGGGCATTTTCCGGCCACAAGACAAAGGGATGTGGGGGAGGGGTGCCGAAATCAAAAGTTGGGGAGTGAAAATTATTCCTTGAACCAACAGTCAAATTTTTAGGCTACCCTAATTTCACTGATATTTTAAACCTTCGCTACTTGCATATGGTACAATATATTGAAATTTACAAAATGTAATGTTTAAAAAAAATGCATACTATTTTGTTATTTAGAATGAAGCAATAGTTAAAAAATTTAAGAATGGGAATTTTATTCTTTTTAATACGCTTTTCAATTAATTGAAAAAATTGTGCCTTATTTAACACCATTTACAAAAATGTAATTGTAAGTTAATCATTACCGTAGACGTAGAATTACATTTTAGTATTTATAATATACTGACATCTGAAAAGTTGCTAAATGAAAAGGAAATTACAAACATATGGTCAGGTCTAGTCCTAGACCAAGACTCTCACCTATACTCTGCAGGGAACCGTACAGAAGCAGACCCTTTTTTCAAGTCTGCGCCGTTGGGGGCGGCTTGGCAATGGACACGCGTCACCCTTTTTTTGTACTACTATTCGCTCACGACTTTAGTATAGCTCACGAAAGTACAAATTATGCGAACTCAATTTACAGGAAAATATACAATTTTACCCACTTTTTATTGATTCGATCTTTATCACTGTACTGAGCTCTTTCTTTTAAACCTTGATTCGTCTCGATATCTCCATTCAAGCCGGAGATCATTTTTTCTTGCATTAACAATTCTGGTGACCAGAATTTTTAATATTTTTTCATTTTCAAAGTTGGACTCCATTCAAAAATAGACAAGTAAGCGACCTGAATTTTCCCTATTTTTTCCGGACATTTGAGCAACTTTAGGTACAGCTGAAAGTTGACATTCCAAATCTAGGCATTGAGAACAGTGATTTTCTCCAGATTTGTTGCTCTTACAACAACGACAACAAAATTTTAACCGAGATACGGGAAACGTCGTTGAAATTTTAATACGTGAACAATTTTCAGTCTAAAGTGGTCGAATTTTAATTTTTTAATTTTGTTTCGAGAATGTTCAATTTAAAATGCTTCTGTTTAAAGGCGTCGAAATAAACATTCTTCAAATTTGATGGCTTCTGCTTTTAAATTGTTCAATTGTAAATGTTTTTCATTTAAATAATGTCTAATTTTGATGACTTTGAATTTAAGTTTTAATGTTTGCTTAAATTTTGGCTAGTACACGACAGGAATATCAGAATCTGCAAGAGGTCGTACAATTTTAATGAAATTTGGTGCAATTATAGTACTATATTATATAAGAAATATTTGGGGTATTGTCAAATCGAAAGCAAAATTCAGCGACTAAACTGGCAATTACGTAATTATTATCAATTTAATAAAAAGTAATACTAAATTATCGTATCATTTAATGAGGTTTGAAATTTAAAAGAGGCAAGTCGGAATATAAGAAATAATTATGCAATTTTTATTCGAAATGTGGAAACTGTAATTAAGGTCGAAGTAAGAAATCTACGTAAATACCTGTCTCATTATACAATAGACGCGACTCCATCCAAGACTTTATAATAAACGTAATTTCTTCAAATATCCAGACGTTTCAGGCCATTTCTTTAAAGGTTAACAAAAATAATAAATATTTGAACGAACTATCGATCGATGCACATGCGCATAAATGTGTCGGAAGGGAATAAATAGACAAAAACGATGAAATGAATCTTTTTTCAATATAAAAAAAAAGAACACGTTGCAATTATAAAAAGTCGCCTGGTTCTGAAAGGGGACTTTGCATGCACTTCTATTCCACTTTCCCTTCCGCAACCGATTTTTGTAACATACTCACGGTAATGAATTTCGTTTTGCCAAAATACCTTTTTCAGTTTCAATCACGAAATCTAGAAGAAAGCAGTCAACATTATTAGTTTAATTGTATAGAATCTTATATTAAACGATATGGCTAATATTTCCCTATTTATAATTCAATTCCAATCGAGGGACAGACTTTAAACCTTTTATAATAATATTTACTTGGATTAAAAAAGGGGCACAATTTATACTTTTTTTTCTTTGAAGGTCAGAAACATGACACAATAAGCTTTTTAAAAAATATTGTTAATTGAAAACAAGAACAGAAAGACTTACCATGTAATTCTTTTTGTCGGGACGTGAAGTTTGCCGCCAATTAGACAATCACCCCATTTAGAAGAATTTTTAAAAAAAATTTCAATTACGGGAGTTAGGCCATATTGAGTGTTGGGGTTGAATTTTTTGAATTATCTATATTTCTGGAACCGATAGATGGATTTTGATGAAACTTGGAAGTATTATGGGGACGGCGTTTTGTCAAGCTGAGCGCAGAGGGCAGTACCGAGAGTGGAGGCATGCCTTGTGCGCAAGCACAGGACATTATCCACAGTTTTCTTAGTTTTTTGTGATTCGAAAAGCGATGTGCTCCTTTATTTTTACATCCAAATGCCATACACATACCTAGAATTTTGAAAATAGTACATTAAACTAACATCTCATCACTGCCGCCGTTAGAACTGCCGTCTAGAGTTTCTCCACGCTTGCTGGGGCCCCCAGTGGCTGCAAGTTTAGCCGCCGTCCTTATAGGTGAAATTATATATTTTGAGGGGAAAAAACTTGCAAAATTTTGAAAAATATTTTGCGCTGAAAAAGGCAAAAAAATTTTGCGATTAAATTTTTTTGCGAACTCCCATTTTAATTTGGTTTTAAACAGTGGGTACATTTAAAGTCAGCAAAAAATAAGGTTTTTCTCTTAATTTCCCTTAAATTATGTCGCCAGTAAAGTTTAGCGTTAAAAATATATTATTCAGTACTATCTGTTAAATATATAAACAAATTATGCAAACAAATGGTCACTGGAAATATTTGTAGCCATCACATCATGTAACTCCTATCACTGGCAACATCATGTGACTACAATTAGAAGAAAGAATTATTAATAACGAATGACAAATTTTTATTACTAAGTCTCACTGGCAACATAATTTAAGAAAAATTAAAAGGAAATCGTATCTGGTTTTACTTGTAAATGCCCACAATGTGCATTTGTTTATATAATTTGTTTATGAAATCAACAAATAATATCGGGAGACATACTCTTATGATCAAGTATCACTTTGCTTTATAAGTAAACAAGATTTCTTGTTTCACACATACCTGCACACTAAATCACATGCTGAGTTTAGACGAAATTTTTACAAGTTAAAAAAAAGTTGCAGCTTCTATCTTTCACGAGTCGCGTTTAAATTTTATTTTCAGGCGAACACAGACGGGCGTTTGTGAAGTTAGCTTTTGGACTCGGACTTTCCCCAATCCGCGCTTGCAGAGCTGTAGTTCAGAGCCGCAATAATTTATAATGCGTGCACAAACTACGTTACAAATTTTGTTAAGTATTCTACTCATTTTGATTACTTGAAGCGTCTTACTGTTATAGAATTTTTTGTGTACGTTTGTGATCTGTTTTCACTTTATGCTACTTAAATGCTTATAGTTTCCAAAGACGTTATAAGCACAATTAAATGAGTATTTAAGAACTTTATTTTATCTTTGAAAAGTACATATTTTTGAGCTCAGGGTATCGAAATTAATGTATTATTGTATCTAAACGTATTAAGTCTGTTAATACGTACAATAAGGGTAGTTTACAAACGTTGAGAATTTCAATTGCATACTTTTATATACTTTTGAACTATATTTGACGAAACCAATTCGTTTGGCCGGTTTTGACTTTTTTTTTAATGTTAAGACTGCAAAATTCTCATCTTGTTGAAAACTACCTATAAAGCACCTACTCAAATTCATTTAATTGTGGCGTTAATTTACGTTAATGAATTCACACCAAGAGAGTTTTCTGTGAAAGTAGAGAAAGATCATTTAATGTTCACAGATATATTTTTTGTTGAGAGAAATGAAAAATGGGTTAATGGCTTTTAAAAATCACCTACTAATTTGTTGAAAGAAAGTTAAAGGTGCATAAACCGCGTAGTGTTCTAAATCTAAAACACCTAACGAAAAACTGAAATATGTCGATGTAGATACTCAACCTGTAAATGTGAATTATGACTTGAGAAATATTTTATATATAAGCACACGTTTCAAGTTGTTTATATCTTCGTTAATGAATTATAAAATTTACGTTTATTGTGTTTGCGATAAAATTCATTTTGATGATGTATCAAATTTTTTGTGAGTATGATTGTGAGGAAAGCTTGCTCTAAAGAGGTTGGAGTTTGGTTTGTAAGCGTTAAAAATTAGCTGTTAAAAGTCCCAGGTTGAGTTAATTAAGAGCTGTAGGTCGCAATTCGCACTATTCGTTAAAATTTTTAAAACTATGTACTGGTGTTTCACGAAAATTTTTACATGGTAATGTGACAAGACTTTGTAATTTTGCGTCTTTAGGGTCAATAACATTCTGAGCGACATTTTGGAGAATTGTAAATATTAATAAAATAAATAAAGTTAATTGCAGTTTTTAAATTGTATATTTATTATTACTTCTATTATACATCTTACGTTACTAGAAAGCGCCCATAAATCACGTGATCGGGTGTTAGTTCATTTTCAGACCTTCACCCCTATATGTGACCGTACGTGATTTTTTGCTAACATTAAGTAAACCTATCCTATTAGGACATTCAAATTTTAAGGTACGACTTTATTTAAGTGTACAATTTTGAAAAAATAGCGTGATCGGCTTTAAGGTCCCACCCCCCGTGATCATCCGTAATATTTTTGCTGATCCTCTGTGATTTTTTTGCTGATCCCGGCCCCCGCTTTTATGGTCACGTGATATATGGACGTCCCCCTAGAAAGAGCTTCATATGTTTTACATAACCTCCCTTTCGAAAATTCGACTTCCGATGCTTGTATAGCAAAGCGAAAGTAGACGATTTCACGCCTGCGCGTACTTTCAACCCTAGGTAAGAAAGTAGGTGAGTTCGGCGCGAACCTTTATGGCGGTCGTACGTGAATGGTATCACTCGTGCTAGTTTTGACCAAACGAATTTTACGCTAAGTGATGCTATAGTATTGTAGAGTGTTTCAAGGCAGTTGATCCTCGCGACTAAAAGTTCCTGCCACAGCCCACTATTCTTTTTCAAGCCAGAGCATGGCAACTAACGGGAGGTTGCCCGATGACTCGGGTAACCTTCGATAAAGCCGATTCCACACCCCTTCCTGCAGACGATAGTGATTCCGTGGAAACAGGTGAAATCCCCCCCCCCCCTGATGTAAATTCACAACATACAAACAGTCCAATAATTCAAGCAAAACATCGAAACAATTCAAAAACTCAATTACACTCTCACATGGGAAAACAACAGAACCCTAACCTCCACAACATCAACACCAATGATAAAAGGCCATACACACGCCTATGTTATAGCGACAAACAGAAAGGCCTATGAAATGTCATGATCCAGAGAGACCGTGCCTCCAAGCGAGCCAAGGAGGAACTCTACCCCATGACCTACGCTAAAGCTTTCACTCTTCTCTACAAAGAATCAGTTTTAAATGTAGATAGTCAGGGCTTTGGCAAATTATGCGTAAAGATCCGATCATACAAAGACGCGAATAGAATCCTCAACGACTCTCAAACTTTAAAAAATAAAGGGCTGTTTGCTTTTGTCCCAGCTAGTTTCGTAACCTGTCAAGGTGTCGTCAAGAACGTCCCCATTGAACTATCAGAAAAAGAAATTCAGGTCAATCTAGAGATCCTTGGCTACTTGAGAGACACGACCCCCGCGGTGAATATTCGTCGTCTCAATAGGAAGCTAACTGCTAAAGATACTGACGGTAAATCAATTACCCCCTCTATCTCAATCCAGATAACTTTTGAAGGCACAACCCTACCTGATAAGGTTGCAATCTTTAAGTCCGCATCAGCAGTTCAGATTTATACCCCACAAGTAAAAATGTGTCTCAAGTGCCTCAGGTACGGACACATTAGCACTAACTGCCGTACATCTGCTCTTTGCAAACAGTGTGGTGGTTCGAACACCCACAGCGAACAGGAACCCTGTCCAAACGTGGACAGTGCTCCTAAATGCTGTGTTTGCAACGGAAATCATCTTCCAACCTCGCAAAATTGTCCGGAATTGTTGTTCTAAATACAAGTTCGAGCCTATGCTACCAAACGCAGAGTTACTTTTGCAGAAGCAAAGAAGGTTATCAGACCCAAAAAGCAGCCCAGGACTGGGCCTGCTTCTCGTCAATCCACTTAATTTGTAAACTTCCCCGACCATCCCGATTTGAACGAGGCCCCCGCTCCATCATTCCGAAACTATAGGTTCACGCCCTAAACCTCTTTCGAAAGCGAAACCAAACAAGCCCCCACAAACATCGCAACTCAATCGGTCGGCTCCTAACTTCTCCTTTCAAAATAACGAAAGGACTAAGAGCTCGTTGCCAAATGGTTTTGCCATGCATCCCCCATCTTCTCAGTTCATTAATAAGCCCACTACGGACGCTGTATCCATAATCAGCAACCTAATAGAGGTTCTCACGGGTCTCTCCCCAATTATGACATATGACATCTCCTCAAATGTAGAGGAAAGAGATAATTTGCTTAACCACATCTCAAATAGTGTTAAATATCTCTCTAATTATTTGCTTGCATCCAAAATTAGAACCGGTTCAGCGGGGCAATTTGGCCCGAGCGGCATCCCTCAGATTCTGGTAGAAGACCTTCAGAAGTTAGGCATCCCTGAATGCATTTATAGATTCGCTGTGGTATTCAAGTTGGTGGGTTAACGAACCGCATTAAATGACATATTTGCAAATTTCCTTAATAGCATTACCATGCCGTCAGTTCAAGCCCGTGAAATTTTTACGCATTCAAAATGATTGAAATAAGAAGAATTTTATACAATAAAACGCATTCAATGGCATTTCGGACAAAAATGCAATTGGTACGCATTTAAAAGCATTGAAATGACCGTTTCATTAAATGCCATTCTATGCATTCCAATCAACTTCTTCTTACCGGGAGTGTACCCATTCTAACCCATTCTGATAAATCCCCTTATTAAAACCGCTTACGGAGCTGCTGCCAGTACCCTACTGACTCCTAAATGTTCAAGATGTTCAGTATATTGTTACCTGAAAATTCTGGTTAAGTGAACAAGAAATGTCGATGATGTAGACTCCTCCACCTTTTTTGTTGAGGCATCATGATGTCGGGTCGATTGGTTCGGAAATAATGATCCGTCTCGATAGTAACATCCCAATATAAGATGTAATCTTTGTTTTCTAAAAAGGGGAACTGGAATGTATCTATAGAAAGGCATCTATTCTGTTAAGAGTTCTAGGTTTAGGGCAAGTTGTTGATGTATAATGCCCGTCACATCATCGTGTCTATGCATGTATTCTCTTTGAGTCATTACGCGACAATCATTAATAATGTGCTCGATGGATTTTTTGATATCTCCACATAATCGGCACCGGTTAACCACGTCTTGATGTAACACATCCTTGCTACTTCATGTTGATTTAACGTTTTGGGGTGCTCGCCGTGGATGGCTTTTTGTCTACATTGCGGAACATCTCGCTTGCTGTTAAAATAGTCTTGCAACTGTATAACTTGATACTTACATAGTTTCTTGACATCTACAACTCCCTGCCCCCTCCATGTCGTGATAGAACTACCCTTTTAATCGCCGAATTACTGTGGTATATTTGGTGCTTTATCATTTCGACGTGGATGGTTCTGTTTAATCTTTCAAGATCGGTGTTCGACCATTTGATGAGCCCAAAGGACTACGTTAGGACAGGAATGACATGGGCATAGTTCACGGTAAAACCTTCTTTCATCTGTCAATGCTTCGATGTACCGAGGTTGGATGATTTAAGTAACATGGTGTATCAGCTTTTGAGTCAATCGACCCAATTTTCTCCTTACTTTGCTGACATCTATATCCAACCTGATTTTCCGAGGTGTATTTCGTTCCTTTCCTGGGGCAAAGACTGCATTTGTAGGCATAGTTCTGCGGCCCAGCCTTGTGACGGCTGCTACAGCTGCACAATACACAAGAGTTTTCACCTCTGGCGCTGTTAGTGTTGCGTTCAAATGCATTGGTAAAACATTGTTAAGCAGTGGAGAAGAAAAAATCCTATCTGGAAATTGAGCAGGTTCGACGAAATTTCCCGTCTCTAGGCAGGCCTGCTTTTAGTGTTTTATGAGTGCACGCAGAACCTTCGTGGTGTACATATTTGGCAGAGAATTCCTTTGTGTTGGTTCTACACTTCTGAACTCTAGTAAAGCAAAACCAAAATTCCTTTGAAGGAGTTGCAGTTTTTCTGGGATTTTGCTGTTTTGTTAACAGAAACGTTCATTTTCGGATGTGGTTCTAGTGGATCCACTACTTCATCTTGACGATCCCTAACACTTATGCCTTCAGCTTCAATCAGGCCTTCGTTATCTACACCTTCCAGAGGAAGTTCAAAAATAGGAGGCTGTTGTTGTTTTGGTCTGCTAGATTGTGTTTCTTTATTCTTTTGCCTTCTTGTTTGCTGAATCTCTGCTTCCGTCTCTGGTCGCATCATGCCGCTGGAGGATGTGGTGGTACTGAATCATCATGAGGTTGTGCAGGAACAGAAATAGCATGATGATGTTGCAATATATCACGGTTTTCCCCGCCGAAGTGATCTGTCCTTTAATCTCCATTGCTCGGCTTCCTTACCCTGTAAAAACTTCGGATTGAAAAGTATTACGCAGTAGTAACATTTCGAATGCGTTTCAATTCTGCTTTCTGATGTGAAGAAAAGGTTTGAAAAGTATTGGTTTGCATTAAGCTTTACCTCGCTAAATGTGAGACTTCAACATGCATGATCTGCATTTAAGAGTATTGGACCGCATTTAGTTCATCCACGCTGAACTCAAAAAAACGGTCAAGAATTTTCACACTTCGCATTAAAAAGTATTGGTTCGCTTTAAGTTCATTAGCGCCAAATACGCCAATTAAAGAAATGTCTTCAAAAACAAAACAATAATAGTTCTTAACTGTTTAATTTTTTAATTAATATCCTAAATTATATTTTATATGTGCAATATTTTATATATATATTGTAAATACCTCATTTAAATCTTAACGAGAACACACGTAACAGCGTCTGAGATTATCCACAAGTACGAAGATGCGAACCCCCAACCGCACAAGGCCGATACATTTATCTTCCTAATACGTAACCATCTGAGCTAATGGAGCGCGCTGAGAACTTTCGTGCGCAAAATAAAAGCACTTCTCCGATTTTATAAATTCAAGATTATTTTTAAAGATTTAAGGCTGCTGGAACGCTGTGCAAAAAAAAATGGCGAAGTCTGTGAAGCAGTCAAATTTTGTCACTAAGATTCGATAAATCGGGATTAAAGTTTCAAAAAGGCACTGTTGGAATGTCATAGACCACGAAAAGGGTTTCGCGGTGGTAGGGCATTGGGTAAGTCTGTTGTTTTTGGAACAAAAATTAAATAACTGTCAAAAAGTGAGAGTGGAAATGTGTAGCAATGGCGTGTAGTGGGAAGGAAGCCGAATGAATGGGATGATAGCTGATCGCTCGATAGCTTCATCATACTGCGAAAATGCACTTTCGCTAACAGACACACCTGAATTCTGCTACCACCAGTCTTGGCGGGAATTTTAAATTTGGATAAAAAATGCAATTTGTGATTTTCTATTTTTTTTTTGTTTATTGAGAAGGACGAATGATTGGCGAATACAATAATATCACTCACATTGAAATAAACAATTAATTTCTTTTCGGAATAATAAAGGTGATCTCGGAAGAGGAAAAGTGTATGTCACACGGCGTGCTATCACGGGAGTCAAATAAAATTTTCATGAACGTCTCAGATCTTTGTAGGATCTTTGAGTAGAACATAAATAGGGATGCTTTGGACAAAAATTGAAATATTTCGTCGAGCTCTGTCAAAATGAAACTGGTCTAAAGGTGTCTTATACCTTTTTTCACTAATATCGTAACTAAAGCGGCTTTCAAATACTTTTTTCAAAGTTACGTATCAGCGAATCTCTACATTAATTTTTTGGGTCAAAGCACTAGATTTAAACAAAATTTGCCCGCTTATCCGGTGTTGCTATTTCATTTTTAGACAGCTGCATATATTTTTTAAGGTCAAAAAATGGTCTGGTTTTAAGCAATTTTCAAAAAATTCATACAACTTTTTTAAACGAGCTAACGAAACCAGATAAGCGGAAAATTTTTTATTTGAATCAAGTACTCGAAGCGAAAAAACACGTCCATTGACTGCACATTTATTTCTAATATATCGTTTTTTTCGGTTAATTTTTATAAATTGAAAGTTTCTCTGTCATCACTTTTTTTAAATTTTAATGTCATTGAATTTTATTTGATCATTATAAATTAGCCTTCATATTGCAGTGTAAAATAAGAATGACGCGAATAAAGCTGTGAACTTATATATTTATTTAATGCAGGACTAAGGTGGCGGCTCAATGGACAATTACAAGGTTAAAATTGATTAGCAAGAGTGGCCGCGTCTTCGCGCAAAGATTTTGTGCTACCAAATAAATATTATCTTCAGAAAAATTGTGGATAAACATAATTTACGAACGTCAACAGACAAACACATCATTGCTTGTTTATCATTTAATGTTTATCCTTTTTTATTTATTTTTTTTTTTTTATCAGGAAAGATGATTTTCATTATAACTAAATGCGAGAATTTTCAGTGTTTTCAATTCGCAAAATTCTTACGAGAAAGAGTACATACAAACAAAAATTTAACGAAAATTAAGCTGCAGTCGTTCAAAAAGAGTCCGAAAAGAAGGCAGGTAAAAACGACATTTTCGTATAGCGACTGTATCGATTAAATTTGAATTAAAAATAAATGTGCAGTCAATGGACGTGTTTTTTTTCTCGCTAAAATTACTTGATTCAAACAAAATTTTCCCGCTTACCTGGTTTCATTAGCTCGTTTTAAAAACTTGTAAGAATTTTTTGAAAATTGCTTAAAACCAGACCATTTTTTGACATTCAAAAAATTATGCAGCTGTCTAAAAATAAAATAGCAACACCGGATAAGCGGGAAAATTTTGTTTATATCAAGTGCTTTGATCCGAAAAAATTAATATAGAGATTCGCTGATACGTAACTTTGGAAAAAGTATTTCTAAGCCGCTTTAGTTACGATATTAGTGAAAAAAAAGTATAAAAAACCTTTAAACCAGTTTCATTCTGACAGAGCTCGACGAAATATTTCCATTTTTGTCCAAAACATGCCTACTTACGCTCTACTCAACGATCCTGCAAAGATCTGAGACGTGTATGAAAATTTTATTTAACACCCGTTCAGGCACTCCGTGGCCATGAAAAGATGCCCCTTTGAACTCGTTCTTGTTGATTATTTACTAAACTCATTTATTTTGATACTTCAAGAGTCGATAATAATTTTGAAATTTTCCCTAAATTATTTATTACATAAATTCTTTACAAATCTTGTCTTGAAGTAAATTATTATAATTGTACAACTCATTATTATACCACATAAAATTATAGACTTTTCGTTTTACATATTTGTTGTGTTGTAACGTACAAGGAAAATATGAAAATGTCGCATTACGTAGAATCGTGTAAATAAGGTAAGTATTGAACACCCTATTCTCGCTTTATAGAACAATCATTTTTCTTTCGACGAAGAAAAATATAAGTTGTTTAGAAGTACATTAGTCGTACCTTTTGGAGGGCGTTTTAGATTCTGGGTACGCGAGTAATATTATTGTTCTATAAAGCGAGAATAGGGTGTTCAATACTTACCTCATTTACACGATTCTACGTAATGCGCCATTTCCATATTTTCCTTGTACGTTACAAGACAACAAATATGTACAAGGCAAGTCTATACTTTTATATGATATAATAATAAATTATACAATTATTAAATTCAAATTTATTCAGAAAAAAAGGATCTCTCTCCTCTCACTCCACTGGGATTCGAACACCAGATCAACAAAATCATGATCTTTGAGATGCTGTCTTGCTTTTTCATTCATAATTAAACCGACCCCTTGACTACCATGTGATTCACAACCTACTCCTGACCAGATTTCAAAACCGCCCTTCAACGCCCCATTTTCTATATTTCTACATTCGCGACCCTTTTTCTTCGTCTCAGGTACGCATAGAATGTCTAGTTTATTTACGTGCATAGTTTCTCGTAGTTCTCTTACCTTAAGATCATTCACTCCTCTAGCATTTATGCGTGTATTTTGTTTTGCGAGCCGAAAATCATGTCCGAGTTAAGAAGTGATTTGTCGTACGGTGGATTGTTGTAACGTCAGTCCCACCAAAACTTCTGTTACAGGGCATGGGGAGGGGAGCAAGGAAAGTGATCCTCTGTAATCCATATGTAATACCAGGTAAATCCACTTTTAATGCGCCGCAATTTACTTGGAACGTAAAGTAATCCACTTGCATTCCCAGATAATCTGCTTGTTATTCTGAGTAATTCACCTTCAATCCCAGTTAATTCACTTGTAATCCGGGATAATGTAAGTAATCCGCGATAATGTAAGTGATCCGCCTGATACAAGTAAGCCTCCCTTGGAATCCTGGGCAAACCACCTGTAATCGTAGGTAATCTTAAAGAAATTCCGTGTAACTTACTTGTTTTTCTGAGTAATCCACTTTCAATCCCAGACAATCCATGTGTAATCCAGCGTAATACGTTTTTCATGAGTTGTAATCTAAGTAATCAGGACAATCTGAGTGATACCAGTAATCCACTTAGAATTCTTGACAAACCATCTGTAAACCTAGGTAATCCATTTGGAATGTGGAGTAATCCACTTGGAATCCATCGTACTCCACTTGGGATTCTGGGTAATCTACATGTAATCTGGAGTAGTCTAAGTATACCGGATAATGCGAGTTATTCCAGTAATCCTCTTGGAATCCTGTGCAATCTATCTGTAATCATAGGTAATCCACTTGTGAGCCTCAGTAATCCAGTGTAATCCTAATGAATCCACTTGTAATCCGTCTAATCCACTTGTAATCTACTGCAATCCACTTGTAATACTGAGCAATCCACTTGCTTGCGGATAATCCAAGTAACTCAGTATAATCTTAGGTAATTCAGTTGTAGCTCGAGGTTATCTTAGATTATCCACTTGTAATATCAGGTAATCCACTCGTAATCCCAAGTATTCCATTTCTAATCCCAGGTAATCACTTGTAATTCCAGTTAATTTGAGTAATTCATTTGTAATTAACCTGGAAGCATAGGCAATCCACTTAGATAATCCAAGTAATCCAGTGTAATCTTAGGTAATCCACTTGTAAAATTCGGTTAATCCACTTGTAATCCAGAGTAATCCACTTCTAATACTAAGAAATCCACTTGTTTGCGAGTAATCCAAGTAACTCAGTATAATCTTAGGTAATCCACTTGTAACACAAGGTTATCCTGGATTATCCACTTGTAATATCCACGTATAATCCACTTGTAATACCAGGTAATCCTCTTATAATCGTAGGTAATCCATTTTCAATCAAAGGTAGTCCACTTACAATGACAAATAATCCACTTGTAATTCGAATAATCCACTTATAATCCAGCATAATCCACTTGTAATACTAATAAATCCACTAGGTAATTCAGTTGTAGCTCGAGGTTATCTTGGATTATCCACTTGTAATATCAGGTAATCCACTCGTAATCCCAAGTATTCGATTTGTAATCCCAGGTAATTACTTGTGATTCCAGTTGATCTGAGTAATTCATTTGTAATTAACCTGGAACAATCCACTTGGATAATCCACTATAATCCACTTCAAATCCACGTATAATCCACTTGTAATACCAGGTAATCCACTTATAATTCTAGGTAATCGATTTATAATCAAAGGTAATCCACTTGAAATTATAAATAATCCACTTGTAATCCAGCGTAATCCAAGAAATTCGGACACTTCAAAACTGAAAATCTTTCGGATTATTAATTTACTCTTTTGAGTTTTTTAAATCGCCTTGAAGGTATTGCAGACAGGAAGGAAAAAAATGTTTTCTTAAAACAAATAATAGCCTCTTGAGTTAATCAGCGTGTCTCTTATCGTTCATTTCCTATCACTATCTCTGACAAATAATAATCTATATTTATGCCTTTTTATCTTAAAGTCAAGTGCAAAAAACAGCTCTAAGTGATAGTAAACAATAAAATTATTTGTTCTAATGAGGCATTTTCTTATCCTTATATGATATTTTTTTCTGATAAAAAGCGATTCTTGTTTCTTTTTATCATCCAAATTAGAACATTGATCATTTAGAGAACTGCTGAAATACATTATCTTTTCCTGTTTTTTGTGTTTTTACAATCAAATTAAGTCAAAATATGTAAAAAAATTAAATTCGAAAATTTTCATCCTTACAAAGATAAAATAGAATTTTAAGATTTTAACAAAATTAAAATTTCCAAAATTACCAAAATGACGGGACCAATAATTTGGGCCAAAAATCGCATTTTCTGTATTTATCAACTAAGGTTGATTAAACATTGTGAAGAAATTTCAAAAATGATTGTAAAGTTAATCTTGGACAGGAAAATTCAAAATTTGGAAAAAATCCAAGATGACGGCCAATTAAAGTTTTTAATTAGTTTTTTTTTAGTTTTAATTAGTAGTTTTTAATTAAATATTTTTAAACTTTGCTGCAAAAAGAAGTGTGGTTTTAGGAAGAATCGAATAATCCCTGAAGTAAACAATTGAAAAAAATTCATTTTTAAATTTTAAATTTAAGGTTTTGGTGAAAATGTATTTTTTACAGAAAAAATTACAATATGTTCAAATTATTGTGCATAGTTTATGATACTTTTTGTATTTAATTCTGAAAATCGTTCCCACTACTGTTGATTCAAAAACTAAAACTTTTTAACTTTTAAAAAATTTAATTTTTTCATTTCAACTCTTATAAAATAAGCAAACAACTTTTTTGAATAAATATGTAACTTTTGAAAAACCTAGAATTTTCTTTACCTTTCGCTTGAAAAGCCATAATTGAATAATTATTAATTCAAACCAATGAAAATATTAACAAAAATGTTGAAAATAAAAATTTCCTCTTCCATTTCTGAAAAAAATTATTAAACAAAATTTACTTGCTTCCAACTCAATAAAATTTTGAAAATACAAATTGACCCTATTTGAATTAAGAAATAAATTGAAAACTTTTGAAACTGAAAATTTTTCTCTTCCGATTCAGAAAAATATTGAAAATAAAAATTATTCCTTTTCATCATAAATTTTGTTTTTAAAATACAGATTCTACCCTGAATTAACTTAATTAAAATGTTAACTAAAATGTAAAAAATAAAGAAATTCCCTCTCCCAAATTAGAAAAAAATTGAATACCACAATTTTTTCTATCCCCATTGCATGCAAATGTTAAAAATAATAAAATTGTTTTCCCGATTCAGAAAAAGAATAAAAATAAATTTTAATTTTACGTTATTAAAAGTTTATTAAATTTATGAACTTAACATTTTTTAATTTTTAATTTTAGATACTTTAATTTCAAATGATTTCTGTTGCTTTGTGTTTTTTATTTAAGTAATAAATACTTGAAATAAAAAATTTTCAGGTTTAAAAGTCTTAATTTTTAAATTTTAATAACCCGGAAAATTTTTTATTAACCCGAAAAAGGGGGGAAAAAAATGGTTTCGTTTTTAGAGGTTTTGGTGTTCTAAAAAACAATATTCTATCATATTTTACTGAAAAATTTCACTTAAAATTCTTTCAAGTAATTTCTAAACATCTATTGTTTAAAAATTAGTTCTTTTAAGTATTTTAAAACTGTTCATTTTTTAAACATTGGGACTATTTTGTTGAAAATTTAATAATTTTGTTGAAAAGTCAACTATATTTTGTATAAAAGTCATCTTTTTCGATGATTTAACTGTTTGTTGCAAATTCGTCTTTTTTGGTAGCAAATTTTTTGTAGAAAAATTCCTGGTTGAAAATTCAACTATCTTCTGGAAAATTCGTCTTTTTGGTTTAAGGATTCAACTATTTTGTTGAAAATTAATTTTTTTTTGTTTTGTTGAAAATTCAACTACTTTGTTAAATATTAATCTTTTTGTGGTTGAAAATTCAACTATTTTGTCGAAAATTTAATAATTTTGTTGAAAATTCAACTATTTTGTTTAAAAGTCATCTTTCTTTTTGTTGAAAATTCACCTGTTTTGTTGCAATCTTTCTTTTATAGAAAATTTGTCCCTCTGGATTTAAATTTAATTTTTTTTTGGTAGAAAAATTCTGGGTTGAAACTTTAACTGTATGGTAGAAAATTTGTGTTTTTGGCTTGAAGATTCAACTCTTTTGTTGAAAATTATTCTTTTCGTGGTTGAAAATTCAACTATTTTGTTGAAAATTTAATAATTTTGTTGAAAATTAATTAATTTTGTTGAAAATTTAATAATTTTGTTGAAAATTCAACTATTTTGTTCAAAAGTCGTCTTTTTCTTTAAATTCAACTGTTTTGTTACAAATTAATCTTTTTTGGTTCAAAAATCAACTATTTTGTTAAAAATTTAATAGTTTTGTTGAAAATTCAACTATTTTGTTTGAAAGTCATCTTTTTTTTTGAAATTCTGCTGTTTTGTTGCATTTTTTTTGACAGACATTTCGTCCCTCTGGACTGAAAATTCAAATTTTTTTGTAGAAAAATTCTGATTTTAAAATTTAACTGTATTGTAGAAAATTCGTCTTTTTGGCTTGAAGATTCAACTCTTTTATTGAAAATTAATCTTTTTTGGTTGAAAATTCAACCATTTTGTTGAAAATTTAACTATTTTGTTGAAATTCAATTATTTTGTAAAAAATTCAACTATTTTGTTTAAAAGTCTTTTTTTTTTGTTGAAAATTCAACTGTTTTGTTGCAAGTTTGTCTTTTTTGATATCAAATTTGTTTCTCTGGATTGAAAATTAATTTTTTTTGTAGAAAAATTCTTGGTAAAAAATTGATTTTTTTTGTTAAAAATTCAACTGTTTTGTTTAAAAGTCATTTTCTGTAAATTCTACTGTTCTGTTGCATTTTTTTTTAAATAGAAAATTTGTGCCTCTGGACTGAAAATTCATATTTTTTTTGTAGAAAAATTCTGGGATGAAAATTTAATTGTACTGTAGAAAATTCTTCTTTTTGGCTTGAATATTCAACTATTTCATTAAGAATGATTCTTTTTTATTTAAAAATTTGTGACGTCAGTCTGTGAAGAAGAAGCGAAGGGGTGGATTTTTTTTTAAATAGCAGCTAATATTAAAAAGTTAATGATAAAAAAATTCTAATATTGATTTTTAAACTATTAAACTTTTTTTTTATAGTAAATAAAAATCCAGATAAGTTGCTAATTTTAGATATAAATGAGCTAGGATATAAAGACAAGAGTGCGTCACGTGTTGAGTGATTTAACACATGTTCTTATAGTGATTTAACAAGCAATTTTATTGATCTCAAGATTATCGCCAGGTCTTTCGATTGTGTCCACTCAAGATAACAATTGCCTATTTTTAGATTTTAAACTCAGCTTTACGTCATTTCATGTTGAAAATTCAACTACTTGGTCGAAAGTTTAACTATTTAAAAAAAATTCTTTTTTAACTGAAAATTTAACTATTCCAATTGTTGTTAAAAATTTATCTTCTTTTGTTGATAACTTAACAATTTTGATAAAAAGTCATCCTTCTTGATTTATTTTTCAACTTTTTGGGTTAGAAATTGAACTGTTTTGGTAGAAAATTCAACTAATTTAGTAAGAAATTAATATTAATTAATATTTAATATTATTATTATTTATTTATATTTATTTATCATAACTAAAATAATTATTGAATAATTAATATTAATATCAACATTCTTTCATTGAAAATTATTCATTTTAGTTTAAAAATTCGTCTTGATTAAATTTAAATATTTGGTTGAAAGTTTAATTACTTGGATAAAAATTCATTTTTAAATAAACATTTCATTTTTTGTTGAAAATTTATCATCTTTAGTTGAAAATTCAACTATTTGGTTGAGAGTTGAACTATTTTGTTCAAAATTCATTGATGAAAATGATGATTTTTCATTTTAGTTAAGAAATTTCTCTCTTTTTTTTTTAAATTGAACTATATTGTAGAAAATTCTTTTTTTTTACTATAAAATTAATTTTTAGACTGCAAATGTAACTATTTAATTTCTTGATTAAAATTTATTTTCCTTAGTTGAAAACTTAACATTTTAAAAATTATTTTTTTTTATTCAACTGTATAGTTAAAAATTCATCTATTTGGTTGAAATTTGGACTATTTTCTTTATTTTTCAACTGTTTTAATGAAAATTCGTTTTTGTTTTTAATTGAAAATTCAACTATTAATTAGTTTCATTATATTAATTTTAATTTTGAATCAATTAATAAATAAAGTATTTATATTACTTTATTTTATTATTAATTAATGAATAAATGAAAGGATGAATGCATGAATAAATAGATAAAACAAAATTAAAACAAAATAAATAAATTAAATTGAAATAAAATATCCTTGGGTTGAAAACTTCATTTTTTAAATTAAAATATAATCATTTTAGTTTGACAATTTGTCTCTTTTAGTATAAATTTCATCTTGTTTGGTTACAAATTTAATTGTTTATTCTGAAAATTATTTGTTGATATTGAGAATTTAACTATTTTGTTGAAAATTCAACTGCTTGGTTAAAAGTTGAATTATTTTGTTAAAAATTCATTTTGTTGGTTGATGACTTATAATTTCATTAAAAAAATTCTTTCTTTCTTTTTAAATTGAACTATATCGTAGAAAATTCTTTTGTTACAAGAAAATTAATTCTTTTGACTGCGAATTTAACTATTGAATTTTTGATTCAAAATTGAACATTTAGCTATTCAATTTGTAGTTAAAAATTTTCTTCTTTAGTTGCAAATGTAACAATTTTTTAAAAATTCATCCTTTTTTGTTTATTATTCAACTATTTTGTTGGAAAATTCAACAAATTTATTAAAAAATTCATATTTTCGAGTTGTAAATTATTATTTATTTTATATAAAATTTTTATTAAAAAGTGATCATTTTACTTTAAAAATTCATCTCTTTCAGTAGAAAAATCTTTGTTAGGTGAAAATGTAACTGTTTATCTTGAAAATTATTCGGTTTTTGTTGCCGAGAATTCAACGATTTTCTTGAAAATTCAACTATTTTTTTAAAGCTTAGATTTTTTTGTTTGGTAGAAAATTGGTCTTTTTTGTTTAAAAATTCATCTCTTTTGGTAGGAATTTAATTTTTTTGGGTGTAAAATGTAACTATTTGATTGAAAAATAATCTGTTTTTGTTGAGAATTCAACAATTTTATTAAAAATTCGCTTTCATTTTAGTTAAAAATTAATTTACTCTATTGAAAATTTAACTAGTTTCTTGAAAATTCGTCATTTTTGGTCAATTTGATTGAAAAGAAATAATTCCCCTATTTTCTAAAAATTTTGAATATTTTAGTCTTTGGATTTCATTAATTACGCTCTTCCTTTTGAGTCTTTTGCTCGGCTCTCCACAAAATTTTATTTTTTTATTTTGTCACATCGTTGTACAATTCTCAAGTTGTGCGTTAATACTAAACACTTTGAAAGACAAAGTATTTTTATTTTTGAAAAATGATTAAAAGTATAATTGATTGAATTTATAAAGAAAAATGCAAATTTACTGTTTTGAAATAGAAGGAAAATCTTATTTCAATCATATTCGGATTTATCAATATATGTATATTTAATATGGGATATGTTAGGATGTGTTGGGATATATTATACCTTCGTGAATTAATGCATGACACGTGTCACTTATTTGAATGGAACTATGTAAATCGTTGCATAACACGAAAGCACTAATAAGAATGAACCATGAGCATTTGTGGATGCATTAGCATACCAAAATGGTTGACGTTGGGTGAAATGTGCGATTCATATGGCGTAAATTAAAGAGACAAGGAAGACGACTGCAAGTGTAGGTATCAAGAACCGGCTTGACGAACAAGTCTGTTTCATCCAGTCTCGATCACGAACAACAAAAATAGATTCAAGTTTTTTCTTAGAAAATATTTATTTAAATATTAAATTATCCTTCCTATTTATTTACAGCTATTCTTTTACCGTTTTCTTTTTCTTTCACTTCTCTTCTACCTTCAACCACTATTTCCAGCTTTCTTTATCTTCAATTCTTCTCTTACAACCTTCCCATAGATACTTTCATGTTTCCTCTTCCCATTCTAAATACTTTGTTACTTTTTTGGTTCATGTTCTCCAATTATTTATAGTTCACTCCAGCCCCTTCTCCTATATCTCTACCCTTAAGGAACTTCGTTTTCTGTCCTTCCCATCTCGTTGATTCGATCTTCCTTCCTCTCCTTTCTTCTACCTTCTTTAAACACCTTTTCGCTAATTCCCCTCAAATTTTTATGCTCTCTTTCCCACTCTAGTATTTAATTTATTTCATTGCGCTTCTTCTCTCACCATATATTCAGGCCTCCTCCAATCTACTCCTAACTTCCAACCTTATAATCTCTTTTTGTAACCTCTCATTTTCTTTCCTTTCCTTCCATACCCATATTTCTGTCCCTTTTATGCATTTTGATTGAACTTTTTCCCATCTGTTATTAGCATCACTCCCCTGTAATCTTTATACTCATCCTTATCCCTTTTCCATTTATCTATTTTATATCATCTTTACCTTATTTCTTCCCTTGTTATGTCCTCTTCGTCGTCTGTTTCCTTTCCCTCTCTTCCTCTCTTCCTAACTTTCTTCTTTACCCCTCCTAGCAAATCCATAACATTTTCTTCCCATTCTACTATCTCAATGACCTGGCTCACTATTTTCCTCCTTTTTCTCTCTTTATTGAGTACCTTCTAAACTTCTCCTGTCCTAGCCATTTCTACTCCCTTCTTCACTAACTTCTTTTTTTGAGTTTTTTTTTGTCGTTCACATTCCCCTCTCGTTTTTTGATATTCTTGACTCTTTCGAATCTATATAAATCCCTACCTCTAGTTTATTGACCTTCTCTCTTACCTCGTCGTCCACTATCACATAAATTACCGTTGCCTTTCTTCCTACTGAACGTGTATACACCTCTTCCTCATCCCCCTCCATATTTTCGTTTAAAATAAACTATTTGATCTCCTCCAAGCTTTTCAATAATTTCCTACCCTCTTCGTGTAGTATCTCGTCTTTGGATATCTCTCTTCTTATTTTTACCTCTTCTGCCCTATCCAATCACTATTCCTTCTATTACTCAATTACTCTACCTTTTTTATCCTTTCTCCTTACATTTTGAATCTGTTATCTGTAACCTCATGCTAACCGCCCCCTTACTACCCATCCCTTTTCATCTAGCCACGTCTGCATAATCAGTACCACCTATTTGTATGCATTCCGCATACGCTAGAGGGATGCACAATTTTTTCGAATATTTTTGACATGAAATGCTGTCTATATTAGCGAAAACATTTGGAATTGTCTAAATAGTGTCTTTACACAGAATTTTTGAAAACTTAGTGGTTGACTTGAGGTGGTGTTCCACGTGCTCTAGAGGGATGATACTTTTTTGGGGACCTTGCGGTCCCCAAAAAACTCTGAAAACTTTGAAAACTTAGGGCTTGATCTTTGGCATCAGATTACAACATTATCAGCTAAAATATTTCGAGTTTTCAAATGATCGTCTATAGCCTATAATGATTTTCCTTAAAAAATATTTTCGTAAAGGAATAAAACAGAACTTTTTTATTCGTTTCCAAAAAAGATTGGATGGGGTATTGCCGGAAGATTGAAGCCTTGGGAACCATATAATATACTGACTTTTTATTATTCTTTGTAATTACAAGTTAGTTGTAACATTTTAAGACGACTTCGGACCACCAACAAATTTATATTTCTTTAAATTAAATTAATGGTGCGTGGAAGATTATGTTTCACAAGCTCTACCCTGAAATGAAATAAGATTGGGTTATTTAGCCCTACTGGAGTGTCCATGATTTCATCTCGGGTCAGTGGGGTAATCATGCCGCTTTCCATATTTATTTTTGCCCGTCTTTTATTTTGATTACGTATATCATATTTATATATTCCAGCAAGAGATTTTGCACTGTCCAATACTGCAAAGACGTCACCATCGAAAGTTGATAATACAATTTGTTCATGGTTTGGAATGGGCTCATAGACATTCCGTCTTACGGTTATTTTAACTGGTTTATCCGCAGGAAAAGTGTATTTTCGAAATTGGAATACCCGGTTCGGATTTCTAAGTGAAGTAAGGCGAATAAATTTGAGTTGGTCGAGTCCATATCCCGGTCCGTCAGAAGAAGGAAGTCTGGTAGGTGGAGCGATGCGCCTGGCAGGTGTAGCCATACGCCTGGCAGGTGTCGCCATGCGCCTGGCAGGATTAACCATGCGCCTGGCAGGTGTAGCCACGCGCTTGGTAGGTGGAGCCATGCGCCTGGTAGGTGGAGCCATGCACCTGGCAGCAGGAGACCTGGACCTAAGACGAAGAGGTGGCTCGGCGGAAGAAGAAGACCTGACTGGTGAATGAAGTCTGGAAGGTTGAAAAGACTTGACAGGAGAATGTTGTCTGTCAGAAGAAGAAGAAGACAAAGAAGAAGGAGAAGATGGGCGGCCGCGAGGAACATAAGGAATAGGGGCGCCATTTGGCAAACATTCAAATTGTGAACTGAAATCTGCAAGAAGTAACAAAGGATTAATTTTTTAAAAGTCGTTTGGTATATTATTAACATGTTATAGCAAAATTGCGAAGAAAGGCTAAGGTCGTTGAGGGAAGATTGCCCTGGGAAAATTTTAGAAAGCTGGACGTGCAATATTCAGGGAACACCAATTGGGAAGGATCCTGACAAAGTTGTATTTTCAGGGCTGTTATATAAAAATGCAGCAAAATTCTAGGAGAAAATAAAAATGTTTGCGCATCTGTAATACAGAATACATACTTCATTCATTAACAAAACATGAATAAAATTGAGAATTGTATTTTTATTTAATACATACAGCTTCAAACTTAATGACCTGCATATCTGTTTTCTCAAATAGTCTGGTTGTGTGAAATAACGGTGTTCTTGCATTTTCAGAAGTCACTTGCTTTTAATTTGTTTTTCATGAAGTAATGTACAACATAAATGAAAAATAACTGACTTCTAAGAACGAAAGAACACTGTTTATGTGGCCAACTGCTCAAATTGTGATATTTTTTAAAAATATAAATTGAAAAACCATTGGTGTCAAACTTCAGACAATCGCCATGAATACATTTTTTAAACTATATTAATAGTAAAGCAATTCAGATTGCTCAATGAAACAGTTTTTATAAAACGTCAATTTCGCAAAACTTTAGAATGCCGATTTTCCAAATTCGTGTTTAAGTAGATTTTTTTGTTTTTGTCTTTACGTCGAATCGGTTTTCATAATTGGAATAAAGAAACCTATAGGACAGTAAACGTTTTCCCCGTGAAGGATTAAGTTTAAGGTCGCCCGCTTGGAATGTTGGAAAGAATGCAGATTCCGGAAAATTTGCCCGAATTCTGGAATGAATTGGAAATTTTACGTTTTGTCATCCGACATATCACTCGATGTTACCCATTGACGTCCAGAATATGTGCGAGCGAAATCGACCTTATTAAATAAAATCCGTAATTTTGGCAATCTGAATTTGATCCGACTGTGTTTGTAATTAATCTTTCTAAGCTAACAACTATGCGCAAGAAAGAAGAGTGTGGGTATTCGACTCAAGTCGGTTCTTGAGATCAGTGATGAAAAATCCGAGGATGAAGCAGAAGAAAACGAAGAAGGCGGATCAAGCCAACCTTGACTTTTAAAGATCTTCAAGTCACTAAAAGGAAAGCTATTGGCTACAAGTAATAGTAAACAGGTGGACCGACAACTTAGCCTCGTGAAAAAGAAGTCGGTTGAGACTTTTCAAGAATTCATTTATCGTGTGTTGGATATTGCCAGTCACGTAGAGATAGAAATGGAAGCAAAAATCCAATACATAATAGATGAAATGCAAGACAATGAAAAAATTATGTTTTATGTGGAGCAATAACGATGGGAGAATTGCGAAAGAAGTTTGGATACTATGAAGAATTGCTGCGCAAGAGTAAAACAAAAGTCGATAGCAATAAGCCTAAACAACAGGCGAAAGACAAAGCAGCTCAGGGATCACAATCAGGTGGTAATCAGAACGGTAGGAGCCAAGTATTTTTCCTGCTGACAATTTTGACACAAAGCACCTGAATATCCTTCAAAATATTTAAAAAGCCTAGAAACACCCAATGCAAACGGTAAGACTCGTGGTGATTCAGTTTTAATAGGCGACAAGAAGACGTATGAGAAGGTGAGTGTTTTGGGTGAAGAGATGAAAGCCATGATTTATTCTGGTAGTAATTTCCATCTAGCTCGGTTTAGTTTCTGCGCACGGTTCGGAACTGCATCTCTCAATGCCAAGGTCATCTCTTTCAGCAGTGTTGGGATCAATCAAGGCAACACACTGGGAAGTTTCAACGTGGATATGATCGTTGATGGAATATCGATAAAATTACAAGTTCATGTGGTTCCAGATGATTATCTTTCCCGCAACATCTTGATCGGGTCTTGAAGACAAACAGGAATCGTGAAAGAGAGCCTCTCCGAATTCAAGAAAAAATGAAGATCCTCGTCTTTGTATGGACTAATGAATGTTGAACAAGAAAGTAGTGAGGGATAGGTTTCCTCTCCCACTTATAGAGGACATTCTCGACAGATTAGAAGGTGCGGTGGTATTTACCACTCTTGATCTTGAGTGTCGATTTTCCCACGTGCCAATGGAAAAGGAAAGCACCAAATTTGCAACGTAAATGCCCAATTATCAACTGGAATAAATGTACCTTACTAGTGAGAGAGGCGGAATACATTGGCTACGTACTGAAAGATGGAATCATCAGGTTATCACAAGTTAAAACGAAGGTCGTGATGGATTTTCCTAAACCAAAATCCATCAAAGAGATCCAGAGCTTCGACAAGTTAACAAGTTATTTTCGAAATTGAATTGTTAGTAAGCCACGATGGCAAAGCCGTTAATTCAGCTATTGAAAGACGGAGTCAAATTCGAATTCAGACCCGAACAATTAAGGGAGTTCGACGAATTAAAGGCCATGTTAGCACGAGAACCCGTCCTTAAATTATACCGAATAGGAGTAGAGACGGAACTCCACACAGACGCATCAAAATTCGGTCTCGGTGCCATCATGCTGCAAAAGAATTCTAAAGATGGTTTGATGCATTCCATATTTTTCGCAAGCTGGAAGAAATCTCATACAGAAGAAATCCCTACAAGTTACGAACTGAAGAATCTCGCGGTGGTTAAGGCTCTTGAAAGTTTCGGGTACATTGACTCAATATTTTGATTAAAATCGTGACCAATTTCCGTGCTTTTTCACAGACAATGAGCAAGAAACAGACATGTATTCGTCTTCATCGTTCAGAAGAAAAAAGGTGTTTTAATTTCTCAAATCCAGAGAGGTCCAGAACAAGACGCGGCGTTAAAGAAGATGAGTCTTATACTGAGAGAAAGACGGAAACATCCATCAAGCAAGCACACGACAAAGGATACTTTAGAATACGGAAAATAGAATAGATAGAAAGGTCTATTGAAAGCTGTATCAAGTTTATTCTCGCCGAGAAAAAACATGGAAAAGCTGACAGCTTTTTTAATCCACGTGACGAGGGCGTCAAACCACTTGATGCATACCAGAGCGATCATCTGGGTCCTATGCCCTCTGCGAAGAAGAGATATAACCATGAGTTAGTTTTCATTGATTTGCCCTACTAAATCGACATGAGCAGAAGAGGATTTGGAACGATTAAGGAGATAAGCAGTTATTTTTGGTAACCCCAGACGTATAGTTTCCGATAGAAGAACTTTCATCTCTGACGGATAGGTGGGGAGACTGAACCGAATCATCATCATAAGGACCTTCAAGCACCAGCTCTTCAGCAGACCATATTGAAAAGTGGTTTTTATCTGCATATTTTGAACATTGTTAATTTTTGATATAAATGCAAATAACTGTATGTTAAGAATTTTTGTTGAAAATTCGATTATAACGAATTTATTTAATTTTCAATTATTATCTTCCAAATTTATACAGTGTTTGTACATTGGTGGGTTCTATGTACCAACCTAGTTCGGCTTAGATTACTCATACATTGACTGAGATATTTCAACAATAGTATTCGAAATCATTTATGTTACAGATAATAATTCCCGATGGCGAATCTTGATTGCGATTAATTTATGCTTATTTAAGCACAATTAACACACACTTTCAATTTTTACTACGCATATTATTCACACAATTACGCAATTAAAAATCCTAAATTTTGTGTTCCCACAAATAACATTTTTAATTCTTTTTAATGAGAAAGCACTTCGAGATACTTTAGCGTTGAATTGAACCTTGAAAAGCTTGGCTGGAAAATGTTATCAGGTTTCGAAAAACTAGAGGGGAAGTTTTTTTCGTTTGTCGAACCCATTTTCTCAAATTTAGACGGTGTTTAAAACTTCAACTTTCAGCTTATAAAAAAAGTGAGAACTTACTTTCTAGCTATTAAGTTGCTGAATCGATACAAAAAAAGTCTGATGGATTCATCAATTAGAATTTTTTTTATTTTTTGAGTGGACAAATTTTCGTTTCTGCTTTAACAAAATGTACTTTCTTGTTCTGAAATTCAGACATATTCCGCATCAATAGCAAATGTTTTTCAAATTCCACTTTTTATAAAGCATACATTTTTGATTCCGCTAGAAAGAATTCGGATTAAATTCGTGTTCATCTCGAATAAATTCAAAGAGAGTTTGGAAAAAAATAAAAATTGGGATGGGATGTGGATAACGTCGGAGAAATTTTTATTTGCGGAGAGCTTAAAAGCGTTTTTAAAATTATTGATATAGTATAGTATTATATTCACCAATAGAGTTAAGGATGACCATCAGTGTAAAGACCAGAGTAAAAGCGATCCCCATTTTGGGCAATTAGGGGAAAAACTGATTAATACGTTAATGAAGAATTTGATTAACAGTGTATCTACTGAATATTATAATGTTTCATTAGAGTATATATCTGCTATTTTAATCGCTATTTCATAGATTCTAGACGTCAAGCTTGTCCTTCTGATATGATGGTAATTATATTTCATAAATCAGTGTATGAAAAGAAGTTTGATAACCTCAAGCGAGGCTCGCTTGTGCGATACCGTCTGTTATGATTTTGATCAAAGTAAAACCAAAAACTGTTCTTCATTTAATTTTGACTTATTTAAATTTCAAAAACTTTTAATTTGAAGTTGTTCCATCCCTCAGTGTTTAATTTGAGAATGCTCATAGTTAAGTCTTTTATTCTTACTTCGCACATTACAATTAATGTAAACATAGATACCCACTGTTTTTTGTGCTTGGATAATTCCAAATTATTAGCTTTTGAAATTTAATGATTTCTAAATTATCAATTATACATTCAAGTTTCTCAAATATGAATAATATTTAATTGATGATTTAAAAAATATTACTTTTTGAATGACATGAATGACATTTGGTCTACATTGGACCGCATATCATTTGACGAATCCCAACGGATTAAAGATCTTTCTACTCAAAAAAAAAAAAATACAATTTGACAAATTACTTCCAGTAAGGCACGCACCATCAACTAACAAAGTGAAAAACATCTGTAACCATCCTCTCACCAATGTAATGATTTCAGCCTTATCTAAAGGACATAATTTGGCAGTAGCTTCCTCTAAAATCCCGAAAGAAGAAATCATCAGTAATTTAGAATCCACAATATATAGCCTTCCACCCGAAAAAGCCAATGACATACGGCGTAGGACGGCCAACATCTTACGCCAAGCTATATATATATATATATATATATATATACGGAGTGGCTCAATTCGACCAAATTGAAATGGATAATATTCACCCTACTTCCAATCATCCCAGGAAGTCGCATGCACTACGAGATTCAACCCTTGAAGGAAAATGTTTTCACACCAAGGATCTAATACAAGACATCAACTATAATTATGAGATTTGCATGAAGAGATCAACCCATGAAGACTGCCGTAATGAAGTCAAGTGAGACACCCTGCTGACTAAAATCAACAGAAGCAAAGTTGAAAACGAAAAGCTAAATAGAATATTGTCAGAAATACAGTATTATAAACCTGAAACTAGTTCAATGCCAAGAACCATGCAGAAACGCCGAGTGCCAATGTTAGGCTTCATAGGATCCATTTTAGGGCCAGTCGTTGGACTTTTAACTTCAGAAGACGGAGAAGAATATACACAAATGATTAACGAATTGTACGATGAACAAAACGATTTAATCCAGATACTAAGAAAACAAACCCACGTAGTAAAGGCAGAAATTCAAAACATACGTAAAGAATTGGATAGAAGAACACACGAAATAATTCTAATGCGATCATTGTTAGAAAGAACGATGAAAAACATGCAAACTCAAGAAAGAAGCATAAATAACCTATTATACCTAAATTACATAAGGCAATGGACCGCACAAGTAGAATCCAAACTCGATCATGCATACCATACTCTGCAGCTGTTCATAAATATTATAATAAATGCAAGAGAAAAGAAAGTGAATTCAGCCCTGATAACCAATGATCAATTACAGCAAATAGTAACAGAAATAATCAAAGAAGTAGGCGAATACGAGCTTTCACTGCCAAGTACGAACATCAAAGCTGAAGACTTGCATCAAATAGGAAAATCGGACGTTGGTTACCACTCTAACAAGTTGATGGTGACAATAGACATCCCTCTCTTAGAAAGAAATTTCTATCAAATGTATAAAATGTACCCATATCGAGTATATCAAAATGTAATTACAAACATCACTGGAGCAGCCTAAATACTACCTTAACAAACATACGTCGCCTTATCCTCTGAAGACCAGACATTTTTCTTAACAGACAAAGAATATCAAAACACCTGCATAGAAACTATATACAACACCATTTGTGAAGCAAATCAACCCATACATGCAACTACATGACGTGAGAATCACTCTGTAAGAAAACTCATTTTGAACACAAATGACTTCCCTACAAGCATGGTTATATTCAACTATAGGACCAGAACTCATTAACATTAATTGCCCTAATAAGAAAAAAAAAGAGAATATGTTTCAAATTCTGGAATAATTCGACTGGGCAGTGGATGTATTTTCAGAACAAAAGATACAACGTTAATAGGAATAACAATAAATAGGAACAAAGAGGAATATATGTATAATCCAGAATTCTCATTAAACATAGCTAACATATCCTCTATAATATTCAACTTTCCCAAAATCTTTAACCAACTCACACAATTTCAACAAAAACAACATCATCAAAGAAAAAACAATCACATTATGTTAGAAACATCCATGAGAATAACTATAATAATTTTGTTAATAACAATATATTGGAGTAGAAAACTAATAAGAAAAATATGCAAATGCTTAAGAATCAATTCTCAACTAAAAAACAGTAATAATATTGAAGAAGAAATGCAGCCTCTGCCGCTTGACAACACGAAAGAATCACAAACCGATAAGGTGCGAAATCAGACAACATCTCAAGAGCGCATCTCTGTAACCAACATCCGAATAGCTTAAAGAAAAACCGACCTCCATCTTCATCGAGGACAATTGAATATTTTAAGAAGGGAGGAGATGCAAGGACACCTTGTTTTTGAATAATTTTAATCACGAAATCAACCAAAAATTCACATCACCAAATTAAAATAAAAGCAAACGTAAGCCCAGCACAAGTTAAGTGTGGCTGATTAAGCGCACACCAGAACCACGGAAAGACTAACCACGATGCTAGTGGAAAAAACGGTAAGCGCCATACATGACGTTAGCGTTCATTATGCCCGCCTGCAATAAATGAAACACTACCGCAGGACACAGATTCCGCCCGTCTTGCGAGAGAAACACCAGTAGGAATGCGTCAGTACTCCGAGAAAATGGCAGACAGCGGCAGAGGAGAACAACGAAGGCACAGTTGCACGCTGTGACGTCATCATACATGATGGCCGCCCTATTCTTACAGCGATAAGAAACATCGGACCACCTGAAGAGAAGAATCGACACACCCACAGCAAAGGGAATGAAGATGTCCGACACATACCTACCTCAGTGAATCAACATAGAAGCAAATTTACACAATGGAACGTACTACCAGAACTATGTAAGCCATCGAACCGTCTATTCTCAAAGAACAGAATTGAGCGTGTCATATATGTGGGTCAAATCAATTGCAATAAAGTAAGAATCACACTGCGAAGTCAATGCACCGGCATAATGCATTTCGATAAAACCAAATACAAGAGAAATTTTCATTTTCTAAAGACCTTCGCAAATCAATTGATTTTTATTTTAGCGCGATTATAACCATATGAGAATTGAATGAAGCATATAAAAGATAAGTTAGGTTAAAAGTATTATTTTTGGTCACATATGAACCCATAATTGACCAAATTAGCTATGTCATGAACATGAAATAATCTCAAGCTTAAACTAACGATCATTTCTAATTGCTAAGTTAGAGAGGTCTAATATATTATAAAATTCGCAATATTATCTTCAACCATAAAAAATAGAACAAACTCAAAATTCAAAATATATCTTAAAAGAAAGGAAATTAAGAACACACATTAATTTTGGACTGAAGACATAAAATTTAAAATTCATAAGTATTATGGGAAGTTAACTCTGATTATGCCTTAAGTACAAAACATACACAAAGCAAATATACAACATGGGATTTATTCACCAAATCATAGAATTATGCATACAATACGAAGATAAAGAATAAAGTAATAACCAAATTAATAGGTTTCATGGTTATCAATGAAAAATCAGCCAAAAAAAAAGGCCCGGGAAATTCCGTCTCAGGATCCGAGTTTTCCAAATCACCATATTCCAGGTCCGACGCCCAAATACTTTCAATTTTGGGAGCTGCAACAAAGAGAATAAATTAAAAACTGAAAACCATCAAAAGTTCACGGAAATTTTCAAAACCGACATAAAATCAACACTGCGTTACCTGCTCAATCACGAATGACATGTCCACATCGGCAAGTGTATTCGGCACGGACCATACGTATGAAACGTCCTCATAAGCAGAAGCAAAACTGCGTGCTCTCAATGCTAAAAGAGAACAAAAGAAGACATAATAGAAGAAGAGAGCACGACTAACAAAATAATTAGCAGAGAAAAAGAAAAGAGAAGCAAAACAAATTGTGTAACCTTACCCCAGGCAGAAGGAGACTCCGTGTGCATGTGCGTACACACACGTGATTCCGAGTCATTCAGAGACGACAGACGGAGGCTGATGACATCATAGAGCTTGTCAGCCCGCTGATACAGTGAAGTCCACGCCTCCACAAGCTGGATAGGAACAGACTGCATGGCGCCGCTGCTCTTCAGTTGACGGCCGCGTTTCCTCTTTCCAGTCCTGCCTCCCACTCGAATGGTATTAGTGCAGTACAGAGGGAACATTGAGCATGCATAAATATTGCAAGGCAGTTTCTTTTCGGATTCATGTTCAGCGGGTCCTAGATAACAAAAAATGCAGGGTACCGGCTTCTGATAGTGTGCGTTTACCCGGGGGTGGGGGTAGGGGGTGAGCGCACGGAACGGAGGTATCTCTTACGAATTATTCATTCAATTTGCAACTTTCTACTAAAATTAAATTAATGTTTCTTTATTTATGTTTAATTATACATATTTTAACCAATTTTAGTGAAAAACTCCGTAAAAAAATTATATTATTTCTTTACAGCAAGAAAGAAACATGTTTCTTAAAATATTAGATGTATAAATATTGTTAACCCTTCGCGGATGTTATAGCATCTCCCGCGCGCTGAATGAATGGGGCGAAATACAATGAAACAGTGAAAAATACACACAGTTTGGTTACGCAAGATTGTTGGGGGTCGTCAGAGAAAGTTTGATGAGGCCCCTAACAAGGATCCTTTTTCAATTCTTATCAATGTCAGGGGCCATCTTTGGGGCCCCAATAGGGGTATTTTCCAATAAATGCCGTTCTTATTGTGTACATTCACAAAATAATTCCGATATAGCGTGACAAATTTTGTTCAATAATTTCGAAAAAAATTATAATTATAGGAAATACGTTGTGAGAAATAACACTTTATTTAAAATCAAATAAAAAAGTAAGTATTATTCAAGAGTACTCAGAAGGCACGTCTTTCTTATGTCAAATATTCTTTAGGAATATCTTTCGATTATCACACGTCCTGCTTGGTCCTACTCCAGTTACATAAACAATAAAAAATGTCGTCACCACATAGCCATACCATATAGCCAAACATACTGTTTTCAGAATTTACCTATAAGAGATAACTTTTTGTTGATATAATTTTTCGTCGAATTAAACCGACAATAATAATAATAATTGGGAATAAACCTCAGAGTTTAGTTACACGGCAAAAAAAGAAAGAATTGATACGGATTGAGGAGAATTAACATTTTTGTAATGCGCGTGAATCCCGTTTTCTGATTCGTTCAAACGCATCGAGAAGCATTTAAATGAATTAAGACAGCGCGAATTGAATGCGTGTGAATTCATATGAATGCGTAGTCAAGGTCAATCAGAGACAAAATTAATAAAAAGTGCATGCGTCGAGACTTGAAACAGCCATCCCTCGTGTATCAGTCCAGAATACCCGCCGCTGAGCTACGAGACAAGTTGCTAAACATTTATAATAAATTCTAGATGCCCCGCATGTTGGTTTTTCTGTTACGGATTAAGTTGTATAAATCAACACTTGCTGAAATTCGCCGTGACGCATTGGGGCGAATTCAAACGTGTATTTTACTCTCACGAATTCAGACGCATTGACCAATGTTGAAGTGTTTGCGTGCTGACGCATTGAAGTGTATTCGCTGAATTCAGACTTCTGCACCGTATTTGTACGTATAGAAAGATTGAAAATTGAATACTTCATGAATTCACACGCATTGACACATAGGTCTAATGCGTCATTGTCGCAAAGCGGGATTTGCAGGGTGTCTTAGTCTTTTCAATTCAATTCGTATCAATACATTCTTTTTCGCTGGGAACTTCGAGACCACGAGCGCGAACGAACAAATCTCAACGCGTCCGCTTCTTGTTGCTTTGATATTATAGCTTTGCCTTAGTGTTTTTAGAGATGCTGGATATTGCATTGGCATAATGGCAGTAGATCTAAGACAAAAGTGTGATCAAATCAATAATATCGAAGTGCAATGTCTGTTTTGTGAAATTCAGAAAACCTAATTTGTAAGCCGCAAAAAGGCAGTTTTTAAACGATTAGGAAAGCTGCCAAAAGAAGAGAGCATGGCATTGCTCAGCGTTTCTAAAAATTATTCCAACCAACCAATGAAACTCGAAATTTCTCTTGGCATAAAACCTGTTTCACAACGTATGTAAGTGAGGAGAAAATAAAGTGAAGGGAGAAGTTTCTGTTAGTCTCAAAGGAAAATCAAGAAGAAAGTATGTTGAGTAAGGCCCCAGGTTAGTTGAAATTATATTACTGATCGATTATTGGATAGCTGAACCAAGTTTAATTAAAAGGTGCTTGTATATCCATAATCATAACAAATAATCAACTAGAGAATACCATATAAAAGCACAATGCAATTAGAATTGGTTCAGCCTTACGGTGAATCTAGTAGAAGTTTTTGTTGAAATGTTTGTACTTTTATAGGACAAGGTTTAGCTGGCGAATTAAGGCGAAAATCGGATAGAAAACCTGCTTTAGAGAAGAAAAAAAAACACTATATGCATAATTTGCGATCAAAAATCTAAAAAAGACTCTACAGTTATTTCTCATTTCTAAGAGAGAAGCAACCACAAGACTTCTTGATGCAGCAAAGACGAATTAGGATGCAGTGTTTACACAGTTAGGAGTCTGCAACACGGTTGAAGACATGTTTGCATTGAATGTTCGATATCATAGATGGTGTCTTATAAACTACACTCGTCCTCACCCCCAAGGACCTTCTTTAAATACCAGATGGCGACATTTTTCTGTTGTTCCAAATTCACGAGGAATTTATCAGTAAAATGTACAATGCAGCATTTTCGAAAGGAAATTTTGGACTACGATTTTTGCCTTAAAGGCTATTTGTGCAACGACACAATGACTGATTTTAGTTTTAAAAAAACTGAATTATCTCCCAGCTGGGCTAAATTCATGCGGTCCACGTTGAGATCTACTGGACGTCCATTAAAAGAAGATACTCTAAGAAAAGCTAAATCATTTTTTATGGAATTTTTACTATGCCATAACACGTAAACAGACACCCAAACATATATCTATGGCTCAAGCTGTTCACCAAATAGATCGATCGCGTCTTTTAATACGACTTGGCCGCTCATTGAGCTACACGACAATGAAAGACCTTGATGCCTCTTTAATTCAGACAAAGCTGTGGGAAGCAAAAAAAAAAAGCGTACCTTTGTCATCTTTGTCAATTAATACAAAGTTTTCAATTTCCTCATGAAAAACCAGGAGCAGTTGGAGAATTCGAAAGTTTGACAGCCCTAGAAAATACTACTAATGACTGCCTTAGTGCAGAAATTATATTGATACTTAGCAGAAGGTGTTTCGAACCAATCGATGAAAAAATAAACCGTGGCGATTAGGCCATTCCTGGATGGACACCATTTCAGAAAATGTTAACACAGGATAATAACCCGGTGTCAAAAGTCATCTTCTGTCTAATGATTCCTCATCCACCAGTTACCAGAGATACCATTTATACAGCAATGACAAATTTCTTGGTAATTTGCAATCAAATGGGAAAGCAATATTGTGTCTTAACTGCAGACATGGCTATAGATTTAATTGCGAAAACCATACAGATGCTGGCCATGGAATTTCATACCCTTCTTCTGCAAATCGGTTTATTCCACGTAGACAAAAACTGTCTGCCGTGCATAGGACGATATATGCAAGGTTTCGGACTTGCATGTTTGCGGCGAAAGTGAGAACGTGCTCAGTGACAGGTGATGAGAGGATTTTACGGAATTTGTGTGGAAGGTGTGAGTGGAGTGTAAGGGTCGGAAGCCTAGGAGGTGAGTAGGGTTGTGTGGAGTCAATTGGCGAGATAAAAAGTAATTTTCAGTTTAGGTGTGAGGTGGGATTGAGTTAGATAGAGAAAGTGAGGTTAGGTTGGCAAGTACTCGGGGGAGTTTGTGGTCAGGAGTATTGGGCCTTCGAGGGGTCAAGGGTGGTTCTCGCAGAGTTGGAAGATCTCAACGGAGAGAAAGGGGTGTTTTCAGGGGCTTTGAGGAATTGAAAAAAAGGCAAATAAACAGAAAATTTGGCGGCGATAGACGGCAGTATTCTGCAGAGACATCTGTCGGTTGTGGAGGGGACTGCATGGAGAGGTCCCAGTTACCGACGGCAGAGCGGAAAGTGGACAGTGAGAGTGCTGACAGTGCTAGTAGTGAAATTGACGGGAAGCAAATTTTCCACGTGCCACGACGGCCAACAGTACGTGGTCCGGTGTCGAGCGGTGCGTCGGGGAGAGGGAGAAAACGGACCGGTGGGAACCAAGGAAGCGAGAAGATAAGGGAGAGAGCGTCTCCCGCAAGTGACGGTAAGGATCTCTTGAAGAGGAAGAGAGACAGACAAGAGAGTCCGGAGAAAAGTGAGGTAGAGAGCACGTTTAAAAAAAGCGGGAGAACACGTAGGTCGCAGGGTAGAGGAGTATTGAAGGTGCTGTACTGGAACATAGCAGGGATAAAGAAGAAGGATGAGGAGTTCTGGAGGTATATCCGAGAGTTTTATGTTGTGAGACTGATAGAGACGTGGTTTGAAAGAAAGGAATGGGATGGAATAGAACCAAAGCTGCCAAGAGGGTGGTATACGTGGAGACTCCAGGAGGCGGTCAGAGTGAAGAAGAAAGAAAGAGCTAGTGGGGGAATTGTTACGCGTGTTAGAGAAGGATTAGAGTAAGAAGTTAATGGAGAAGAAGAGGGGGAGGGACTGCAAATGAGAGAAGTGAAGATAGGAGGGGTAACGTGTAAGTTTGTGACAGCGTACAATGAGGAGGGGATGAAAAAAATTAAAAAAAGGGTGGAAGACTTGCTAGGTCAAAGAGAGGAGGGTATGGTGGTACTGGGTGGGGACTTTAATGCGAGGCTGGGGGGAAAAGAAGGCCTTTAGAGGACAGGGGAGAGCTTCGAAAGGAAATCGAAGCATAAGATAATAAATAAGGATGGGGAGATTCTACGGGACTGGATGGGGGAAAGAGGCTGGGCGGTGGCGAACGGTATGGCAACTGGGGACGAAGTGAGAGATACACATATGTAAGTAAGGTGGGTTATCGGTGATAGACTATGTAGTCATGAACATGCAAGGGTGGGAGGAGACGGAAAGATTCGCAGTAGAAGGGAGGGTAGAATCAGACCATCAGCCATAAGGGTTGTGGATAAGGGGTTAGAGTGGCGGAAGGCAAGGTGGGGAAGAAGAGTCGACGGGAGAGAGGGTGAGCTGGACGAGGGAGGCGATAGAGAAGTATCAGGAGCAGTTAGAGAAGTTACGCTTTAAAGGGGAGTCGGTGTAAGAGATATGGGAGGATTTAAAAGAAAAAGTGAAAGGTCGCGCGCAAAAGAAGGTATTCAAAAAGAAGAAGATAGGAATGGTGAAGTCGTGGTGGTATAAGGAATGTAAAAAGATGAAAAGGAAGGTGAAAAGGAATTACAAGAAGTAGACAGAGGGTACTGCGAAAAGGTAGGAGTACGTAGAAATGAGGAAGGAATTTAGATAATAAATATGTTTAGAAAGCGTAGAGTGGGAATGAGCGAGAAGATAGGGAGTGAGGAGTGGAGGGAGTTTTTTAAAGAATCGTTCCAGGGCTCAGATTCTAAGAAGAGGGATGGTGGGAGTAGAAGAACGAAGCATAACTGTTTAGTACACAAGAGGTAAGGGAGAGGCTGAATCAGGTAGTGTAGAAAGTATGAAGGGGGAGGGAATCCCAGGAGGGTGGAGAGGAGGGTTAATAGTGCCACTGTATAAGAAAGGAGACAGGGATAGACAGGAAAATTATACAGGGATTACGCTAATGAATACGGCGTATGAAGTATACGCGATGGTGGTGGCAGAGAGGCTACGGAATGATGACTAAGGAAAGGAATATTGCCGGAGACGCAGGCGGGCTTTAAGACGGGTAGGAGTACGATCGACAATATGTACGTTCTGCAGCACGTGGTGGATAGAAAATCAGCGAAGAAGGGTTGAGCGTGTACTCGTTTTTCGTAGTTCTCAAAGGCGTGTTTCCTTCAATGGACAGGGAAAGGTTGAGGGAGGCAATGGAGGCGTTAAGGCAAGGGTGTCCGCCTATCCCAATGCTTTTTGCGATTTTAATTGCGGATATGGAAAGTAAGCTGGAGGCCGGGTTGGTAGGAGGAGTCAGGATAGGGAAGGTTAGAATTTGGTCACTAGCGTATGCAGGTGACATAGTGTTGCTGCCAAGAAGCGAAGAGGCCTTGAAGGAGATGATGAAGAGGTTGAGAAGTAACCTGGATAAGAACAGATTAGAGCTGGAAAGGAAAAGTCTAAGGTTATGGTGTTCAGAAAAGGAGGTGGAAGGGATAAGGGAGGGGAGTGAAAGTGGAAGGGAGAGCCGTTGCAGGAGGTTAAAGAGTTTGTGTACCGGGGTGTTGTGTTTGGGAGGAGTGGGGAAGTGGACGGTCACATAAAAGAGGAAGTGAGGAGGGAAAATGCGGTGATGAGGCAGGTGTAGGGGCTGGGAAAGAAGTTATTCGCAGATGATTTTGGAGGGAGAATGAAATTGTTTGACTCACTTGTGATGAGTGTGCTATTGGATGGCGTAGAGGTGTGGGGTGGAAGGAAAGTGAAGAGGTAAATAGGACACAGGAAAGGTATGTAAAGTGGACATTGGGGTTGGCAAGGAACACGCCTAATTATATTTTCAGGAGGGTGACGGGGAGAATGAGGGTAGGGTTTATAGCGGGGATTCGGGTGTGTAAATATGAGGAGAAATTTTTGTAAGAGGTGGGAAGTAAGCTGGTTAGGGAGAGTTGTTGGGAAAAGGAGAGCAGGAGAGCGGTTGGGAGAATGGAGGCTGAAAGGGAAAAGTATTTTAGAACGAATGTTCTGCAGGTGGTTGAGGTGAGCAGGATGCACGAGGAAGGAAGGTATATGAGTTGGTCAAGAAAAACGGCATGAAGAGAGAGGAGACAGCAAAGGAAGAGAGAATATGAGAGTCAAGGTTTGACGGGAACTATGTGTGGATAATGCCAAGGGCGAGAGCCCAATATTTGTGTGAGAAAGGAGAGAAAGGAAGTCAGGTGCTCATGGCGATGATGAGATATGGGTGCATGGAGGATTTCAATAGGTTCTGGCTCTCTGGGGAGAAGAGGATGTGTGAACTGTGTAGGAAAGTGGATGCAAGAGTGGAGCACTGGCTGGAGGAGTGCGTAGAGGTGGAAAGGAGTGAAATAAGCATGGAGGTATTAATGCATGAAAGGAGGGACAAAAGGGCAATAGCATGGGTGAAGGGAGTGTTGGGTAGGATGGAGAAGAAGAGAAGGAAGGAGGAAGAAGAATGGATGAGGAAAGATTGTAAATAGGAGAGGAAGCAGATATAAGTAATCTGTAAATATTGTAAATAGTAGATAAGTATTAGGTATTAGCCACGGAAGCAGAGTTTGGCAATACAAGGCAATGCGAGAGAGCAGGGACATGCGAGCGAGGCGAAGCGAGGAAGGCAAGGCGATAAGAGCGTGCGATCTCAGAGATAAAGTATGGATGGATGTTAGTTTTTAAGGTTTAGTTTTAAGGAAAACTCTTTAAAAACATTGAAGTGTAAGCGAGTCAATTTTTTAAGGCCAACTGGATGAAAAATAAACGTTTACACTACTACTATTACTACTACTATATACAAGGTTCCGGCTTGGATGTCATTTTTACTGAAACTGCAGATGCTGAAAAGGATCCAGTATATGGACCAAGTACGATGCAGGTGAGAATTTTTTTTTAATTAGCGTAAGAGAATAAAATTATACAAATTTCTTTCTCGTGGGCTATTCTTGACAGAAAACATTATAATCATGGAGTAAGATCACACAAGCTCATGTACGAGGCTTCACGAACTCCTAAGTTACAAGAATATCTTCGTACAGACGGAGAATGTTGGCTACATCTTTTCCAAGATAGCGATGAACTTAATAGCTTAAGAGATGTCTTTGTGGATATGTACGAAGAAGAATTTTTACTAGCATACGAGAACTGTCAACAGAAACTGGAGCCTTTTTTACAGCATTTCGAAAACTTTCTTATTGGCAAGTAGAAGTGTCAATCTTCAGCTGCATCTTCGAATACTTCGAAGAATGTTGCCCTTTTTTTCTCGATGAACAATTACAATTACGCCAAAGGAGTCACACTGCATCTCCAAGATATTGTACACATATCAGAGTGTGCTAAAGAGGACTTGAAACGGGGTATGCTTTCAGATAATAGGGTGCAGTAAGAGGTGGAGTTATAGGGTTAACTCAAAGGGAAGGAGCAATGCAGCGATGGGCTTATTGTATCCACTCAAGCTAGGGTATTACGACGCTCTTTTAAATTTCTGCAACCTTAATAATGATCTTACTGATGATACTGAGTTTGACAGTCATAAAGAATGGAGCCCTAGTCGTCTAAAACAGGATCATAAGGATGTATGCATTCTGATAGAGGGTATTTGTTCCCGTGAGAATCCATTTGTAGTACCTGAAGGTAATGAGACCAGGCTGCGAAACATAGTTGATGGATCAATAGTTTCGCCTGAAATCTCCAGTTCCCTTCTTTCATTGAAAGAAAGCGGCGAAAAACTTCTGGAAGATTCTGTACAAAAACGTCTTGTGAAAAAAAACAAAGGGGTTTTCGATAAAAGGACGAAGGTATAGTTCAAAAATTTCGCTTCGTCAGGTACATCTGAAGATCACAGAAAAATTACAAATCGTCACTTATTCAAGAAGTCGAAAATTGGACTCAGTGCACTAAACCTGTTAGCGAAGTATTGAGAGGCGCTCACCAAGTTATTCACATTTTCGATGGCACGGCCCTTGTTCACGCAATACAATTTAAAAGATACAGCAGCTTTGGTTATTTTGCAACTGCTTTTTTAAAGGCAGTAACAAGTTCTGGCTCCGCTACTCATTCCACAGGATTTCATGTGATGTACGACCGTTTTGATGACCTTTCTATTAAGCATATTAAAGCTTCACTAAGATCTGATATAATATCCTCGAGTGACGTGCGTATTGCCAGCGCTAATGCGAAAATTCCCAAGGAATTGAAAGGAGTTATGTCAAACGAAAGTTAATAGGACTACTTTGATTCGCTTGAATTATTGGAATAATATCTTTCTACATATTCCAAAATTGTAGTTATCATAATTTTGTACACCTGTATTTACTGCGGATTATATCAAAGTCTTTCTTTAATAAAAGCATTTTTTTAGGAATAGCAGAACTTTTTTTCCTTCTCATGCAATTTTGGAATTACGAATGTGATACTTCAAAAAGAAGATGAGTTGTATCTCGCAAGTGGATTCGGAAATGGGACGCCGTGTTATAAATTATCTGAAAATAAGACCATCGATCCGTCCGAGGTATTTGATTTGAATTCGAATCGCTTAGAAGCTGATAGTCGACTCTTTTGTCATGCCCTAGATCCATGTTAGTCAGGGTGTGATATTATTATTCATAGTATTGACTCCGACGTTTTTGTACTTGGCATATAAAACTGGAGTAAACTAAGCGCAGAAGGAGCTGTTAGCCTTTGGATAAAGGTTTGTACTAATTCAAAATTTGAATATACTGAAGACTATCGTATACGAGTCCTATTTTTATATCTGTTTTTAGATTTTCAGGCTAATACGGATAATAAAAAAAGAATGCTAGGATGTCATGTAGCAGGAAATTCCTTGGGACAAGATGTTTCAGAAATTTTACTTGTTTTGCATGTTCTTACTGGATGTGACACAACTAGTTAAATCAGTTCTAAGAAGAGAGCTTTACAAGTAGCCGATTTACCCATAACCATACATATCCTGCGATCCTTGGGAAATGGCAAACGTATATCAGACCATGAAACAAAAGAATTAAAAAAAATGTATCTGATGCTTATCAAGAAGGAAGGAGTAAATGCAAATGATGCTCGCTTCCGAATTTTATCTCGAAATCTTGTCACCGCTGTTACAACTTTTCAAAATATTCCCTGCACATCAGATTCACTGGCCCTTCACTTGGATCGAGTTTTAGCACAGACATATATTTGGCTGAACTCCACAACTCCTCTTTTTGAATCCCTCGACTTTACGCAATTCGGATTCATCAAAGGAGATGACAACGAACTTCGGTCGCTTCTTATGCGTAGGAAATACGCTCTTGATGAATTGATTCGACCGTGCACATATAAAAAGAACTGTTCATCAGGACACTGTCATTGTAAAAAAAACTCTGCATTCTGTATTCCTCTTTGTGGTTGCTCAGTTGCTGAATTTATCAATACACCTACGTAACAAAACACGAATATGTATGTACCCTTTGCGGACGTTTGCCGTACATATTCACTATACGTATCACTATGCGCATTTCCCCCATTCATTCAGCGCGCCGGAGATCCTATAAAATATGCAAAGGGTTAACAATATCTATACATATATTATTTTAAGAAACATATGTTTCTTTTCCATTTTCCACTGCTGTGTTTTTGAAATTCTAATTGTGAGTCCAAATCTTTACAAAATGCGCATTGTATACCTGCCGCTCTGGGAATAGTTAATACTTCAGGGTTGTTGTAAAGGGATGATATGAGTGTTTTACGGAGTTTTTTACCAACATTGGTTAAAATATGTCCAAGTTAACATAAATAAAGAAAAATATATTTAATTTTAGTAGAAAGCTGCAAATTAACTGATTAATTCGTAAGAGGTACCGCCGCACCGTGCGCTCACCACCCACCCCCAGGTAAACGCACACTATCAGAAGCCAGCACCCTGCATTTTTTTACACCTAGGACCCCCCGAACATAAATCCGAAGACAAACTGCGTTACACTATTTATGCATGCTCAATGTTATCTACGTCCTCGTCTATATTGGAAGAAGAGGCTACGGTGGAAGCGTCCGCTTCCGAAACCTGGCACAAAGCAGAATAAAATCCGACTGCTGTGCATACGTTCAAAAGCCTCCTACAGAAATCCCTCGCGGAGAAACGACGAAGCTGTGCTCTCAGTGGACTCTCTGCACAATAATAAAAATAAAAGAATTGAGTAACGAGCAAGTAAAAAAGTGAAATTTTAAAAGCAACACGAACAAGATAGACCAATAAAAACACTCCGTGCTCTAAATTTAGCAGCTTCAGCTCAAATCCTAAATTTTAATTCAGGGACAGTAACGCGTACTAAATGACCGACGTGTTTACCGTGCAAAAGATGCACACAAGTAAAATCTTGTTCTGGGACGTCGATAAGTAAAATATCCCGACACGAAGCAACAAAATTCTCCAATAAAATCAGTTTGTTATATCCATGAACTGTAAAGTAGTACAGATCTAAGGACTCTTCCAGCTCTGCTATACGAGAAGCTAAACTCTCAAGTCTTGAAAAACGCCCAGTTGGACTTAAATTTGAATTATCAACGGAATTATTCACTTGATCAAAACTATCCGGTTCAAAAACAGATAAACCAAACTCTGAAATGCAATCGGTAAATTCGGAAGGAAACAAAGGGGAAGTTTCATCCAAATTATTTAATGAAACGGAATCACCAGCAAAATTTTCAACACCAGGGTTCGAAATTTCCGCGCACGATCTCTTCAATAGCCTGGCAATTTGATGTCTCAATGGGACGTATTTTGGAAAGCCAGGTGACAAAAAACGAATCTAAATGCACGACAATAATTCTTGATTTGCACGATAAACTATGATTGTTAGATTTTGCCATCACAAGACTGGAAACGACACTAAGAGGAAAAAGATGCACAAGGCTTACTCGCCGGAGGGAACTGACGTTACACTCCTTCTGCTCAGGTCCATCGCAATATTGCTAACATGGCAATAATCGTCATAAAGCACCATGTCATAAGAGGTGGAGCCACAAGCGGAAATACGATCTTCCATGTCGCACAAAAGTCTAGAGAATAATGAGTAAAGAACAAACCCAGATGGCATGATGACAACATGAAAAATTTAGATGACACTGGAAATATTTTCTGCAACAAACAGAGGTAGTCAATACACTGCTCTACAAAAGACCACGAGGATAAGTATAAGAGCAAGAATACACTCACCAAGTCACGTACCAATTATAAACCCAATACTCACCTACATCCAGAACATAACACACAGAAAACGCACGCTAGAAAACGATTATAAAATGCCATAGAACGATTTGATTACTGCATAATCACGTTATCGGCAAAATATCCCAAATTTCATATCAGACCCCTATAAGACAAATTTCAAATAAAGGAAAATATATAATTTTATCCAAAGCATAATCTTCCTCATCCCACGTGATATAGGATAACGCTACTAATTATAAACGAGCACTTTACAGATCTACTCTGAATTTAAACCTAACTATGGTAACTATGCTACGGTCGGCAAGTTAGAAGCCACAAGATACTTAAAGTGTTGCCATGGATGGATAAGAACTCAGAGAATGTCGATAAGTTAACCATGCTCGATTAATTAAAATATAATTACAAACTCTACCGCTATAAGATAATCATAATTCATTTCTATTACCATACGAATGTATTTATATTCCCAACTAATTTCAAAGATTGGGATGGCAACCGAAAGATGAGGCTGACGACGAATAAGCCGGTTCAGGAATAAGATTTTTCTTAACATGTTGAGCTACTTGAAATATTTCTCTTAAATGAAAAATTTGTAATTATAATGTGGCTGAGACTAGAAAAATCAATAAAGTCAAGATCGGGCCAAGTCGGTCGGTAAGTTAGTCTCTGGCCGGGTCGGGCGTTTAATTTGTGGTTTGGTTCTGTCTAAATCCCCAATTTGGGGTCAAGTTTTTCCTATTTTGGGGCCAGCTAGCGCCATGACAAAATTTCCACTCAGGTAATTCAAATTTATTTTTTAATAACTCACAGAAAGTTTGAGCATCCAAAACTAATTATTACCAGAGCTTAACTTACCTTACCGACTGACTTGAAATCTTATTCCTGGACCGGCTTATTCGTCGTCAGCCTCATTTTTCGGTTGCCACCCCAATCTTTGGAATTAGTGGAGACCTATGCTGACATGTGAAACGTAATTGAGGTTATATTTTCAAAACTTTAAAATCAGGTCAAATACATGAAGGAACTAAATTTTTCCCCAAGAGGATTTATTTTGCACTTTAGATTGTCAAAAAAATTCACATTGTAATTTCGTACTGAAATAAACTTCTTTCAAAGCGAATCAGAATTATGCTTGCAATTTTCAACCACGAAATTCACTTGTTTTATTTTATCGCAGTTGCCGCAACACGAAACAATGAATCGAGGAGACCGACAATCGATATTAGAGTTCGGCGCGCAAATTCACATGAAGCTAGATGAAAGCAATGGAGCCAGACGGTGCTGACGCTTTGAAAATTTAAATTATTCGATAATATAAATTGAAAAAAGGTGATCGTGACAGAGCTGGTAAACTTAATTTTAAATAAAATTATTTTAAATTATTTAATTAATTGTATATTTAATTATTTGAAATTTGATTTTTAGGTAATCTACATTTTATAGATTGATTTGTTTTTATTTTTGATCTTTAAAGTGTCAGCTAACTGGTCAGCTACTTTTCTGTAAAGAATATTTCAGAAAGTGTAATTCTGTAAAATAATGTATAGTTTATTAAATAAAGAAGGAGTTATTAAACAGATTTTAATTAAAATTTCGAACGCGAAAAGTACTTTTCACTTTCGGCATTTTTGATCATTTGAATCACACTTTAATAATTAATACAGACGAAATCACAAAAACATTCGCCAACATAAACTCAAACCAACCTACTTGTCGTCTACTTGGGTTCAAGAGGTTCAAGATGGAGCCCGGCTGAAAACAGATCCACAGCCAAGTTGATGACGCTGCAATCAAGAGCTGTGAAACAGAGTATTAACCCTGTTGTAGCCATACAATAATTTTCCAAGTTGGGGCCAAACTTGTAACTGGGCAAATATTTGTCAATTTCCACACAGGCTATTATGAATTCTAAGTTTTTTGATTGAAAGATATTTCAATGCCAATTTAAAAAATCAAGGAAAGCGAAGTAATTGAAGTCGTACAGCGCTACATTAAAAAAAATTTATTGTGAAAAATTATAAAAGCTTGCTGCAAAGACGAGATAAGGCTTAATTCTTCTGTCAAAACTCACTAGATGCGTAAAGCAGTCTTTCTCATTATAGATGGTCCAAAACCAAGTTTCGTATCACTTTTCGCTTTTCAGCAAGAATCTGACACCTTTTCACTCTCCATAGGACAGCTGTATACCAAACTCTTATTTTCAAATTATTAATTTCACCTTATTATTCTCAAGAGCAGATGTAGATATAATTTTTCTAGTGTTAGGAAAAAAGCTGCGAAAAGTGAAAAAATTGATATGATTTTTGGGTCGTTCGCTGGATCATGCTTATTTGCTCTTTGTTTTTGTTCACTTTTCTTGTAATTAGGGCCTGCTGAATTGCTTTATCATTGCATATTACTATTTATAAACAACAATACCTTAATGATTATCATAGATTAAATTCTTTCACTTTGTATTATAGTCGTGATTTTGAAAATCAAAAGCTGTTAATTTTGTTTTTCCTTAAAATAAAGCTTAGGGGAAATGTGTTCGAAGTTGTACGTTGTGCACATAAGTCAAAATGGTTATTTACAAAATTATTGCATGAAATAAGACGACATTGGGAAAGCCGTTCGGACACAACAACCTCGAAAGTGGGGACTCCAAAAAAACCTCCTTTCGATAGCAGTACACTGAAAGACGGCAGGGAGCTGAACAAGTTGCGGCTCAGAGACCCAACGGTCTCGTACAGCCAAGCCTAGATTCAAATACTGCCGTCTCAAAAACGATGCGTTTATCATTTAGGCTGACAAGGTTTCCAGAACGTGGCTCGTAGAACTCCCAAAGTCAGTGAAACTGATCGCATGGACTGGTATCTCTTGTATTTTATTCAAAATCAATCCTTTTTGGTAGAAAAGTTATTCTTTTGCTTTAAAATTAATTTATCTCATTGCAATTTTTGTAATTAAAAAGCAAATGTTAGTACCAATGCGATTATCTTTCAGAAATTTATCTTTTTGGATGAACATTTGAACTTTGTGATTAGAAATTCATCTATTTCGTTGAAAAGTGTAACTACTTTGTCGAAATTTCATTTATATAGTGGTAAATCTGTCCTTATTTGTGGTCAAAAATTCATGTGTTGGGTTGAGAAATCAACTATTAGGTTCGAAATTCTTTTTTTAATGAAGATTAATTATTGTAGTTAAAAATTAATGCGTTACTTCAAAAGCGCAACTATTTTGTTGAAAACTCTTCTTGTTTGTTGCTGAAAATAAAATTGTTTAACTGAAAATTCAACTATTCCACGTTGGGTTGAACATTTATCTTCTTTGGCCTTTCGCGGTAGAATGTTTATCTTCTTGCAAAATTTTTTTCTTCCTTTAAACATTAAAAATTTGATTATAACTTCATGCCTTTTTTTGTTGTTGAAAATCTATCTTTTGTTCGAAATATACTAAGAAGATTAGACTTATTCGACTTTTATTGAATCCGAGATTGAATTGACGTATTTTTAGAGAAAAAATACAATCATTGGAAGTTACATCAAAATTTCTTTCATGCATTTCAAGTGGCACACAGCAAGGAAAGATCAATGATTGTCAATATGTACAAGAGCATTCGACTGCGTGAAGCAGACTTATCAAAGACAATAGCAATTCGCACGATCAATGAAGACACAGGAATTGGAGAAAGGAAACTATAAAGTGCAATATTAGAGTACGAAAGGACGGGTGAAGTAAAACCACTAAATAGAAAGATATTTAGAATTCAATTCACTGAAACCATGGACGAGAGCGACAGAACTGCAATAAGGAGAAAAGTTAACTTCTTCTACTTAAACAATGAGTTATCCAATCTAAACAAATTTTACAAGCACTTAACGAAGATGATGATCTTCCAACTTTCAAAAGGACATCCTTATACAGACTGCTGAAAAACTGAATTTTCAATACACCACGCGTAAGCTCAACAGATTGCTGATGAAGCGAGATGATTTACTCATTTGGCGCCACAAGTTTCTGAGGGAAATCAAAAAGTTTCGCGAAAAGGGTCGAACGATGTACTCATTTACGTCTCCTCTAAAGCGTGATCAGATGGATCCATCAAATGATGCACATTGGCAGCGAAAAAGGTTTTGTGCCAGGAGGATTGTTCTGCTTCGAATCAAAGAAACATTCTGCTGATGACCACGATGGGATGAACAGTGACACATTTCGAGAGTGCTTCGAAGAAATTTTACCGAATTTGGATGACAATTGGGTTATTGTCATGGATAACGCACCTTGTCATTCGGTGGAAGCGGAAAGAATCCCGAATAGCTCGTGAAAGAAAGAAGAAATTCAGAACTGGCTGCAAAGAAAGGGACACGAGGTGGACGCTTCGATGATAAAAGCAGAACTCCTACTGGTAGTTCAGACTTTCAAAGCGCAATTTGATAAATACGTCGTCGACGAATTAGCGAAAGAATCACATAAGACTGTACCTTTATTACCCCCATATCATTCCGAATTGAATCCGATCGAAATGGTATGGTCGATGGTGAAGGGGTATGTGAAGAAGAACAATTTCACGTTCAAGGTAATATATACGTACACTGTAAAAAATTTCGGGAATTTTTCCCACCTTTTAGTGGGGAAAAATCCACATTTTCGTTAGGGAAAATGATTTTTCCCAAGATTTGTGGAATTTTCCGTAAAAGTTCTTATAATGCATTAAAAAATTGGGGAAAATTCCTTAAAATTTAGGAAATTAGATAAGACCTACAATTTTCGGAGAAATTTCCCGAAACTTATGGTAATTTATACCAAAGTTTGGAAATATTCCCTACAATTTGGGGAAATGAATGATTCCTGCTGAATATAGGGAATCGTTACAAAAATAATTTTTGATTTCCACGCAGATTAGTTAAATTTTCTAAAAACTCTTGAAGTATTACCGTATGTTCAGGAAGATATTTTGCTACAAAATATTTGACAACTAGCACAATATTTTGAATAATTTTGCACATTTTTGGATAAAAGATTTATTAATGTTATAGTCATCTCAAAGATTTCTTTCTGTCGTTTTTATAGAAGATTATAGAAAATTGTAGATTTTTTAACAGTTCGGCATAGAAAACTTAACATTTTTATAAAATTCTTTCGATTTTTAATGAATAATTATTAGGTTGATGATTTTGTATGAAAAATAAAATTTTTCTAAAAATAATAATCAAAATCTACAAAAGAAGTTTTTGATTAATCAGTTAAGTGTAGCATACTATACACCAGGATACAGTTTTTTGCCGCTCTGAGCTGGTAGTTCATGAGAACTACGCCAGTGCGCGACGTGTCACCTCTCTCGAAACAGAAATGACGCGTCGAGTGTTTAAGAAAGCAGTCCACGCAAAGCAAAGCATACTTACCTTGTGGAGAGGCAACATGATGATCAACAACGTGATGATCAACAAGGTGGTTCCTTCAGGACTTTTTTCATTAGTATTGCACAAATTTTGTGGAATTTTTCCTACATAAATTTCGGGAAATTAACGAAATTTTAAGCTGTTACAAAATAACATGGGGAATATTTCTTATCAAATGTTGGGGAAAATTCACCACTTTTTTGTTAATATTCCAGAAAAGTTTAGGAAGATTTCTCTATAGAATGAGTGTCAATATTCAAAAAGTTTAAAGCAATGTTCCATAAATTTTGGAGAATTTTCCCTACATAAATGTCGGGAAAATTCTCGAAGTGTCAGGTATTCTTTCACAATAGCATAGGGATTTTTTCCCATCACATCTCGGGGAAAATTCACCACTTGTTGGTTAATATTCCACACGAATGTTTGGTGAATTTTCCCTACTAAACTTTGGGGAAAATTCCACAAAATGTGTAGAAATTAGCGTCAACACAATTTTTGGGAAATTCCCCAAGAAATTTTTACAGTGCAGACACTGATGTAATCTATGCAATTTGCATTACGTCGCATTATATTGATGGGAAATGTATTTATCCTTCAGGTAGCGAAATTTGAGAAGTTAATACACGAACCAGTTAATCGAGTCACACCAGAGACGTGGAGTAGCTTCATGCGACATGCAATCGCAGAAGAACAAAAATTCTGGGATATCTCTGACCGTATCGACACTATAGTGGATCGGATTCCCAATATCGTCATCAACGTCACAGGCGAAACCTCCAGCTCATCTCTTGCATCAAGTGACCACGAATGATTTTACTATGCTAATTAATTTCAACTATCGTGAATAATTCATTCTGAATCGTTTAATTTTTATTATTAGGCAAAAAGTTGTTCTTCGACACAGGATGACAAATCTTGAGAATATTGCCATGACATAATTTACAGTTATCTTATTGCAACATTCGCAATACTTATCATCATGGGTCGAAGAGGAACAAGGCAATTTACAATTAATTCCATTTAATTCTACATTCCTGCACACATGGTTTTAGTTTTTTGATTTTTTTTAAATTTTACCTCCCATTGGGAGGTGGGTATTCAATGTAAAAAATGTTTCATAACATATCCGTTGTAATTGATTGCATTTAATTGAAGATTCTTGTAGACATTGTTTTAGTTAAAAAATTTTTTGTTCAATTTACTCTCCCACCGAGGGGAGGGGGGTGTACAAAATGTTGAATAACTGAAATTGCTGCTTGCTCCATGATTTATTATCATAGACAATTTTTTTTTTCAGAGCTCCAATTTCAATTAATGCAATTATGATTCTATATATTGCATACGTAAGATTCAATACTTTGCAATTTACATAATAATTTCAATAGCTTATATATAACTTTTGCTTCTTTTACTTTCAACTCTGATAACAAGTTCAATAAAACGTAATAATTGAATTCGTAAATCGCACTTTCTTCAACTACTTCATTTACCTATTATCTGCCACGTTCGTTGACTCATTGAGTGAAAAAGTCAACTGGCTACCGTTGTCCCCTGCAACTAGAGACTTCCACGCGGCGAGGTCCTCTTCCTTCATGGCTAACATCTGGTGAAAATCTTTCGAAAAATTTGAGGAAGAAACCCATAGAAAGTAATAAATATTCAACTCGGACCAAGGGACTAATGAGAAGAGAAATGAAGAAACGACGTGCAAAAAAAACAGCAAGGACACTCCTCCATCGAGAAACTACAACCCCTATGCGCGTCTGTAGGGCCTTCTCTCGGGAAACAGAGTATAGTCGTATCGTTACTCAGTCTGAATGTCTTTGGTCGTGACAGATACTATGAGGCAAAATCCTTTAGACCATTCAGTTTGACGTCGTACTCGCTAAAACGACTTCAAAAATTAGTGAACCTTCATGTAATAGAGAAAACGCTACCAAGCGAACCTCTACATAGCAATCAATTGGCCTTTCAAAAAGGCAGATCTACTGTCGATGCTCTTGGTGCATTCATCTACAGCATCCAAAGCACGATGCGGAAAGGTAAAATTTAACAAATAAAATCCTACCCTCAAAATTACACATTGGTAACACTTCAATCCTTGAGTTTAAAACATATATAAGCGTGCACATTAATGTATTTACTCTTAAGCATGTATATTAGGCTGGTTCACAAAAAAACAGTTTTTATTTTTTGGCGGCCATATCGCGACAGTTTGTTTCTCTGGGTGTGATAATACACTCCGAATGTTTTCAGATTAAAAAAAAAATTTAGAGGTTGCGAGCATCAAATTTACGTAAAAATTGAGATTTTCGTAGTTCTCGATTTTTTCTAAATATACATATTTGTTTTAGAGAAGTATTTTATGAATAAAAATTAAAGCTAATAGAATGGAAAAAACTTTCACTTTGTGTCCGATTGAAAAAAAATACTTGGCGCCGGTAAAGGGCATAAAAAGCACGATTTCTTAAAAAGAGATAAATATGAGGGCATAATTGTACCCCTAAACATTTTTATTTAAGGATTGCCAACATTCTGAGATCTTTCCCACAGAATAGGGGAAAAATATATAATAGATATGAGACGCAAACTTAAAAACCGGGGCACCAGAAAAATTAAAAATAAAATTTGTTCAATGATTAAAAAGGTTTTTTGATTCTAAATTAAATTCTATAAATTCTATTAAATTAAATTCTATAAAATAGACAAATACATCAATAGGACGAAGAGAGAATAAAAGGTTATTTATTTTACACGAAATCATATTTTCAATATATTCTTATATTCACAACAAATACACAGTACATCATTTATCTATTTTTTTTAATATTAGAAACAAATATATAGTATATATAATATTGGAAATTGTAAGATCAATAAATGACTTACTCTGACAGCATAAATAACATATTTGACAAGTGCATGCTTCGTTTACACCTAGAGAGACCAATATTGCACAGTTCATCTGTATGCCTGTTACGAATAGAAAAAAAATAGATAAATGATGTACTGTGTATTTGTTGTGAATATTAGAATATATTGAAAATATGATTCCATATAAAATGAGTAATCTGTTATTCTCTTTTCCTCCTATTGACATATTTTACTATTTTATAAAATGTCATTGATGAAAACCCCATTAAATGCCTTGTTAAATTTTTTTTTTTTCATTTTTCTGGTGCCCCGGTTTTTAATTTTGCGTCTCATATCTATTATATATTTTTCCCCTGTTGTGTGGGAAAGATATAAGAATTTTGGCAATCCTTACAAAAAATTTTTAGGCGTACAATTATGCCCTTACATTTATCTCTTTGTAAAAATCGTACTTTTTATGCCCTTTACCGGCGCCAAGTAATTTTTTTTCAATCGGACACAAAGTGAAAGTTTTGTCCATTCTATTAGGTATAATTTTTATTCATAACTCGTGCACAAATTGCCCTGGTTGGCCCTACTACAACAAGGTCTCTGGTCGGATCAACCGGGCCAACCCTGGTTAGATTTCGTGGTCGGCAGCCGACCGGGTACTGTCAGGATACTTTTTTTTTGTAGAAATTACACATTTTTTAAGGGCCGTGACATTATCAAAGACGTACTTACGGATGCTAGATGAATTATTATTTGAAAAGTATAATTTGAAGATTTATTAGATCAGTAAAACAGAATTTAGCTTTTTCAAATTCTTGAGAAAACAACAACATTTAATTCTTCCAAATGTTTTAACTTATTGATTAAAACTGTTACCGTGTAGAAATTTCCCTGGTTGGCCTTACTACAAGAAGGTTTCTGGCCGGATCACGGTCGGGCCAAACCTGCTTGGATTTCATGGCCGGGAGCCGGCCGGGAACCGGTCGGGCCAACCCTGCTTGGAATGCATGGTCGGGAGCCAGCCGGGAACCGGCCGGGTTACATATCTCACAATGCACCAGCCGGGAAGCGCCTGGTTACCGGCCGGGCCAACACGGGGTACCTTTTTGTCAAAACACCAATTATATCCGGTTGTTTTTTTATTTCGAAATAGTGACAGGTAGTTATTAAGCTTTTATATCGATTTATAATTATAATTATTATTTATTATTATAACATTGAGCCAAATTCCTTTCGGGGTAAGCGTGACTCATTCTGTTCTAGCCTCGTTATACTGTCGAGGATTAAGGATAAGAGAAAAGTGAGAGAGAGAAGTGTATGAGGAAGTATATGGGGGGGGGGGTAAATGTTTAGATTAATCTGGAATTCCCGTGTTGCTTATTTAAACAACACGTTCGTTCTGTAACACTGCTCCAACCCGAGTCGCTGATAAATCTCTCCAGCAATCACCCCACGCAAACAGATTTACAAAGTCATAATGTGTCATACTCTTTACTCTAATCAAAGCTACCAAGTAAAGCTCTCCACGCAGGCTCATTAGTATTCAAGGTGTTACCTTTCCTCCACTGACACTCTTCATTACATGTTTCATACAAACTATTTGTCACCACACTTTCCTGTCCTGGTATAAAGCGTGATATTTTCGACAATTCTCTTAATGGTTTTTAATTTGCAAATTTTATTTTATTTTTTTCATTTTATCTAAAAAGTTCAAACACAAAATGAGTTGCAAAATTAAAAAAAAAGTAGTTTAGAACGCAAATTTCGAATTCAGATTTCTTTTTAGGTTCAAAAAATAATTCAAACTATAATATATTATTATTTGAATTTCGCACCAAAATAAGCGCGCCCTCTGCACTGCGTCATCTGCTAGAAAGATAGAGTAAGTACCATAACCTATGACACTAATGATTCCAATCGCGTGAATTTTTGCTCGTTGATTGAATCAAAAGGCTAAAAACAAACAAAGAAGACTTTCATAGTAAAATGGATCACGAACAACGTATTCGAGAGAAAATCGTGTGCGTGCTGAAAAACGCAGAAGAATAAAAAAAATTGAAGAAGATAAGTTTATTATTGATTCTGAATTGAGCGACGAAGTTGATGAGATACCAAATATATCTATGGGTAAGTTTTGATAACTATATTTAAACCCATGTTCATTTGTTTTTTTAACAAATTACTTTGAATATTGAATTTTAGAAAAAATATGCTCGCGTTAATTAATTAATATATATTTTCAAGCGGGGCAGGATGAGGTTAACGAATGTGTTAATATTACAGATGAAGACGATATTGCTGAGGTCCAGGTTAATCATCACGAAGTTGGTTAGTCCTAAGTTTATAGGAAAGTCACTATACAAATTCATTGAAGAATTACATGTCTTACCACTTAGAATTTCAATCCTTATTTTATTTTAAAATTTTCATACAATTCTTTTTACATTTTCTGTCATAAAATGAGCTCCTATGAATAAAAATACAAGTATGTAACATATAGTTTCGATCATCTTTACAGACGCGCTCCAAAATATTGAACGAGCTTCAGTAGCGGGGCCCGGGTGTGAAGATGAACACTTTTTTTTGAAGAAATCAGAGACGCTGATTCTAGCGTTTATGAGGAAGCGAGTGATTCTTCTTCAGATGATGATGATGATGATGATGATGATGATGATGATGATGAAGAAAATTTAAACGCCCATCACGATTTGCATTCAGAAATCTTAAAATTGCGAAAGTGGGCTATCGAGTGTCAAATTCACCAAAGTTCTTTAGATAAATTATTAGAAATTCTAAGAGCTCGTCTCCTACCTACGTTGCCAAAATCATCGAGAACTTTTCTTTGAACGAATGATGCCGACTACAAAATAGAAGTCATGTAGCACAGCGAAGGCGGAACCGAACAATTTGTATATTTCGGTATTAAAAACTCACTTGAAGGTTGTATTAATAAAAACTTGCAAAAAGATAGGAGAATCGAATTACAAATTCATGTCGACGGAATGCCTCTGACAATATCTGGAACGAATCATTGTTGGGTCCTTTCAGGAAAAGTACATTTCGATCCCGATATCTACAAACCCTTCGAAATAGCGATATTTTACGGTCAAAATAAACCAAAATCTTCAGATATATTCCTTGATAGTATTATCAAAGAAATGAATGTCTTGGCGAATTACGGTATTTTAATTTCCGGTACACATTTAGATGTAAACTTAAAGTGCATTATTGCTGACACGCCAACTCGGGCTTTCCTAAAAGAAACTGTAGGCCATGTAGCCAAATTTTCTTGTGAAAGATGTACTGTTGAAGGTGTAAAAATTGATGGATCAACAGTTTATTCGTCTGTGAATGCAGAAGAAAGGAATGACGATTCCTTTCGAAATTTTGATCAGCCTGACCACCACCACGCACCATCAGCTTTATTGCGACTAATACGATTTATAAATATGATAGCGTTTTTTGTATTGGACTTCATGCACCTCTGCTGTCAAGAAATAAAGAAAAAAATAATTGAATATTGGATGTCAGGCGATTTAAATTTCAAGTTGAGCAATAAAAGCAAAATTGAACTTGGGAATCGCCTTAAACACATCAAGAATGAAATACCGCGTGAATTCCAAAGGAAAATAAGAAGTATCAAACATTTTTTTAAATGGAAGGTAACAAAGTTAAGGTTCTTTTTACTCTATTGTGGTCCGATTGTGCTAAAAGGTCTTTTGAGTGATGAATTATATAATAACTTTTTGCTTCTTCACGCAGCCTGTAGGGTCTTAAGTTCCAAAAGTATTTGCTTAAAATATTAAAAACAAGCCAAAGAATATTTAACAAGTTTTTTTATAGCTATGAAGGATTTTTATGATGAAAGATCCCAAATTCTAAACGCACACCATTTGATTCACTTGGCAGACGACGTCAGATTTTTCGGATGCAGTCTTAGTAGTATTACAGCATTTCCGTTTGAAAGTTTTCTGGGCAAAATTAAGAATTATCTCCGCAATGCTCATCGACCTCTGGCACAGCTACGCCGTAGATTGTTTGAAGCAAAAGGACTAGGCAAACAAAGACCGATATTACTACCTATCGTTGAGGTTCTTAAATTTTTTCGTGACAATCGTATTAAAGAAATTAGGTACAAGGAAGTGGTAATAACGACTGCAGCTCCTAACAATATAATGCTTCTTGAAGACCAAACTATTATTAAAGTGACAAAAATCTTTGGAGATTTTCAGTATCCTGAACTCTTAGAAGTAGAAGGTTTAGTTTGGGAGAAAGAAAAACCCTTATTCACGTATCCATGTGATTCGGCAAAACTGGAAATATGGGAACTGAAAGACAAACCTTCAAAGAAAATTATTATTCGATCGGTAACTTCCATTACCAATAAAATAGTGAAATTGTCAATGTTGAAAGAGAGTGGCCGACAGAAATTTTATGCAGTTGGAATGCTTCACTGAATGTAAACTTCATAAAAGGAATGTATTTTTAATAATACTACTATAATACATGATGGCAATTATTCTTGACGATACTAATGTTCATTTTTCTGTCATGCCTAAATAAAAGCTATAAAAAATATAACCGAAATTTTATTTATTGTGTGCTTTTGTAAACATTGTAAGTTTGTACAATTTAATCTTATTTACAATAGTATATTGTGTGCTAAGGGGCAAAAGTGGCTGTTGTCCTATATGCGCCCTAGAGGCAACTTATTTAATTACATTTCCCAAACAATAATTTGAAATATGTATTAAATTTTTGTTTTAATTTGAATTTTAGCTATTTCAAAAAGGGCTTGATACTTTATTTCCGTTGAAAATATTTTCATAGTTCAAATGTTTAAATTTCTACGCATTTTAAATTTGACAATTAGAAAAATATCAATTTTCACTATAACTGGTACAAAAATGGTCATTTACATTATTCTTTGATAAAATCATATTCTGAAAAAAGCATGGAGGTTTTAGAGCAACGTTTAGCATCTTAAGTTTCATTCTACCTTTATATATTAGAAATATACATTTACGGTTGAGTATGATTTGGAGTTTGACATTATATTTTCTCCAAAATGGAGAAAAATCATTATTTATAATTCGACGTGTTTAGGCTCACCGAAAATATTTATTTTACGCTCAGAGAGTCTCGTTCAAGCTGTATTTGGCCTTTATACATTATTTTTACAATAAAATATATCTAAACATTTTTTTAATTTCCCGTCAACAGTTTTTGATCATAACCTGTATGCCAAAGTATAATATCTCAGAAATTTCAAATAAACGTATCACGTGGCTCACATTGAGGTTACCACGTGATCTTCGAGAAATAACTTAAATATTTCCTTAAGTACAAATTTGAACGATACATAACCTTTTACCCATACGTATGTAAAATTTCATTATCAGATGTTTTTTATATTCCAGATAAGAATATTTAAGACAAATTTTATTACGAATAGCATTAAATCATATCCTGGTTGTGAATTCCCGCTTTATCACGTGACACTCAAATTTCATTTCGGCCGGCCGGCATGCACTGTAGTCTATGTAGCACTACCTATAGTGAATATAGCTTCTCGCGAGTGACCGCATGTGTTCATTGACTTCAAGATCCTGAAATTGTGGTTAATTACAAGTTTTCTTTGGCCACTGACTATGATGCCGAATATTAAGGTTTCAAAAAACGGTAAGAACGAAATATTTGTATTGAATAAACTTTTTTAGCGCATAGAACTGGGAAATCTCATGGGAAATTATTCGTAGGTTATGTTTGCATGTAATTTTTTAGCTTGTTTACTATTTAAGTATTTACAGTAAAAGCGAAAAGCCTCTGCTTTGTTGCATTTTTGAGAAAGATGGAAAGAATGAATAAATCTATTAGAGCTTTGAAATTTTGTTTTTGTTACATATATATCTCCTTCTGTTTTCCCAAAAATGTATAACATACACTTTTTTCAGATCAAAATGGGTACTAGAGAAGATGATTATGCTTACCAAATAGTGGAGTTTGTGCGTCGAGGTCGAAAAACTGATAACAAAGGCGCTGACTGTGTACCCAGCCATTGGATTTCATTTAACAAAACTAAGGGCAAGCTAGAATGCTAGTATATGGCACCACCTTACGTCGAAGAAGATTACTTACTACTTAATACTTTGATAAAATCTAAATCCGAAGCTCCTAACGACTGGCCTCACCACACTGTTAACATAAAGGGTGGAGCAAGTATGTATATATTTAAAAACATATAATACACATTTGTTCAGTAATTAAACTTATAATTTAAAAAACAATTTCAATTATTTCTTTCAGGTTCAGTAATTTGCGTTATTTTTCCAGCAGAAATTTTCCAAGTCGTAAAGCTTGTTTCGATAAAAATTAGTTTTTAATTTTTTTCTTTGAGGGATCATCAATAAACTATGTTACCAAATATAAGGAGGAGGGGTTCATGTCAAAAACAATTCACCTTTTTCATTGAAAATTAATCTCTTTGGTTTAAACTTGAACTATTATGTGGAATATTCGTATTTTTTTATTGCATTCAATTGTTTTTGATTTAAATTTGAATCTTTTTAATTAAATATAAATTACACTTTTCGTTGAGAATTCATCTCTTTTGTTTGGAAATTCAACTACCTGGTTGAAAGTTGTACTACTTTGTTGTTAATCAATTTTTGTTTGTTTTAACATTCATCATTTTAGTTAAAAATTCACTTTTAGAGTAGATCATTTGACCAGTTTTTTCAAAATGAAAACATAAAATCCATTATTGGATAAAAATCTATATTTTCAATTGAAAATTCAACTGTTTGGTTGAAAATTCAATTATTTTGCTGAGTATTAAACTATTCTGTTGAAAATCTTTCTTTAGTTGAATTTAACTGTTTTTTTTTTTATTTCAAATTAGGATCGTTTTTTCTGGAAATATCAAGTATTACAGGCTTCGTTGAAAATTCCTCATTTCGGTTCAGAAAATTTAACTGGTTTGTAGAAAATTCGTATTTTTTTCTTGAAAATTAAAAAATCTGGTAAAAATGTAACTGCTTATTTCAAAGATTACCCATTTTGTGCAAAATGATTTTTTTTTAAATTCACAATGTTAGTTTAAAAGTTTAAGTGTTTTGTAGAAAATGCATCTATTTTGCTTAAAATTTGTCTTTTTGGATAGAAAATAAATGTTTTTGGCGGTGGGTTCAACTATTTTGTTAAAATATATTTTTTTTTTTTTGTTCAAGTTAACTGAAAGGAACATCATTTTTTTGTTTAAAATTAATTTTTCAAACAGAAAATGCAACCATTCTATTTTTGGTTAAAAAGTTATCTTTTTTAGTTAAAAACTTATCCTTTATAGTTGAAAATTCAACTAAATTGTTAAAAATTAAACTTTTTATTCAGAAAGTTAAGTACTTGGTGTAAAATTATTATTATTTTTTTTAAATTCACAGTTTTGGGTGCAAAGTTCAACTTTTTGTGTGTAAAATTCATGTATTTTGTTGACACTTCGTCTTTCTGAGCAGAAAATTAATCTTCTTCTTCGAAAAATCATCATTTTGGTTAAGGATTCAAGTATTTTGTTAGAAGTTCATGTTTCTTAGTTGAATTCAAATAGTTGAAAATACTTTCTTTCCTAGAAAATTTATTTCAAACTATAAATGTAACTTGCATTTTTGCTTAAAAACTTATATTTTTTAGTTGAAAATTCATCTCTCTTGAACAAAAATTACATGCTTGGTGAAAAGTCATCTTTGTAGGTTTAAAATTCAACTATTTCGTGAGTCATCTTTTTTACTCGAAAATGTAACTGTTTTGTTGAAAATCCGTTCTTTTCGATTGAAAATTCATACATTCGTACAGGAAATACGAAATTATAATCTTTTATTGAGAATTCATCTTTTTTGTTCGAGAACTGAACTGCACTAGAATAAAAATTTAGCTAATTTGTTAAAAATTTAAGTATTTTGTTGAAAGTTTAAATAATTTTTTCAAGGCCTTCTTTGTGGTCAAAAATACTACTCAATATAGAACAACTCATGAGAAACGCGGAAAACGCAGAATAAACGTGAAATCCTTTTATATTTAACGGCTTTATTACATCCGGGAGAGGAAGATATGGTTGTCAATCAGGGGGAATGGGGGGTCTAAAATATCCAAAAATTGGTAACGTAGTTTATGGATGATCCCTGAAATTAAGTGGAGAGGCGGCGCACGCTCTCGCTAAAATGACGATATCTTGGGACCTATAAGAGTCTCCATGAATTTTTTTTTTAAAGAAAGGTGATTTCACAAGGAATCATTTTACCGATATTTAAAAAAAAATCAAAGGGGAGTAATTCACGAAAAATTAAATCAAATTTTTTTTCTCACTTTTTTCCAGGCAAAAGTTTCTATTTATTTATTAATTGTATTATATTCTCAAAATATATTATTTTAACTCTAACTTGTCCAAACTTGATCAAAATCCAATCAGCGTTTTCAGCAATATTGATAATTCAAAAAAATGTAACTCCAAAATTCACCATGGCATAACTTCCGTGATTTTGAAAATTTTCGAAAATCCTTTAGGGCTGAAATTTCTTTTGTATAGCATTACAATTTCACCAAGTTTTATTAAAATCGAACAACCGCCTGCAGATCCTGATATTTCTGACGTGTACTGACCCATATTCTTTTTATCTTTATCCATCTGTAATTATTATTGTTTTACCAATGTCATAATCATCGTTTGACCAGAGTTGTCACATTTTGGTGTTGAAAATATGTAAAATTTGATTCCTTAGAGGGCTGTTTAGCCCTAGGGACTTAATAAATAAATTCTAATTCTAATTCTAACACGATTTTTTCTCTTTCAGCCTAGAATAAAATATTAATATCCAATTGTATGTTTAATGTATAAAATTGGTAACAGGTGCAACTATAATATATATATAAAACAGCTTATGCGAATTCGTTTTTGTTTTGCTCTTTCGAACATGGCAGTTTCTCCTATTTTCTATGGAAAAATTAGAAATACTTAGAATGAACATAGGAAGAATGTCTTTACTACTGTATTTTATAAACTTCACAGGCTTTCCTGGGGATTATAGAAACCTTCTTTTGGTATGAGCACAATTATTTAATCATTTATTATTATATTCCAATGAACTTAGTAACTTCATAGTTTAATAATCACAACAGTAATTCTTGAAATAGTGACGCTATGTCCTGGCTTGCTATTCTCTTATTGTAAAAATGAATATTATAATATCAAATTTTACAACCGAAAGTTTCTCCGTGCAGTAGCTCAGTACTAGTGCTGACCACAAACCCACATAGCGCACTTCCCGAAAAAAACCAGGCCTGTGCCAGATTTAGACTTATGATTTTCCCGAAAAAACCTGGGACAGACTTGGTTTTTTCGGGAAGTGTGCTATGTGTGAAAATCGCAAAATTTATTCATCATATTGTAAACATCGATCGGCTATAGGGCTCTACAACATTTGGAAAGTACATAATTGAATAGAATTTATCGAGTATTGTAGTTTTTTATTCCTCTAGAAAGTATATTGAATAGTTTTATTTCTCGGCGTGAACATTATACAGCAATTTATGTCTTTTATTTTAACTCTCTTCAGCACGACAAGCTAAATAGCGTCAAATCTCAGATCTATGAAACACAAATATCTTAGAAACATAACGTTCATATATTAATTTATTTTAGAATATAAGAAATACAAATTTTATACATACTAGTCGTTATCTGATTCGTGTTTTTAAATTATCTCCCAATATACATATGTGACTGGTGACTAGTATGTACAAATAGTCTTGTTAATTGGTAGAATATTCATTGAAATTGTAGTACAAAAGGATTCGAAAGTTGTGTTGGAGGGGGGAGAGGCGATGACGTAATCTTTTCACCTTTATTCCCACTTCCACGTTTTCAAAATTCAAGTCTCGGACGGTCGACACTACACTTAATTTTGCACACACGCGGTTTCCAAAACTCACAACGCGTGGGGACCGAGTGGAGAAATCGAAAGCACAGAGGAGGTTAGAAACGAAGCCACATACCTTGGACCCAGCGAGCATACCCTTCCTTTCGTCGATCAATCCTCTTTTATCTCAATTTATTCTCGGTATCTGTTCCTGGGATAATTTTAGTGAAAATCTCGGTACCTCCGCGTACTTCTTAGCCAAGTCAAGACACAAGTGTCGAGCTCCGTGTCCCTCTCCGCTTCCTTTCTTTTCGACCCTTGCTAGTTTCGTGTGGAGGCTGTCGATTGGTCGTTCGAAGTGGAGAAGGCTTGCTTGTCGATCCTGGCCAATGGGTGCCTTCGTACCTTTGCTGCTTGCTTATTGGGTCCGTCGGCTGGGCTGCTCGTCTTTCAATTGGTTCTCAAGCGTTGTCTCGAACATGGATGTTAACTGGGCCCTAGCAGCCCGGGGTCGTCCAGCCACGTCGTCATACAGGACTGATCGAATCCGTTACGTACTGCCTTCGACGCTGATAGTGGAACTTAATGGTGTGATGTTACAAGGTTGGTTCAGTCAAACTCGGCGATTGACTCAGTACTGTTACTCGCCGCTGGCCGTGGCGCTGCGATATGGTGCCGACATTGAAACATGGCTGCTAGTTGTGGCACCCCCACTTGGTTGGTAAAACATAGCTGTCTGGTAATAGTGTCGTGGTATTGTGTCGACGGTGGAACATGGCTGCTAGTTTTCCACCTCCGCGCTTCGGTCGGTGAAGTATGGCCATCTGGTAATGGTGATGTGGCATGCGCGGGGCTGATGCGCCGTGTAGATTACGTTCCATCCTCCCTTCGGCGAAACCCCGGAAAGTTGTTTTACATCTCTCTGAGTTTTCCCGAAAACCTCGTTACAACTTCCCCGGGGCCTAGCCGAAGCCTACAGGCTTTAGTTACTTGCGCGGTGGCCTCATGTCCTCTCCATCAGCCCTATCAGCCCACACTCTAGTGTGATTCCTTTCAAAGGGAAACCTTAGCAAGCATGTTACAGGCGAAAACAAAACAAAAACTAAATTATAGCTGGTCTACCTTGGGTCCTCTACCAGGTCTTCCCAGATTCGCATGGCTATCGCCTCCAGGCACCTGCTTCATTTAGGGATCCGCTTTCGACCCTATTCTGGTACTTGGCTAAACTAAGAAAAACAAGTTGCCAGGCTGGTGAGGCCGCCGGGAAACCACAAAAAGGAAAGGAAAAAAAACTTGATTGGGATCGCTGCCAAAAAAAAAAAAAAGAAAAAAACAAAGTCTTTGGGTCCCTCATGCGAAGTGTCTCCGGGTGGGGCCCACGTCTCAACGGTGTCTTTCTGCAGTGCCCCGGGCATGCAAGGGCTTAGGGGAACTATTAGGAAGGCTGCCTATTTATTGTCCCACTACCCCCACGACGTAGGATCCCTGACTTTTACCCCAAATGCTCTTGTTACCCCTCTCTGGGCTGAGGATGTTACCTGAGCTATGCGCATGACCCTGTCTCCCTCTTCAAACACCGCGTGCTATAGCTTTTTATCGTAGCTTACCTTCTGGCGATTGAACGCATTTTCGTGGTGTAAGGAGACCAGCTCCCAAAGCTCCTTAAGTTTAACCATTCTTTGCCTCCACTCCTCATGATCGGGTGAGGGCGATTCGGGTGGTGCTTCCACCCTTCGTCGCAGGTTATTATAAGGCTTTGGTTCTCTACCTAGATTCAAGTAGGCCGGGCTGACCACGGTGGTGATGTGTATGGCCGTGTTACAGGCGAACCTACAATCGTGAAGGTATACTTTCCACTGCCAATGGTCTTGTGCTACATATGCGGAGGTCATTGTTTTGAGGACCTAATTCACTCGCTCCACAGGGTTAGCCTATGGATGGTACACCGGTGTAAACGAGTGTCGAAATCCGTAGGTCTCTGTCGACCCTTGAAACGCTTGGTTCACGTATTCTGTTCCGTTGTCCGACACGGGCACTTCCGCCCCCATCGATTCAGAGTAATGTCCTCAAAAACTTTGATAATGGTCTCGGCATTAGCTCTTCTCATGGGCGACAGTTCCACCCAATTAGTGTAGAGGTCCTTGAATACCACCAAATATTCGAATCCCAGTGCCGTCTTTGGCCAAGGACCCATCACGTCGGTGGGCACTACGGTCCAAGGCTTCTGCACTACCCTGCGGCCCATTCGGCCCGCTGCATGTCTCTGATCAGCCTTGATTCGCTGGCAGGTGTCGCACGAACGTACCCACAGAGAAATGTTGCGATACCCACCTGGCCAGTAACACTGAACCAAAGCTCTCCGGTATGTCTGGTCAATTCCCAGGTGTGCGGCTTGTGGATCGTTGTGAACCTCGTCAAACACATCTTGTCTTTTCTCGACTGGTACTACCAACTTCCATGCCTCTAGGTCTTCGATTACAGGTCCTATCAACGGATGCGGACGGTGCCGATATAACATTCCGTCAACGATCTTCCAACCATGGAATTTTCTAGGGGTTTTCTTCACCTCACGCAGTCGTTTACGGTACAAGTCGTCCTCCACCGGCTTCATGTCAGCTATGAGGACTGCTACTTCCTCCTCATACACCTGAGAAAGGGCGACAGGGACGTGGTGCAAAGCTCCTTTCCGGTGTACGAACTTAAAATCGTATTCGTGGAGATAAAGTGCCCAGCGCGCGAATCGAACAGTTGGATTATGGACATTATGTAACCATCGCAATGAACTGTAATCGGTAATTACCGTGAAATAAAACTCTTCCAAGTAGTAGCGGAATTTTCTCACCGACGAAATCACGGCTAAACATTCCTTTTCCGTGACCGAGTACTATCTTTCCGCGTCCGATATCGTCCTGCTGGCGAAAGCGATCACCCTCTCAACGCCATCTTGCATCTGCATCAAGACTGCCCCGAGGCCGAAGTCGCTCGCATCGGTCTGAAGTCGGTGCCGTCGCGATTTGTCCTCTAAGCTTAGCGAACGCGCTTTCCTGTTTGGTTCCCCATTCCCATGGGACGTTCGTTCTAAGCAATCTATTCCGTGGTTCCGCATCAGTCGCAACATCCGGTATAAAGCGATGGTAGCACGACGCCATCCCAAAAAATCGTCTCAGTTGTTCTATTGTCCTTGGGGCCGGGTAGGAGGAAAGAGACTCGACCTTGACCGGATCGACTTGCAAACCCTTTTGATTCACTAGCAATCCGAGATAAGGTATAGTTAGTCCCCCGAATTCACATTTCTTTGGGTTTATGGTCAGTCCGACACTCTGTAAACGGTCTATTACTCGAACTACCCATTCCTGGTGGCCTTTGAACGTCTCGTTTACGATCACTATGTCATCGAGGTACGCATAGACGTTGGGCCTCATGTTCGGCCCTATGACGGAGTCTACCAGCCGCTAAAATGTCGCGGGGCTCCTGACAGTCCAAGGGGCATCGTTGTAAACTGAAAGAGCCCCATTCCATAGACTTGAAACGCTTTGTGCTCGATACTACCTTCAGCCATCGGGATTTGGTAGTACCCCCACATTAAATCTAAGGTCGTTATGTATTTCGCGGCCTATTTTTCAGGACCTTCGGGGACACTTGATAATGCCTCTGTTTTGTCGGTGGTGTCCCCCGACGTCTATGCTATGAGTAACACGATCGGTTGCTGGAAGTACCTTAGGAGGGGGCCTAATTATCCCGGCAAGTAGCGTGTCCAATTCTTGTCGCTCCTCAGCTGTTATTTGTCTAAAGCCGCAACACTGGTCTAATGTTGTCGGATTTTCGTCCCTCCTCTCCACTTCCAGCTCTGTACCCTCCTCGGTATAGTGGTGGACCAATTCCGGGTAGTCCGCCATATACCGGACTCGTTTACTGCCATCGTGCACTATTTCGAATTTGTGGATGAAATCCATACCCAAGAATACCTGTTCTCCCATGCAATGTTGCCTTGTACCGTTCTGCTATAATCAAGCCAATATCTCCCATTACTGTTCGGGATGCTCCTCCATCAATCAACATGATGGTCGGCTCGGGCCTGATTTGTTCCGGTATGTACCTGTCGTCCTATGGAGTCAGTCCGGGGCTGGAGGGAGAAGGGCTGACCCTTACGCTTTTTCCCTTTTTTGTTTTCCGGACAATGCCCAGACACTTCGCATTCTCTGGTGGTCACTTCCTCTTTGCCACACCGACGACAATAATTACGCCGTCGGGTTTTCGTCCAATCGATTTGGAAGTGACCTTTCTGCCGACAATTTCAACACTCTACTCTACGCCTATTTGTTCCCTTAGTCCTGGACTTGCTCGGCGTTTTATCCTTCACCAATTCGGCTCCTGCTCCACGCTTCTCGACTCCGATCGCTGCTATGAGCGTTTTAATGAAGTGTGCAAATTCAGCTGTGTTCTGTGGAGAGTCGATATCAGCTGAGGTCGGGGTGATAGCGGCTACAGATCCACTCGTTTTGGGCTGTGTCCCCTTTCCTTTATACGCATATTCTGGGATAAGGGACTTCTCGGGGGACGGAGGGGCTATATCCTTACCTGTTGTGGATATTACTCGCTCATATTCCGCCGCCAGGACCGCCAGACCGTTTTATTATGTAAATTCGTAACGTCTGATTGCCCTTCTAAAGTCGGATCTGAGGTTCGCGTGTACCCTGTTCATTTGAACCTCGAGATCCATTGGCCTGATCAAGTGCTAGTAAAGCCCATACATGCAGGTCAGGTAGACTGCCAACGGTTCCTCTTGGCCTTGCTTGCGTGAGAGGATCTGCTTTTCTAACCTTTCTTTGTAGAAAGCATCCCTAAAGAGGGCTTGAAAATGTCGCTTGCACTGATCCCATGCGTTCCATCTTAATCTGTTCTGACGAAATCAGTGACACGCAATATCCTTTAAAAGGAAGGGTATCGCAACTAACAACTCCTCGTCTGTGAGGGAAGAGGCAGCTCTGCCCTCTTCTACCCTTCACAAGAAGTTGTCCACACTTGAGCCCTTGTGTCCGTTGAAACTCACCTTCTACCCTTCGACGATTCTTGTCACGTCTCTTGGTTCGCTAAGGGGTCGCATGGGGCCTCGCCTCCATCCCTGAGCATACCAGTGACTTGTGGTAGCTTCCAGTTCATATTCAGGCGGAGCTCTTTGCCCAAGCGCGTTTTTCTGTGCGTAGCCCTCGTCCACAGGCCTTTCCTCCCAACTGAGGGAGTACCTGTTCTGCGGGGCGCGACTCTGCTCTCTATTCTGTCGCCATGGCTCCCAATACGGCTCATCCCGTCCCTGTCCGGTCGTTAGGACGTATTGCCGTCTAGTGTCCCGGGTATGGCTAAAACTCGCGCCTTGGTATCGTCGCGCGGACTCATGCCTTCCATTCCCGGTGTCGTACAGCCTACGCTTGACTTGTCTTGGCTCTAAAAATTGCTGTAGCCCGTACCAATCGTAATTTCCTAATCCGCCCCAAGTGTGAACTAATCGTTCTTGCTGGACAACTTCCCCCCTGACTAAGGTCGGGTTCGTGTGGGGGAAGAGACTTGACACTGGATAGTGGTGGGTGTCCCGATTCACTCGGGGCCCCTCACTTTCCCATAGTCTGTATTCGCGGTAGTTATACGGAGCAAATTGTCGCAGGTGGGGCTCGGGATAATATTCTGGGTATCGATAACCCTCTGGTTCTGCGGTCCGATCCCAGTCTTCGGTTTGTTGACGCTGCGTCTTGATCTTAAGCGGAACTTCCCGATTGCGGCTGCACGGGTGCGTGTCTCTAATTACCGCGGTGGGAAGAATCGGTTACGAGGTGGTGACTAAGGGAGCACACGTTAGGGCCCTCACTTTCGGTGGGTAAAATGCCCTCTGACCGGTTGGTTCACTTGCCCAGGGTGTCTTCACACTATGGCTTAGTGGTATCGAGGCTTAGTAATTCCAGTCTTGACACGGCAAACCCTGAGTCCTTCCGGGGCTCCCCGACCTCTTAATTGTCACATGGTAATGTTTGGGTACCGCGCTTCCCCTGTAAACTAAATGAGCAAAATGTAGGGACGTGTCTGTTCGCTCGTCTGTCGCACTGTCCCCAGTCGTTGTTCCGCATGGCCTAGTATTGACTTTCGCAAAATGAGGCTCCCCGTCCAAGTGATCCTCACGTTCCCCCCAACCGATGTTTCTGTCTGAGAAGTTGGTTCTACTGCCTCTTCATCCCCCCTCCACATCGTGAAGGGTTGGTTAAACCCGATCCGGTGCGTCGTACCTTCTGGAGGTACCGCCTGGTTACCCCCCTGACGCGCGAAGTAACGCCCCATTCGCTCCTGCAGCACCTCATTTACCCCACTCGTATTCAGCTTCAATCCTCTAGGAATTGACCTATGATATTTGCCAAGCAAATATGAGAAAACAGAAAATTACTACTAGTCATAATAAGGAGACAGAAATATTCTATTTCCAGTCGGTCGTTTCTGTCTATTTACCGTCACTTTCCGATCCATGTTGGGCGCCATTTTATAATCGGGTTTTCCAATTTCGCCATATACCAACTGTTAACCACGGCCTGGCCGGGGATGGGCCAAAATTGAAAAATCAGGCTATACGAAATGACTGCCACATGCCTGCCAGCTGCGACACAAAATACCGGAGTAAACCGAGCTCGTGAGTCACACTTTTTTTACTCTTTTGACTGTCACGACTGACAGGTCGAATAGCTCACACCTTATCTAGCACAAGACGAGACGAGGGGTGGGATCACTCGTGCGAGAGAGAATTTTTCTAAGAGAGTGACGGTCATAACTACCCTGTTTCTTTTAAAAGTCAGAACATAAGTCATATTTATTGATCTAAAATTTCTACATCAAAATTTAGTTTATCAAAAGACGAAATCACTTGAGTTTAATTTTAGTTCTGACAGAAATGGCCGATCGGTCGTCAGAGAGACCCGCGTTCGCACCATGTCTTCCGACGTGCATTTCCGCGTGCCTCCACCTACGGTTCTCTTGAGGGACGCCCGCCTCAACTGACAGTCATCGGGTTTTATGTCGGGCGTGCCTCACTTCCGGGCGTCGAGGGAGTCTGGGGCGGTCGTCACTGCACTTAATTTTGCACACACGCGGTCTCGAAAAGTCACACCGCGTGGGGGTCGAGCGCAGAAATCGAAAGCACTGAGGAGATTAAAAACGAAGCTACATACCTTGGAGCCAGCAAGCGTACTCTTCCTTTCGTCGATCCATTCTCTTTTATCTCAATTTATCCTCGTTATCTGTTCCTGGAATAATTTTAGTTAGAATCTCGGTACCACCGAGTACTCCGTAGGCAAGCCAAGACACAAGTGTCGAGCTCCGTGTTCCTCTCAGCTTCCTTTCTTTTCGACCGTTGCTAGTTTCGTGTGGAGGCTGTCGATTGGTCGGTGTAAGTAAATAAGGCTTGCTTGTCTATTCCGGCCAATGGGTGCCTTCGTACCTTTACTGCTTGCTTATTGGGTCCGTCGGCTGGGATGCTCGTCTTCTTATTGGTTCGCAAGCGTTGTCTCGAACATGGACGTTTACTGGGCCCTAACAGTGCGGGGTCGTCCAGCCACGTTGTGGTATAGGGCTGGTCAAGGCCGTTACGTACTGCCTTCGACGCTGCTAGTGGAGCTTAATGGTCTGATGTTACAGGGTTGGTTCGGTCCGACTCGGCGATCGACTCCGTACCGCTACTCGCCGCTGGTCGTGGCGCTGGGATATGGAGCCGACAGTGAAACATGGCTGCTAGTTGTGGCACCTCTCAGTTGATCGGTGAAGCATGGCCATATGGTAATGGCGCTGTGCTATTGTTTCGACAGTGGAACATGGCTGCTAGTTGTGGCACCTTCCCACTTCGGTCGGTGAAGCATGTCCGTCTGGTAATGGTGCTGTGGCATGCGCGTGACTGATGACTGATGCGCCGTGTTGATCACGTTTCATCCTCCCGTCCTGTTTCTTTGGTCACAAATTATAAATTATTTTTAAAAAATTATTTTAAAAAAAAAATATAAATGATTGCATAAAAAATTATAAAAGATTATAATGTGGATTTAATTAAGGGTCCTCTGGCGCTTCAAGGCTTGATCCTACAATCGAAATACACACAAGTGTTCTGTTATGCTGCCTTAACCTAGGCTTGTTTCTTGGCTGGACGATAAGAGCACTGTAAAAAAAAGTGCGGTTTCGAATGGTAAAATCACAAGAAAATTTTTGGTATTTTTATGACTTGGATCATAGAAGTTTTACCAATTTTTAGGTTAGAAAGTCCAAAAGCATTGTAATTTTACCACTCTGAGTCTGAAGATATTGCAGCCGTTTGGTAATGTACAGGTTCATACCGCAATCCTACCACCTTCAGAGCAGTTAATAATCCGTCCCTCTCTGAGAGTGGTGATTTTCCTGAGTTTTTAAGAAATAATGAGACTGAAAAGTTCCTTTTGCAAATGTAACTTCACTTGTTGAAATCGTGAAGTGACAAAATTTCCGTAATATTAAATAATGTAGATAATAAAAATAAACTAGTTTTCTGTGAAATTTCAGAATTGCGGGAAACAAAAAAAATTTGAAAAATTCCAATTATTTCTGGACATTTTTTTGAAAATGGTACAAATAATTAACAATTTATGTTAATTTTTAATTCGTTGTAGAATTAAAGAATTAATTGTGTTAATTATCATCTATTATTCATATAATAATAACTTTTATATCAATCCTGTGATGAATGATCTGATTTATATTCGCGTGTGAAATGTGTGAATGTGAGGTGTGCGTATTTCGTTGCATGTGGTCATATGTCGAAGCGGATCCGCAAGGAATTGAGGAAAAATCTTTTTTCACAGCGATTCCAGTGAAAACCCCAATCGAAAGGTAAGCTAATATCTATATTATACTTTCTTATTATCGAAATTGGAGGAATCGAGTTTCTTAGAAAGCTATATTATATATTTATATAGAAAAGACAAAAGTTAGGTTAGAATTGTGCGTCGTCAATTTTTCAACAAATTTCGGTGAGTTTCAAAACTTTAGTGCGAAGTGGAACTTTTTAGAGATATTCAAAGTAATTTTTAAACCTTTCCAGGCAGAATGTTTAAAAATACCTCTATAGGGTTTCAGGGAGTACTCACATAGACCTTGAAAACCTGTAATTCTCCTTGAATTTCTTATAAGCCTTGAAAATCTGGAAATTTTCTTGAATTTTTCACGAGAACCTTGAATTTGAATTATTTTTTCGCTTTTAAAACAGTAATTTCATTGAAATGCGAAGAGTAATTTAAATCTTTTAGTCTATTGTGAAAGAAACATCTCGTTTATAAAAAATCTTGCTGCTGTAGAGTTTTTTAATTATCAAGATATAATTTATCTGTTGTTTATTACAGAATAAATAAACAGATTTCCAGGCACTTTTTGTAGACTGTACCAATTATTGTATAGATCGCAAAGAACTGACTTTAATATTGTGAATAATTTGATTTATTTTTAATTTCTTCCCCGCTAATACAGAATATTGAAGTCTAAATTTTGTTTTTGTTTCACAACAATGTCACAAACATTTTAAAACTTTACGGATTTAAAGGATTTCAAAGATTTGAAAAGGGTACAGTACACCAGATTTAAAAAATTTTTAAATATTTGAAATGATTTCAAGAAGTTTCAAAACATTTTAGAAGATTTCAACAGATTTCAAATAATTCAATGACTTCAACGAATACAAAAGATTTAAAAATAATTTCACAAATATTTCAAAAGACTTCAAAGATTCGAAAAAGGCGTGTACATCAGATTTCGAAGATTTGACAAAGATTTCAAATATTTTGAAGATTTTAAACGATTTCAGATTTTTTAAATAAAATTTTTAAAGATTTCACAAAGATTTTAAGGATTTTGAAGATTTTAACCTTCAGGCGTTCGCGCGAACTTGAGTCACGCGGGAGATCGCGCGGACGATCAGTTAACCGCCCACCTTTTTTCATAATTATCATGCTGTTTTCTCTACTTTCTGTTAATTTTTTACTGCCATGTAAGCAAAGAAACCCTGATACAACTCGGCAAACATCTTCTTTATCAAAATTTATTATTTAAACAACATATAGTCAGCCATCAATATAATATATATTCTAGCTTGAAAAATAATTTTTGTTTCAACTTTTTTTCGGAAAAAATGTAATTTCGTTCAATTAATCTAGAATAAAACTAGAATATACTCAAGTATAATTGAGACTTCAAAAAAGGCCACTTGAAAAAAAAAGTACATAATTTGACACTTGCAACTTGAAACTACAATATAATCAACTTACGAGTAGGTGGCACAAAAATAAAGGGTAAAAAATAACTTTCAGCCGGAAATAGCGGAAATTGCCGGAAATAGCGCTCGTAAGTGTAACTAAAGAATACATGCCCATCTCATCTCACCCAAAGCTCACTGGTGAGCGCGACATTCGAAATTCCAAAAAGGCGGTCACTTGACCGACCACACGAACGGATTAGGGTTAAAAAGGGTATCATAAATCATATTTCTAAAATTTCAAAACATTTCAAAGATTTTAAACAATTTGAAATTTTCTTGAGATATCAAAAGATTTCAACAAATTTCAATTACTCTAAACGATTTCAAATTTTTTAAAGAGATTTCATAAGATTGAACAAAGATGTCGAATATTCGAGTGATTTCAAACGATTATGAAAGATTTCCGAAAGATTTTACGAATATTTCAAAGAATTCATAAGAATTTCCAAACATTTCAAAGATTTTAAACGATTTAGAAATTTTTCAGTATATTTCAAAAGATTTCACAATTTAAATTTTCGAGTGATGTCAAACTATGACGAAAGATTTCACAAATATTTCAAAGAATTCGTAAGGGTTTCAAAACATTTCAAAGATTTCAAACGATTAAAAATTTTTTGACAATATTTCAAAAGATTTAACAAAGATTTCAAATATTTCAGTGATTTCAAACGATCACAAAATATTTTCGAAAGTTTTCACAAATATTTTAAAGAATTCCCAAGAATATATTCTTATGGCGTGTACATCAGATTTAGAATATTTCAAAATATTTCAAAGGTTTTAAACGATTTCAAAATTTTGTTATAAAATTTCAAAATATTTCACAAAGGTTTAAAGGATTTTAAAAATTGTAGCCGTATAATGGTATTTGTTAATTTACCTCCGCACTTGCGAACGAAAATGGAAAACAAACAACTTGTTCTGCTGTGTTTGAAATCTTACATAACGGAGTGGGAGTGGGAAAAGATTTTATTACTTCTTATTGCAGACATGAAAGTACTCGAAACACAGGGAGCATGTATAGTCATTGACGGAGAATAGAAAGCCTTTGTAGGTACTTTAGTTACTATGTTAGGCGACAATCTAGGAAGTCACCAAATAGGGGGTTATCTCGCACATTTTAGTAAATCGATATACCTCTGCCGATATTGCGAGATAACACGAGCAGAATTTCACGAAAATATTTTTCGTATAAGAAACCTAAGAACTTTTGACAGTTGCATGACATGCATTGAAGAGGCGAAGACAAAAAAAGAGCTGTTAAGGGAATTAAACGAAATTCTCCGTTAAATAACTTGAATTATTTCCACGTAGCTGCTCCAGGTCAGCCTCCATGTTTAGCTCACGATATATTTTCGAGGGTTTTGCGAAAAGGGATATGTTCTTAACTATCCGATATTTTGTCCAAAAAAGGTGGTTTAAGATAGGTTTCCTAAATTATTGCCTAAACAATATTAAATTACTTTCCGAGAGCGTAGTCTTCATTCCAACTATGAAGTTAACAGGGAATCAGAAAATTAAATTAGATGGTACAGCCTGTCAAATCAGAAGACTGCTTTTATTGTTTCCAGTGGTAGGTGCAGAGTCAGAGCAGGATTTTGAAGATCCAGTTTGGAGCATGGTTCTTCATTTAAGAATGATTTCTTCAATATCACGTGCTACAGCATTGTCGAAAGGACAAATTGCTATACTGAAATTGGAAATTGATTCTTAGTTGTAACTTAGAATACAATGCTTTCCTGAAGACAAACTCGTTCCGAAGCACGAATATCTTCGGCATTATCCCATGCTAATTTCTCACTTTGGCCCTTTGAAACACTTTTGGACTTTACGGTTCGAGCAGAGTACTCGTCCTGCAAATGTTGAGTGTTTTGTAGAAGCTAAAAAGTTAATGCAGTTAATGAGAACAATGTAAACGAATCTGAAAGCGAAACTATTTCTTCGTATCCATACTCCTCTCTATTCTCTCCTGATCCATTTTCAGAAGTAACCGTTGCCAAATTAACAACAGTATACCTGCCAAAGTACACACTTTTAGATCCAAATATGTAATGGAATTGTAAGTAACTGAATGATGAAAAGACAAACAAGCTTCTTATTAAACATTTTCCTCTTTACTGAATGAATTATTCCATTCCAAAGGTGGAATTAAATCTTGAACAACTCAAAAATCAAATTCTAACAACAATGCCGTGCGTGACTGAAATTTATTACTGTTTCTGCTTTCAATTTTTTTAAAGGTTGAAAGTAGACACAAAGAGTTAATATATATGTCAGATTTCTTGATAGCCGGTGGATCCGAAAAATTGATTTCAATGCGTTATATCGAAACTACTGCTTCAAAACACTTTATTTCCTTCTTCAATTACTTTTCACAATTCAAGTAGTCATAAAATTCTTTTTATTGCTTTCAATATCAAATTCTAAAACAATTTATAATATTTCAGATGCATCGTCTTAAAGTTTGGTCATCCGATCGCAATAGAAGGTTCGCCGTAACTTTCAGTTCAGAAGAAGATTTCCAAACAGTGTTGATTTTGCAAAAAAATGAGGCGTGGTTTTCTTCGAAGATGGAACGTACTGCTGCGTCAACAGAAGTCAAAGAAGAACCAAGTGAATCGGACAATGGTATTAATCAGCAACAACTTCTCTCCACAAATGAACCTACTGATCAACTCCATGTTCAAGACATTCCTGTTGAGAAACATGATGCAGGTGAAAATGAACAAGTTTCTAAGCAGCAAGAAATTATAAATTCTATGGAGGCTAAAAAAGCAAGTTTTACTTCTTGGCGTGAATACACAGTACCTTGGAAGAGTATCAGTGCTCTGGATTTAGACAGATGCAGAAGGGGGATTGAAAATGACGAAGCAAGAAAAAATATAGTGCACGCAATCGTGAGTAATATGCGATTTTATAACGTTCTGATTAAAATGAAAGACTGTAGGCGAGTTGCTGTTCAGTGTATGAATACATTCACAAAGATTTTTGAAGGCAAAGGCGATGATGGAAGTCGTTTGGACAATGGGTATAACAGTATTTTGAGAAAATTTCAAGATCACTATCATTACTTGGGTAGCTTATGTAAAAAACGCCCAAGTTCCCAAGCTCCGGAAGTTTCCGGAACTGATACAGAAAATCTATTATCTGCAACCTACTGCAGTCAGAGATTATTTTTGAATGCATTGGAGAAACCTCCGAAAATAGAACAAATATTAGAGACTTGGCCTGCTCTTTTCAATGCAGCATGCCTGTTATGGCATTTTGAAAAATTGACGGGAGTATCCATGGAGAAATTACGAAAAAATTTCGAAGAGAAGATAACAAAAATTCTGTTGTACGGAAAATATAAATTGAGGTTGGAGGGGGCCACAGAACTTTCTTTACAAGAAAGACAGCATAAGGCTATAGAATTTGTGCAAATACAGTTTAAAGAGCAAAGAAACTCATTAACTGCGGTATTGCATCGTAAGTATGCTCGGTAACATTTTCATTCTAAAAGCCCTTCTCCAATATATTGAAAATCTTTCAAACTAGCGTTCCGAACTTATAATGCAGCACTCGAATTGAAACCCTCTTTCATTTAAGAAATTGTTGAAATATTCTGTAACACAACAATCGGGCCAATGCTCTCACATTTCTGATATATTCATTTCATAATTTAAGTAGTTCTTCCTTACATTTGTTTATTTTCTTCTAGTTCCAAGTGAAGACAGAAGATCTTCTATGCGATGTCGAGTACCCAGTCATAGCGTTCAGAAATTAGTATTCTACTTTTTTCCATTCATATTAGTTTCCGAGGTCATACGTTAAAAATTTATCACTGGACATTTCTCTTTCTTACGGTTCAAAACGAAGTACACGAAAACGATGAGAACGAGAGTGAAGAAGAGCGCCAGGTGAGAGAGGAGGATGAGAAACTGAAGTATCTCTTATAAACACATCATCGAGCGCGAAGCGCGAGATAAATATATTATCGAGCGCGAAGCGCGAGAACCGACAGTCGCGCGCCCTAGGCGCGCTCAAACTTGCGAGCGAAGCGAGCCGCGCGCAAAGCGCGTGATGAGAATGTACCCGCGCCGCGGGCAGATTTTTTTAATATACATATCAAGAAAATGCTTCCATGGATTTCTAAGTTTATTATTGAATTATTTAAAAAGAAAATAAACTTTTCATTTGTGTTCACATCTGCTGTGGAAATATCGATACCGAAAATATCGAAACTACCGATATTGGAAATACCTGGGTAGATATTATATTGCACTGTAGTCTTATTTAGAGATCCTCAAGGGAGAGTTGAGACACGGGCTACTTTAATTCTGATTGCTGCCGCTGTGTCGACACTAGTTGACTTTTTATTGATTTAGATTAGCTTGAGTTTGCACGATTTTTAAATTATAATTTTAATTGCGAGAGGATTTAATACAGAATAGAGACAGCAGTCATGACGTGAACATTAGAAATGATTGGAAAAGTAACAATTAGTGTCTCCGCCGAGCGATAAATCCCGAGAAACGAGACGAGACGAGAATGGGACATATCTGCTGTCTCGGTATTCCTCGTCTTGTTTTGCCTCGTCTCATTTTTCCTCGTCTCGTTTTGTCCTTCCTTGTTCTCGCCTCGGTTTTTCCAGCACTTCGTGACTGATGTGCGCTAGGTGGAGCGGACAGCTCGCAGGAGCGTTCCTTTGCCACTCTGAGGCGCTAATGCTGATTAACTTTCTTTAATAAATAGTTAAGTTCGAAATATGATGACATATTATACTTGTTTGTCCATTACTGATTAATTTGATATCAAACACGACTATGTTTCGATTTTTTTAAAGATTTAACTTCACTCTATTAGTATGTTATTTTGTTCTAATTAAACATTTACTTTGCCAATTATAATAATAGAATATATGAAACAGGAAGGTCATAAGATATGCATATTTCTAAGACATTTGGAGTTTAAAGAATTTAACACTCATTTAATACATACCATCCACGGAGGGCATGTAAATACATTTGTAGGAATATTTAAAAAATCGAAAGTGCATACGTACATAAATCACTTTGACTACTACATATTTTTTAAATTTTGTAAAGTTTTAATGTATAATAAGTAATAAATATGTCAGTAATAAGACTCGTATAGACTCATATGATCCGAACATAATTGATTTTATAATTCATCCCTACGAAATTCATGTATGTATATTTGTATATTCATGTATATAAAAATGTTTATAAGTCGGAAACGCCTTAGCTCAGGACAAGAGACCCTTCAGCACAAATCATTTTTTCCCCCGAAAAGTAGAAATGACAACAGAACATTTTTGTTAATATACCATTAGACTTTTCGAATGATATGTTTTCGGATTATTTATTTTATCCTGATAAATTTGATATCAAACACTATATTTTTTGGTTTGTAAAAACGTTTAGAACAGAAGTAGGTGTATATCAGAGAGAAAATATGTAGCTGAAATATTTAAAGCTACTGTATTGTGCAAACAAGGCAAACAGGCAGAAAAAATGTTCAGAGGGTATCACAGGTACTTCCAGGATTTCAGATGAGCAAGCGATTGCAGCCACTTTACAGCTACTTTACTGATTTACAACTTCAGAAAGGCGTGATGAATACTGATTGCTCTCTACTTTACACTCTGTAGACTGTACAAAAGAAACAGGTACTCTAGTAAATAATTCAAGTAGGTACGCACTTTCAATTTTTTAAATGTCCCGACAAGTATATTTCATTTACCAACCGTAGAAATTAGACGCTACACAGTTTAAACATTCTGCTTTGAAATATAAAAAATTTAATGAGTTTTAAATTCGTTGAACACCAAATGACTTGAAAACATATCTATCTTGATACCTTTCTGTAAATCTTTGAAAAAATTGAAACATAGTCGTGTTTGATATCAAATCAATCAGTAGGGGACAAACAAGTATAATACATTAAAAATAGGCTGTCGGCTCACCTGAAAAAGCTGCAAATGTCACAATATTGTTAGTCACGGAAAGTCAGGGAATTTTTTTAAATGTCTGGTATTTTTTTCGTAAAAGTAAGTTCATATTACTAAATTTGTACCGGTTTAAGTGAAACTTCTTTTTATCATTTTCACTAATCATAGGAAAACATATTTTCATAAATTTAAACTAGCTGTGAATTTGATATCGAGGGCTTCTACTTTGTTTATATTTACAATTTTATGGTGCTAATTTGATGAGCACTTCGTTTCCTCATTATAATTAATTAGCAAATATGTTTGTTTTCTCATAGAGGAAGTCAAACTAACAAAATACATGTAGGACAATCGAAACGTCTCGACTCAAGAATTCTTTTCTATTCTTGTATGAACTTTAAATTATGTTAATGAAAAAAGTTTTTCTGTTTGAAATAGATTTTTCAAACTATATAAATTTCCATAATTACCGTATTCTTCAAGATAATATATTAATATTATAAGTCAATCGATTTGTCTCGAAGTAACGAATCTTTTATATTCTTGCATCAACTTTAAATTATGTGGGTGAGAACATTTTTACAATAAGAATAGATTTTTCAAATAATACATAAATGACTAGAATATTATAGGTCAATTGATTCATCTCAAGACAAAGAATCTCTTATATTCTTGCATCAGCTTTGAATTATGCACATGAAAATAGCTTTACTATGAAAAAACGATTTTTAAAATAATATAAAGTCCTAAACAAATTTAATGAATATTTGAAAAAATCCTTAAGTCAGTTTCAAGATATTCGTGGTGAAAATAAGTCTTGCAAATTTGATCAATTTATCTGCAACCATCTTCAAGTTATCGTGTTCACAAAAAAATGTGACATCCGCACACACTTCCACACACATACATCCGGAAAATTGCTCGGAGCATTGTATTAGAGATTTTTTGCTCTATGAGGAAGAAAAATTAATGATTTTTTTTTAGGATTACTAATTTCTTTAAATATTCAATAGTGATAATACGAGTGTATTTAAGAGTAAGCTGTATCTAATACTAATATGCAAATTGAAAGCGGTTTCATATATTTTATTACTCTAATTCTGAGTTGCAGCAGTAAATTGTGTGAAAGAATTATAATAATTACCATAAAAAGTTATAATTTTTAATAAGAAATGCCCGTAACAGATCATAATTTAAACTTCTTTTACAAAATTCGCTTTTCCTAATCAGATTTATAATTTTTAGAAAATTAATTTCAGTGAAGAAATACAGTGTTGATAATAGGGACAGGAAACTCACTCAAATTATTGTTATTTTGTCTTTGTAACAGGGAATTCTGTGTAGAATTATAATTTTGACTTTGACATGCAATTTCCGCAAAGAATTATCTTTTTTTCTATAGATTAGGATGTAGAGGTGAAGATAGCTCGAAATTTGGTTATTTTTATGGTTATTTTGTTTTTAATCTGACAGTTTCTAATACATTAACATAAAGTAACATCCAAAGTTATTTTTTAATGGTTGGTTAGGCAGCTGCCAATTTTAATTGAAATCGATAGAGAATTGTGTCGACAATCTATAAATAATCAAAAAAAGATAAACTCAATATTTCCAGGAATAAAAAGATTCATAAGCATTATTGATTGGATTTAAACAATGCAATTTTTTATATTGACAAGACTTTGAGCACGTCTACAAAATAAAAATACACAAGCAAATTTTTAGTACATAAGTTTACATGTATCCCGTTATTCTTTTCATTTTTATCAGCATTTTGTTCTCACTTATACATTAAACTTATACATTAAAATTGTATTTACTTTTTTTACCTGTTTGAGTTTGAAACTTATTCTCAATATATCTTTTCATCATTCTGCATTATGATTTTTCCAATAGAGCAGAGTTTCTGAATAATTTTTCCAGCGGTTTATCTTATTTTATTCTTCAAATAATAAAATATCAAAGAGCTTTTGTAAAATGCGGAAAATCTGAGGGCTTCAAAAATTTATTCAACTTTTCAAATTCTATGGAAATATTCATCAAATTCACAATAATTTTTGGTTTAAATGCCATTTTTTTACGAATAAGCGCAAATTTAAGCCTCGAACTCACGACACTATTGACACTTTTTGACACTTTTTTTTAAGAATGAGTCTATTTTACTGATATTTAAAAAAATGACATTATTACTATTTTGCCAAATTGCTCCCTAATACAACTATTTTTTCAATTAACTCTAAAGGTATTTTCAAACTTTTTCACTGATTGGCTAAAATAACATATCTGCTATCTCAAAGATCGAAATTTAAAAAGATTTAAGGGTTTCAAAGATTTCAACAAATTTCAAGGGATTTCAAAGTTTTCAAAATGTTTGAAGAAATTTTAAGAGATATTGCAAATTTCAAGATATGTCACGGGATTTTAATGTGTCTCAATGGATTTGTAGGTATTTCACCAGACTCACCTCCAAGACTTTCAAAGACTAAAGATTTAGAAAATTTTCATGGATTTCAAGAGATTTTAGGGAATCTCAACAAATTTCTAGAGAACTTTAGGGAGTACATGAAATGGAATATAATTTTCTTTAAATATTATAAAGGTATCGAAATAAATGAAATCACACACAGGAAAACCTTATGTTATTATTATTATTGAAATTTGTTTTCGGGTGAACCCAGTTTTTCTTCAGCAGCCACGGTTTTTATTAATTGGATTTAAAAAATGAAATTTTTTATTAACAGGACTTGAGCGATTTCTAAAAAATTAAAATACACACATTTTTGGTACATAAGTTCACCGTAATTTATTTAACCGTAAGCGCAACTCACTCGGTTCTAAACTCGTTATACTGGCGGGGATCAAGGAATTCATATGAAAGGGGGGGGATACATTTTTAGATTAATTTAGAATTCCCGTGCTGCTTATTTAAGCAGCACTTTCATTCCGCAACACCACTCCGACACAAGTAGCTGATTAATCTCTCTAGCAATCACCCCAGAAAAAGAGCTTTACAAAGTAATCATGTGTCATAAATCGCAAAAAATACGCAAACTGACCGATAATTCTATAGAAAGATCCATAATCTTTACTTTAATCACATCCACTAAGTGATGCATTTTATTGGTGTTTCTAGAAGAAGAAGATTTCCTATTTACAACCGGGGAAACCCGGGAAACAAAAGAGAATTTCGTGGTCGAAAATGAGTAGACACCCTGAAATCACATAAGCATGCAATTCTCGATCTGATTTAAAGTTTAGAAGCAATACATTTTTCCCGAGGGTATTCTACAAAGTCGGGGCCAATGATCTACAAGTTTTGCTATGTCTGACGATGTTACCTTCCGGCGAACAAGGCTACATGAACAACAACAGGAACGTTGAAAATCCCATGAAAACTTCTCCAAAGCGTATATCTCGGCTCGTTACCTCGCGTTTCCTGTGCGGGCCAAGTTTATATGAAAGCCCGCCTAAAGCCGCTCTGGTACTTCACTTCCGGGTTATAATTTTCTGGCATTAACAGACCTTTCCTACAGTTTGGGAATTGCAGATAAAACGAGATATCTCGCACTTTCCCTTCACGATCAGCAAACTTGGCTATACGATTTTCGAGGGCATGCTTTCACCACCTTTACTCCTCTTTTACGCACGCCAGGGGCTGATAAAGTTCTCGCTTAATTTCCACAATTTTATTTACTACCCTCACTAATTAAAATTCAGGATTATTCTTGAATAGGGAACCGACACTTTTCAGTCTATCAATTCGAGTTTCAACAATTTTACTTTGAAATCTCCCCAAATGAAAATCAGTTCTCAAATTAAAATCTTTAGATTCGTTTTTGGCACTAGAAAATCAGAAAGTGAGATTTACATTTTTTAATATCGATCATCAAGATTCGCGGCAGTGAATCGCCTCCAAGTAAAAAAACGGGAATAACTTATTTCAAACGAATGCTACGAGAGCGTCCACATATAACGTGGCACTCGGTGGGGGGCTACCCTAACGTCACAAAGTGTCACGTATGAGGGGGGGGGGGCGCAAAGGTGTTGTAACATGTGATACTCCTCTGTTCAAACAATAAAATTTAAATCCGTGTCGATACGTTAAAGACCAATATTATCGACACAACAAAATTTCGTTGCTACATTTCCAACCAAATAGTTGAATTGTCAAGCCAAAACGACAAAAAAAGTTCATTTTCAGCCAAGAAAGATGAATTTTAAGACAAGAAAGATGACTTTTCTATCAGATAGAGGACTTTTCAATCCAAAAGGACGAATTTTCAATGAAACAGTTTAATTTACCATCAACAAACATGACTTTAACAAACTATTTGAATTTTCAATACAATAATTAAACTTCTAAAAAAATAGTGGCATTTTTTCTAACTAACTGTGCAGGTAGCAAAGCGAGTGTGAGGGTAAATGGGCAACTGAGTGACTGGTTCGATTGTATGCAAGGTGTGAGGCAAGGATGCGTTATGTCCTAATGGCTATTCATTATATTCATGAACAAGTGTCAAAGAATAGCCCTCCTCGACGAAGAAGGTGTGGATCTCGTGAGAGTAAGGGTGCGTGGGTTAGAATTCGCAGATGACAAGATTGTCAGGGCAGAATCAATCGAGGACTTGTAAAGAATGTTGAATAAACCTAATACAAGCATGAAGAACATGGGCCAAAAAATTAACGTAAATAAAACAACAATTATGGTGCTTGAAGGAAAGGGTAAGAAAACAATATACAACATTGTCCTAAACCATGAGAAAATAGAACAAGTTGATAAGTACTTATTGGTAGCCTATAATGACGGAAAGATAGATGAAGAGATAGATAGGCCAAAATGGCAATATATAATTCTGTATGATACATCTAATGAAATCGTTCATCACATCGTATAACCAGACCTTTCTGACTTCCTCTAAGCTGTCTTCCATATCCGCTACTCTTGAATTAGTTCCGTAAACTTTATAAAACTGATCTTTTACGTGTAGAGGAATATCACTCACACTACGACTTGGGGTATCAAATTGTTGCAGCTATTTCGATCTAGGATTTCAACTTAATATGAGTTGCTTTAGAGAATAAAAAAATCAAGGAGCATAACTTCAGGGCGTACTACCATCAGTATGCAAAACAGAATGACAAGAGTGGGTTTCCGAAAGTAAACCACGAAAGGAAGCTGGTTTTTAAATGTTAATCTGAACACTGAGTTTTATTTAGAGTTGAGAAATAATTATTAAAATAATAAAAAGTGATTGATGGCATTAATAATAGTCCAGGTGTTCAAAATACATCTTCCTCGGGGAAGTTGTATTCGTAACTGAAATTTAAGACACTCTCATGGGTTTTCAAAGGTCTCGTAATTTTATGAAGTAAAGCTGATAGACCACGTGTTCAAAATACATCTTCCTCTAGGCAGTTGTATTCATAACTGAAATTTAAGACACCCTGATCTGATTTCGAAGGTCTCGTTACTCTAAGAAGTAAACCCGGTAGTCCAGGTGTTTAAAATACATCTTCCTCTTGAAAGTTCTGTTCATAACTAACATTTCAGACAACCTGATGGGTTTTCGATAGTCTCGTCATTTTAAGAAGTAAACCCGGTAGTCCAGGTGTTTAAAATACATAATTCTCGCGGAAGTTGTATTCGTAACTGAAATTTAAAATACCCTGATCGGATTTCGAAGGTCTCGTCATTCTAAGAAGTAAACCTGGTAGTCCAGGTGTTCAAAATACATCTTCTTCAAGGAGGTTGTGTTCATAACTGAAATTTCAGGCAACCTCATGGGTTTTCAAAGGTCTCGTCATTCAAGAAGTGAACCTGGTAGTGTAGGTGTTAAAAATACATCTTCCTTGACCCTTCCCCTTCTAAGGTGCCTTCTGCTTCATTTCTGGACAGATGTATTTTGAATACCTGGACTACCTGGTTTACTTCCTAGAACTACTAGACCTTGTAAAAACAGTTAGGGTGAATAAAATTTCAGTTCTGAAGGCACTTTCCTCAAAGAAGATGTATTTGGAATACCTGGACTACCAGATTCACTTTAGAGAAGGACGAGACCTTGGAAAAACGTTCAAGATGAATGAAATTTCAGTTCTGAAAGTACCTTCCTCGAACAAGATGTATTTTGAATACCTGGGCCACCAGGCTTACTTCGTAGAAGGACGAAATCTTGGAAAACTGGCCAAGGTGCCACCTACTTCAGTTCTGAAGGCACCTTCCTCAAAGAAGATATATTCTAAATGCCTAGACTACCAAATTTACTTCTTACAAGGACGAGACCTTGGAAAAATAGTCAGCTTGCCTTCTACTTCAATTCTGAATACAACTTACTAGAGGAAGATGTATTTTGAATACCTGGAGTACCGGGTTTACTTCCTAGAACTACTAGACCTTGGAAAAACGGCCAGGATGAATGAAATTTCAGTCCTGAAGGCACCTTCTTTGAAGAAGATGTATTCTGAATACCTGGACTATCTGGTTTACTTCGTAGAAGGACGAGACCTTAGAAAAACGGTCAAGATGAATAAAATTTCAGTTCTGAATGCACCTTTCTCGGAGAAGATGTATTCTGAACACCAACACTACCAGGTTTACTTTTCAAAATGACAAGACCTTCGAAAAATTATCAGGGTAGCTAAATTTCATTTTTTTAACGCCCTGCAGTTGTCGATTTACGAAAAACATTTCTTTGTGCCAAATTCAAGTTCTGCAAATCGATAATCGATCCTTTATCGAGATTTACTGACATTTGCAAACAAACATCCAAAACCACAATAGTCATTTTAAAGAAACGGAACTAAGTATATAATTTTTTTTATAACTAATTAACAATTCAATTTCGAACGGTTTTTATTGATCATTATTCAGGTCATAGTATTAAGTCATTTCGTAATGTGTTGAGTAGTTGAAATTTTATGACAGATAATTAATCTCGAAATTTGAATTAAGTTGATCATGAATAGAGGTATCAAAACGTTGCATCATTTTGATCCATTTACCGTATCAACTTGATACCTGGTGTTTTACAAATTCTTTGCATTATTATAGTATTCAGTAATCAATATTATCATTATTATTTTGAGACAGATATTTTATTTAATAAAAATTTGTATTAAAAATGTAGTGAAATCTACCAAAAAGATCCACAATGCAAAAAATTTCACTAAGTAAATAGTTATCAGAACAATCAACAATTTCAGCAAATATATTCGGTCTTACGCTTAATGATTTTTAATCACTGACTTATCAGCGTTTTTATTCATTATTCATCATTATTTGTTTTATTTAAAAAAAAGTCAGAATCATCATTGACCGTAAGACCGAATCTATTTGTTGAAATTTGCTGAAATATTTATTGAAAATTAAAACGTTCGAAGAAAGGAAAAACAGTTTTGCATTTCTTTGTCTAGAATTGTTTTGCAATATATAATTATAAGTTCAGTAAACTACTGGTAATGGGATACCTGTCTTATATTTCGACAAAATATGGCGAAAGTGTGGGAAGTGACATGGACAGATGGATCGAATTTCAACGTCGACTCGTCCTCTTTGAAAGAATGAAGTACATTTTTAATAAAATGTCGAGAAGAAGCCTTAATTCTAGCTTATATTTTACATCACAGGAATAAATATAAAATTCAAAAGTTGCACTATAAATTCACATTTAAATTACAAAACACAAAACTAAAATTCATCATTGACCGTAAGACCGAATATATTTGCTGAAATTTGCTGAAAAATTTATTGAATACGTAATTAGAACAACATTACTTTGAATTAAATTTAAAATTGGGCTATTTTAAGTCTCTGACGTCACAGAATTGGAATGAGGGAATGTCTATTAATAACATAATGATGATTTTTGATGTTGTGGACCCCCCCCCCATATCTAAGGATTTGTAAGATTGCTGTGACCCCCCCCCCCACACACCCTTCTTACGTGAGATTTTCTATTTTTTACTCAATATACCGACAATATATAAATTATTTTTACCGTAAACGAGATTTTAACATTTTTCAAAGGATTTCAAAATATTTTAAAGATTTCCAGTCATGTGAAATTATGTTAACAGATTTCAAGGGATGTTAAGGTATTTCAAAGAACTACAAAGTGTTTAAAAAAATTACAAAATTTGTATGGAATTTAACGAGATTTTCAAAGCATTTTAGGGATTTAATGAGATTTCGAGTGGTTCCAAAAGATTTCAAGGGATTACAAAAGTGTTAAGGTACCACAAATGATTACAAAGGATTACGAGATGTTTTACAGAATATCAGTTTTTTCAAGGGATTTGACCAAATTATTTATGAAATAATGAACATATCTGTCTGTAATTTTGGAAAATGATAAAAAATATAAGGAAAGCGTTTGTCTGTCATGTAATAAAATAATTTTTTTTGAAAAATAAATCCAAATGGATGAATTTTTATTTTTATAGTGGCCGTGCGGAGGTCCACTGAAATTCGATGACCGTAGAACAAATATGTATTTTCGGTGTGCCTAGACACCTCGTTTTTTAAAAGGGAGCTATAACCCAAAAAACGTTTAAGACGATCAAATAAAAATGTTTAGATTTGAAAGTCATTGCGAGATTAAAATGTTGAATTCGGAAAATTTTATATTAAAAAAGAATCACGTTAAGAATTACGATTATGAAGGTATCCGAAATTCTCTTTCAAACATTTCTATTTGGAGTCTGTTAAATTTTTATTGTTCCTAATTTGAAATTGTTCATTTTCAATTCTGAAAACAGAAAGCACAATTTTAGTTTTAAGTCTATGACAGTCTTGGAATTTTAAATTGTACAATATTAAAAGCTATTATATTTCACAATTTAATATTAATTTATTAATGAAATTTTGTACTTATTATGAAAATTGTTAAGGAAATTTTCCGAGAATTTTCTAAATTCTAGTGTAATTGTGGGAAAAATATGAGAATATTATGCACTTTTTTTATTCTATAAAAAAATTAGATTTTATACTGAACAAAATGATATTTAAAATATTTTAAAAGCATTTTACCCCAGACGCTTCAATTGTTTTTCAAGATATTTTATTTATGTTCAATATGATATATATATATGTAATTAATATTAAATTCAAAAAGATAATCACTTAAGATGAAATAAATAATAAATTAGGATTTTCGTATAATGAATCCAATTTTATAAAGGGGCAAATTTTGTTCAGCCAGCCATTCACGGATCTCCGTTCTGTCAATCCCGCATGGGAAATCTCAGATCTGAGTCTGTTTACTTGGCAGTTGAAATCCTCCGGGAGGTCGATGATAAGATTTCTCTGGCAATTTATATACTACTGGTTAACTGCATTCGAGTTGATTTGTGATTATCTGCAACTGGATTCATCTAAAACTCATTCATTTTATTTTAATATATAATCTTGAAACATCATTTGAAATTCAAAGTAGGGCGAATCGATTATTTTATTCGATCCCCTGCTTATAATGATAGTTGATTAGTCCCTTTTCCAATTCGAAATAAATATATATTTCTTAAGTAGATTTTGATAGATTCAGCACATTTTTGTGGAACTAAGCTATTTTTTATATTTTTGGATGGTTTCTTCAATTTCTGCGTTTATTACTCACTACTCCTTTCGTTTATAAATATATATTTTTTCTTTCATGTTATCAGCTTACATTTAATGACCTTAGATTTAGGTAAATATGTATCATATAATTTCTGTTCCTTAGAGGGCTACTTGGCCCTAGGAACTTTTTAATACATTACAACAATTACAATTACAATTATATTAGAGCGGTTGGAAAATAATCATTGTTTCTTCAGTTGAATTTTAGACCGCTGTAAATGAGTCCTACATTGTCTTAGATTAAAACAAAATATTGAGAAGTTGTTTAAAGTCACTTTACCCTTGTGTGCACAACCAGATACCTGGGTATCCACCACGGTACACTTGTGCATGTAAGTGGACTTAACATTGAAATTTCGCTAGGTGCCTCGGAATCGTCGTTATTTAGCTCAATTTTAGGCAAATGATGTATTTAGAATTTATTTATGAATGTTTTGCAAGAATAATCGAATTCAAAGTATACATACGTTGCGGACACACCCAGGATACCCGCGGGTATCCACTATAAAAAAATTCAACTTTGAGTGTAGATTATTAATTTCTCATCAAGTTATTTGGTTGATGAACGTGAAATGTCTTGAGTAATAATATAATTAATAATATAATGAATTATTCAGTTATATGAGAAAAGTGAGAAAGGGAATTTTACGAGGCGGTATAATTGAGGCAGGCTTCACAAAGTCATTATGTAAAGCTTCCCACTCGGGTCCATTAGTATCCAAGATCTTTCGTTTCGAGTGCCTCTCACTCCACTGACTTCTTTCGTCAGTCGTTATTCTTTCATTCTCTGAACATACTCAAACCATGTCAACAAATTTCTTTCACTATTGTCAAACAGTGTCTCCTTTACACCACATTCTTTAAGAATTCTCTCATTACTGACTTTCTCCATTAGCGTTTTACCGCACACATCGCGCAGGTATTACATACCAACCACGTTAACTTTACTCATATTTTTCTTGGTAGGTCCAGGTCTCTCTACCGTACAGCAGTTCTGGGTGTGTAACAACGTGGATAAAGTTGGGTGTGCACGCAAGGATTAAATCAGCAAATACTTTTTTCGTGAAATAATAACACATAATTCGGGCAAAATTATTGTAAGAGACTTTTAAAGAACATTGCGAATAATATTGATTTTTTTTAGAAATAGGAACAAGACAGTAATAAAGAGATTAATTAACTAATTCTGATGCTTGAAAATAAGTAATAATGCATTATTTGAACAATTATTTTCTTTAAGTTTGATTGACTATTGAACTGCTCTAACTAAAAAGTTGAAAGCAACTTGAAAAATTGAAAAAAAACAGGGACTTTCTAACTTCATTCTAAGATAAAATTGCTATAAACAATAATAAATTGTTCAAAAAATGTGTTCAAACGTCTAATTATGAGTATAAAGTAATATTTTATGTATTTGAAATAATTTGTACTAAAAGAAACCGCAAAAATGAATAATTAGCGCCAAAAACTCGCACAATCCAATTTTTGGCTTATGGAGTTTTTTGAGGACCTTATAAAACATACTTATGGGGTTGAAATTCTAGAAGTAATTTTTGATTCGTATTTCATAGCTGATTTTGAAGAGAAATGACGGGTGGCAACTCGATACACTCAATATTGACTATTCTGAAATAAATTTACAAAACCGTACTTTTTTCCTTATGGGGTTAAACTCCATGGAGCTTACGGAACGTCTGAATATCATTTTTTAAACAAAAAAATATGCATTTATATTTTTAGGATTCGAAAAAACTTGAAGCGGGGGGGGGGGGGGGTATGCAAGAAAATTGAAAGAAAAAAAAATGTTGATCACCCAATTTAATTAAAAAATTTACTATTTGGTGAAAAATTTCATTATTTTTTTAAAAAGTCCTTTTTTCCGGTCGAAAATTGAACTATTCTGTTAAAAATTTGACTTTCTGAATAGAAATTCCATCCTTTTGGATTTAAAATTAATCTTTTGGTAAAAAGGCATTTTTTTGGCAGAAAATTAATATTTTACGCTTGAAAGTTATTTATTTTTTATTGAAAAGTATAATTTTATCTTTATGGTCAACAATTATTCTCTTTTGGTTAAATATGTATTTTTTTGGTTCAAAATGTATTTTTTTGTTGTTAAAAATTCAACTATTTTTCAAAAAAGTCACATTTCTTGGTCGAAAAATAAACTGCTTTATTGAAAATTCATCTTTTTCTTTTGGTAGAAAAGTCATCTTTTCTGTTGAAAATTCAAATTGAGTCATTGAAAATTCAATGCCGGAAATTGTCGGTTAAAAAACGATAGGAAAGCTTATTAAATTTCGCATTGATTAACCTCTGATAAAGATATTTTTGACTTTTTTAGGAGAATAGACCACATGAGAAGTTTAAAAAAATTCATGAATTTTCTCGGATTTTGTACTTCATATTTTGCATTTTTTTTAACTTCTCACGTGGCGTATTCTCTTCAAAAGTTCGAAATTACCTCCATCAGAGTTCATTCGACGCGGAATTTTATAAACTTTGCAACGGGGTTTTAAACAAATTTCTCACTGCTTTTTTGAACGAGTAATCACGTTTCAAACTCATCATTGATTTTTAATAGTACTCGCGCTAGTCTTACACACAATTTCCGATGGTAGTGTAGCCTGGAATTTTTTTTGAAGTTTGAGTGGCTACCCTAGTGTAATATAGTATGATTTAGTCTGCGTTCTGATTTCATAGATCCATTGTTTGAAGAGCAGGTGTCGAAGAATATAATAACAAAATACACAGAGTACCGTTATCATTTTCCAATATTATGAAATTTCTATCTTTGAAAACAATTCTTACTGTAAATTATGTAATTTAGTTATTATTTACTGCGTTTTGAAGAGAGTATGTAATGGAATAAGCAGGTTGAAAATTAACTCTTTTGTTGAAAATTTCTTCCTTTTGGGGCAACAATTTATATTTTTTAATTAAAATTCCACTATTCTGTTGAAAATTTTACATATTTCGATTTTAAATTTTAGGAATATGGTACCTACCCTATTCCCCTTTTTTGTAGACAATTTTGGCTGCGAAGTCTGAAAACACTTTTACACAAATTTATGTTATATATATTAATTTGGAGTTCTACAATTTTATATTCTTTTCAAAATTAATATAATAAGTTAAGTATTATTGGATAATACCAAAGATTAAAGAATATTGTAGGAGATTGCAAAAGATTCCATGGATTATAGGAAATTCATTATAGAACATTATTACATAGAGAACAGTTACTCTGGAACCTGGATTTGTGCATGGTTTTGGACGTGACCCGCAGTGGCCTTCGACACAAATCCAGGGACTTCGAACGTAAACAGGCAGGGCTGCATGAACCATTTATGTTGGATTTGGACGTATGGCGCAACCTGATGCAACTAACGCGCAGAGGGAGCAGCCCTCATGCTGTTTGTCACGCTTGGCTGAGCACCGCCTCTCTTTCGGCCCCGCGGCTCCTCTCATTACGAAACTGCCGAGGACATCAATTTTAGGAACACACAAATTCAGTTTACAGAAATCCATGTTCCAGTGTATAGAATAATCAGAATTGGAATGAATAATACAAAAATATTGAAGGTACTAATGTAAAAAGTACAGAAACAGCAAAAATCTGTGAATTCCCATTATATCTTTAAAATCATTTTAATTGGTCTTATAAATCCTAACCTTCTCTTTGAAATCCTAAGAAATTCTTTTCTTTCATATCCATTGAAATGGTTAAAATCCGTAGAAATACTTGAAATAAAATTTCATTTATTCCGTAAAGTATCAATCTTTTAAAAGCCCTTGAATATAAACTGAATTTAACTTATTCATTAATTTTCTCTATAAAAAAAAGTTCAAATCCCTACAAATCGCTAGGAATCTCTTAAAATTTCATTTCATTTGTTTTCTATAGTTCACTATAGAAATCCCTTGAAATCTTGGGGAATCCTACAAAATTCTTTTAAATTCCTTGAAATTTGTTAAACCCAACGAAATACTTGGGAAGCCCTTAAAGAATCTTGCCATCTTTGGAAAACGTAACAATCGGCTAAAATCCCTTGAAATGTTTCGAAATTCCATTTTTTCCTCAATATTCATAATTTACAATTTTTCAGGCTTTAACAGCAAAAAATTTTTTTTTTAATATTTTTTTACTTTTATACATGATATATGTAAGAATATTTTTCTAAAAAATGTCTTCCCGGTACTTATTGAAAAATAAGGTTGCTAATGGGCTGTACATATTATTTAACATGTCATTTTGGTACTTATCTAAAAATAAGGTTGCCATATAAGATGTACATAATTTTTGAATTAAGAAAAATCACCCAGATGCTTGGTTCACTTCTTCCTCAAGTTGAGCGTTCGTACGGAACTTCTTCCCACTGAAATGAGTGTCAATTTTCATGGAAAAACATCACTTCTCTTGTCAACAAACCTGTTCTCTTGCGTTTTATAGCTGCCTTCAATGGCTGCCTGAAATTTGGATAACAGATCGCACTTTACAATCAGACACGATAGCTAGGGGAAGCTGCATGGTTAGATACTAATAAGAGAAAGCAGCTGATAGCGACCTTATAAAAATGTAGTGATGTCCTGAGATACAAACGAAGATATCCTTGTCCAACTTTTTCCTTCTCGACCTTTTCCCGCCAATTTATAAAATGCGGGAACTTACTTTTGGCACGTTAATGCGTTAATGTGAAAAATTTTTGTTTTTTGCAGATTGAAAAATTCTAAAAAAGTAAGGAATTTTGGGCACATTTGAGAAGAGTCAAGTTGAGAGCATTACTTTTTATACAAGAGGTACTCCATTGAATTGAAAAAAAATTCATGAATATGTAGAAAACATTTATGAACAAATTGCACTCAACAAATTGCAGTCAACAAGTTTGCGAAATAATGAAAATTGTGGCGTGATATTACAAATATGTACAACAATGACTGGGCAAGAGTTCAGAAGCACGGAACAAAGAAAGGCACCGTATCTCACGGGACGTTGTTTTAACTCTAAAGTTCCCCCGATACTTTTTGTCGGCGAGACTGAAAAACGGGTTTACCGATATGTCTTCATTTATGTTAAATAATATTAAAGAATAGGCGATTTTTAGTTTATTCTTCATTTTTAGGCATAGCTATGGTATATTTCGTATGTTCATCAAAGTTTTAAATAGTTCTATCAATATTTTCTTAGTTTACGACGATTTGTTTCTCATGGATTTAGGGACAACATTTTTAAGACTTTGATGCTTATTATTAAAAATACTTATTCGATGAAGAAACAGAAAATAGAAAACGGTTCCATCTTGTCATTCTCTACAAGTCTATATTTGAAAAATAATAATGTTGTGAAGTTTCACTTATGTCTTGTAACCCTACTAACACACAATTTTTCAATATTAAAATCCTTACAACTTAACCGTTAAAAAATTCATGATCTCATCATTTTATATTATAGTTACACAATGAATAATAAAGAATTTGCAATTTTCAAATAATTAATGTTGAAGAATGTTTCATTGTAAATTTTCCAAGTAGAATTTACAAAAAAAAAAATTAAAATGACTTTATTTTAAACTAGAGCCATTCTAAATTAGTGAACATTTTACTGTAAATTTTGAAAATTGAATTTTTTTTTTAGTTTTGTATATTTATATTGATTTTCTACCATAAAAGATGAATGCTCAAAAAAATACATGAAATTTCAAGTAAAAATGATCGATTGTCTACAAAAATAATATAGGGAAGACCACCTCACAGTAGATAATCGTCGATTATAAGTACAAATATAAGTATAGTATTTCAATTCTAGTTTCAGCATATTAACAGGTGACATGTTTTGTCTATTAATTACATCAAAATAAATTATTTTGGATTTTTATTTAACAGAATTAATTCACAACCACCAAACATACACGATTTCCAACAAAATATTTGAATTTTCTACAAAAAGAATGAATTTCTATCAAAGTAGTTCGACTTTTAATTAAGTAGTCGAATTAAAAAAAAAGTTGAACTTAAAAGAAAACGAATTTACAGAAAAGGAAATAAATTCTCAACCACCTAAATATTTAAATTGTCAACTCCGAAAGTCGAATTTTTAACAAATACTATAATGGTAAAATTTTAAACTAAAAAGAATGAACTTTTGCCCAAAAATTGTTGGATTTTTTTTTGATAGGATTCTACTAATTCAGTTTTCAGGGGTAGTTATAGAGTCCTCGAGAGATCTCTGCAAAATTTAATTATCTTCACTCTCAAAAAATATTGTAAATTAGATAAAAACTAAAGGTCGTAGAATTTTTTTATTTCTCATCGGTGATATTGTAATTTCAAAAATGGTTTATTACGATATAAACAAATTAATGAACAAAATTTTTTTTCGGGATTGGGAATGTTCAGCCCATTTAGATCCAGAGTTTTTGGTATAAAATGTAAGAGAAATTAATGTTTCATAACAATGAATCGAGAATAGATGCTGATGGAAAATTTTTTGAACAATTTTGATAAACAAATTTGATCGCAATTTTAGGTTAACAAAAGTAAATTCATAACAAATAATTAAAATAATGAAAACATATCAGAGGAGAGAGGTGAGCCAAGTAGAAAACAACCATGATTTAAGTGAACACAAAACAAGGTTTATTTGCCGGGCATGAAAACCCTCCACTCAGTGAGTGGAGGGAAAAGCCCTTCACAATACTAATTAATGTTAGGAAGCTCTCACCATCGGGCACTCATATAATCCAAAACATGAGCAATCCGCAAGATACAAAATCCAAGGCGAAGACGATCCGGTCAGAAAGGGACACGAATGAACACATCAGCTCTTACAACTTGAAGTATTTAAAGAATAAATTGAAGCTAACACAATTTTATATTACAGGAATTATTTCGCTCGAATGAAATTCACAATTTCAAAAAAAAAAAAAAAAAAATACGTAATCAATTTTTATAAAAAACAAAAGTATCATAGCTATGAGTAATCAAAATTACATTGTAACTCAATTCCCTGAAAAATTCAGGTTTATTTAGAAAATAGTAAAAGTCTAAAGTTTGTGAAATTTTTTAAATCAACTATCATCGCATAAAAGCATAAAAAAGACATTCTCAGTTGATTCCGTAAAAAAATTAAGCATATTCCTAGAAAAATTTCCAAACTATTGAAATTGTTGAAAAAAAATCCAAATAGCATTATGAATTACATCATAAATCAATTCATTAATTTATGTATTTCATTGCTTCTAATTCTTGCTGGGATGAAAACTTTCATTTCAATTAAAGTTACAGATTACTGAAAGTCGATATAAATTAGAATTAAAACTAAAATTAAAATTAGAATTGTATGAAAGCCCATGTAGTCATTCTAAATTGCATAATTATTAATTTCATTTCAGAGTGTACTTCAAATTTAAGCATACATTTCAGTTTCACAATTACACAAACAAAATAAAGAACATGCGTTATAAGCGCATATGAAATCAATTAATGAAAACTCGTAAAACTTCTTCTATGAAGACAAAAATACTATTGAATTAGTAAAAAATAAGGAACCTTTCTTTACAAAGTACCACATAGATTTGAAAAACTTCTGTATGGTACTTTATAAAGAAAGTTGCTCAATATTTTTTATAATAAATAAATTAAATTACTAATTTACTGAATTAAAAAAATTGAATTAATTTTTCGGAGAATATTGATATTCCTTCTTAGCTTTAGGGTTAGGTGGATTAAATGAATTAAATTTTTTCAATGTTTCAGAACATTTGCTCAATATTGACTCTGTTATTAATATTGACAATATTGTCAATATTGACTCTGTAAGAAATTACATCGTTTCTGGCAGAAACGCAATCAAGAATGAGAAAATGTTTTTCTCTGTTAAGTATCGGCGGTTGGAAAATCAGCTGCCAAAATGATAATTGATAATAATTTATGAAAAAGTACGAAAATTTCTCTTCGCATTAAAAATTATTTCCGTGAAATAAAATTTATTCAAAATCACTCTATAGTTAAACTACATTATGTTCAGAAGTCAAGACATTTTTTTTTCATCAACACACCCATGTGTATCAAATTCAGGCAATAACGTAAAGTTTTAAACAAACAAAAAGCTCACAGATCTCTTTAAAATTGAATGCTAAATTTTCATGAATGAAAAAATCCAGAATCAGTACCGAATTATGGTCCAAGAGTTATTTTGAATCTGGTTTATCGATTTCGCTCCACTGTCTAACGCTTTCATTCGACTCCGAAGTACAAAGAAAATTGTATTTTACCAGAACTGGTCAAACAGATCTGTTAAAATGGACCTGGCAGGATCTCGCGCTCAAGCGTAAATACTCATACCATGACATTTCGGAAACTATTGCCAATTGATTGAAAGAAAAAATTCGTACATAATGGATGTTTATGCACACCAATTTAGTTTGAGTATTTACAAGTGAGAGCTCTACTCATGTTAGACGGGCTCATGACTAACTCTAATTATCTGAGATTCTCCATTCACGTGGACGACTGTGCGGGGAGGAAGTTCGCCCCTTTGTAGACCATCTTCAAATATAGTGTCGTCTGGCAGTTGACGGAATATACCCAATCCATCAAGTGATGCACCCCACAAAATTTGCGGATCGTTGGCTAAGTGTGGGCGTCCGGCTTCGTGTGAGCGTATGAATCCCATTGTAGCAAATAGTCGTCCCATCCCATTATCGAAATATCTACTGATTGCAATAAGGTTACGGGTGTGGTCTGTGCTTCCAATGATTCTACCATTCCTTACTACTACATCTAAATGATTTTCCACCTCTTGCACTAGATGATACTCTTTTCCTCTCCATGTTCCGTGTGATGTTTCGAATTGAGTTTCATATTGGGCCAAAACACCATGAAGATGTGCTGCTGACATTCGAACAACTCTGTAATGATTAGGATCCAGTTTTTGGATCGCTGAGCAAACTGAAAAAGCAGAAAAACATTCTTGATGTAAGCACATCATGTAGTTATATAATATACATTATGAACAAGACTGACGCGTTAGGCGAACGATTTTTTTATTTTCACGGTTTTTTTTTAAATTACAATAAGAAATCAAAGTACGCGTTCGTAAGTCGGCGCCTGGTAAAAAAAACCGCGAATATATTTTCTTGAACCGTCTATGCATTTGGTCCCCTTTTGTGGAGATCTCAGCCAAGTTGTCATCGATTTGCATAAAATATTTTGGAATTAACAAAAAATCAGCAAGTAAGGAAGACATAAAAATATTGTTTTATTAACATATCTTTTATTATATTTTTAAAGGTAAACTTCTTTCGGCACGGGAGTGAATTAAAAGATAAAAAACGACAAAAATCACAAGCGAACGTACAACCTAGAGTTTCTGTGAGGAGTTGTGTCACGCTATCCCCTCAAGTAGCCGACGCGAAACCGGAATCTGAAATACGTAGTGAAGCGCGAAACATTCAAAGTATTCTAGGTGTCTCAGTCAGTAAAACTTTAATCAAAAAGCCAAAAAGAAAAATAAGAAGAAAAACTTTAGGAAAAGGTTATGTGTCATATATTTTCATGCAATGTTTGTTGTGGAAATACACTTTTTTAATGAAAAAACAATGTTGTGTTGCATTGTCTACTGCCGTAATAATTCTGGCCAAGGTTTTTACTTAAGACAAATCCCAAACGATCCTAACCTTGAGCAATTATGGATGGAGAGTATTAATCGAGATTATTGAACATCTTACTCGAAATCTGCTGTTTGTGAAGTAAAAGTTTAATTCTCAATATATAATGTGATAAAAGTCGAAAATGTACCTCATTTTTTAACGATTGGAGGTAAATTTTGACTGTAACATGTGGTTAACTTTTACTTACTATTCAATCAGTGTCTGAACATTGAATTTGACTTGCAAGTCGCGGCAATTTCAAAACATCCGATTCCGCTTTCGCAGCACCAATTAGAAGCGGAATAAGCGGTGACAGAACTCTCCCTAGAGGGACTCCAGTATAACCAAGCAAGGTCTGGATCGAGAAATCTCTCTCTCTCTCTCTCTCTTACGCACTGTTCATACCATCAATGTTTTTTTTACTGTGTCGCTTATTAATCAGTATTTTCTGATCTCAAAACTTATACACTAATTTTTTAAACAATAATCGTTTTTGTAAACCAATTTTTTACAGTTACGCTATGGATAGTTCTTTTAGATAAATTTCGTTGAGATAAGAAAATACTGAATAATGAGCGACATAGTGTAACAGATTAAAAAAAAAAATGTCTCTTCTCTTTCAAGGAAAGGGGCAAGTACATGTTTTTGAATTGTTCGAATAATTGAAAACTGTCTTCAACAATAAACATCACCTAACGATTATCAACTGCGTAATTATTTCCATAAAATAATAACTTCCGAAGATTTTTGATTTAGTGGAAAAAAATGATACAAATAGAAAATGTTTGAATAGTTGTGAAATATGTTGAGCAAAAAATATATTTTTTCAATTTTAAATAATTTTTTTATTTGTATTTTATTTTGTATTATTTTATTATTTATTAAAATTGTCCAGAAAATTTAATTTATTTGTAAGTCTAATTATTTTTCACTAAAAATACCAATAATTTAGCAAGAAAAATACACATAGCATAGCAGAAAATTGTTCGGAATTGCAAATCTTCTTCAGATTTGACAAAATCACAAAATGTGGATTTTTGCTTTAAAAAACCCTGACAGAACCGAAAAACGAAAATTGAAAAAAAATTTAATTTCTATATGTAATAATTTTCAGCGGAAATGTTATCATCAAACGTACATAATATAAAGAAGAGATTATTGGTAGATGTAATTTTCAACATTTTCCATTTGTAACATAAAACATCTTCAAGTGATGAAAAGCCAGTCATATAATTTGATTTATATTGGAATTATATTACAAATAATTTCTTCCTTTTCTTTTGCCTATTAGAAAATAAATATGAAAATAATTTTGGTGTAAATTATAGCTCGTGAAATATTGTTCAGAAAATAGTAAAATTAATTTGACCTTTTCATATATAAGAAGGAATCTAAGAAAACTGAAAACATCTACGCGCATATGCTTTCAAATGTTATTTATGAAAAAAAGTCAAAATAAATATATAAAGATATAATATTCTCTAAATAATAATCGATTAGACACGTGCACAGTATGGTCTAGTGTAACATATGTTAGCATCCTAGATGAAAATGTCGACGTAGTCATCCCCTTAAAAATCCACATGGTAATGCATTTAAATTTGATTTCTAGAAAATTACAATAAATATATAAAGATATAATATTCTCGAAATAATAATCGATTAGACTCGTGCACATTATGGTCTAATGTAACATATGTTAGCATCCCAGGTGAAAAAGTTGACGTGGCTATCCACTTAAAAATCCACGTTGTAATATATTTAAATTGGGCCTATAACAAAATATCATAACAAATAATAATATTTTTCTAGTAAATTTAGATTCAGCAACTAGTTCTAGAGTTATTTTACTTTTAATCTGTGTGTAATTTATAATATTTTCAATAATTTATTAGATATTTGATTTTCAAACTTTCAAATTTAGGATACAAATTACAAAATATCAAGCAATATATTATCAATAAATTATATATATTCACCAATAGAATCAACTAGGAACACCAAAGCGCAGAAGAGAGAATCGATGACCCTCATTTTTTCTGTTCAGATTAGAGAAGGAACTACGTAGCAATTTTTGATATATTTACTAATAGTCTTGCGCGTGCCTATTACTTTTTTATGAAACAGAATAAACCAAATACTTATTTTTTCTATGTTGATTATATTTAAGTAATTTTACAAAATACTTGCATAAAAAAATTAGAAGGCATCACAGAATGATGTCTGTAGTCTCAAATAAGAAGCTCCTCTTCATTTTTTTTCTCTGTCAAAGGAGTACATAATGGATTTCTCTTATCTTATCTGTAGGTAAATTTTGCTATCGTTATCACATAGAAAAAATTGTGAATCTAATTATAATTCAATTGATCATAATTGGCTTTTAAATTTGTTTAACAGTTAACTTATTTGTAAATTACATTGCCGTAATACATTTTTTTATTGTATAAATTGAAAGAAATGTTATATCTACTACTGCTAATAATAAATTGCGAATCGTTCGTTATAACATGTATGTGAGTATATATAAATTCTACGAATAATATTAATTTTTATTATTATATAAGTTGTACAAAATTGAAGAAAATGAATGATACATAGAATAATCGCAGTAATTATCAATCTTTAAGTTTTTAAGAAATATGATAACAAATTTTTAAGTCGTTTGTTTGCTCGGCAGTTATTACCTTTACTCTATAGCAATCCATTCGCCACTGATATTTTATTATGCATTGAGAGATGAAGTGAATTTTTGTCATAAAAAATTAATTTTTGAACTTTTATCATAAATGATCCAAGTTATTACGAAAAATCTGTTGTTGATTACGTAAAAATGAGTAAATTCTTTTATTACAAGAAGAAAATTATCCTGTCTATAAAACATTCCAGTTCTTTATAAACGTTAAAGTCTATCTTTAATTAAAAGATGAGTTAAACAAAACATTTTCAAAAAATATAATCTTTTTTCTCCTGCAAAAATTTGTTTTCAATTTATTTTAGAATAATTTTTTTAACGTATCGCATAATTCACTAAAAAAAAATATTTTCTCCCTGATATATTCTGCGACTGTATTTGTAGAACATGTCTAATTTCACATGGATTCTTTCTATAGACGAAAAATTCTATGTAAAATATTTTTCGTACAATGATTGAAAGTATAAATTTTATTGTTCAAATCCACATATGTTACATAAGTAATATTACAAAAACGTTGCACAAAGTATTTGGTGTACATCGTCGGACTTACGTCGCTTTTTATATAATATTTTTATGAAGCATAGTTTTCATCTGATAGTTAAATTTTTTTATTAGATTCTTCCTCGTTATCATTGTTTAATTGTTGTTTTAAAATGTAGATAATATCTTCCATTTGTAAAAATATTAAAGTTTAACAATTAACTGCTCCATTGGTAGTTTAAACTTGATCTTTTTGGTTTTGAATTCAACCATTTATGCAAAAAACATCAAAGCGAAAAAATATAAACTGAAAATTAATCAAATCAAATTTGGACTAACATCACATTCATTGCTCAAATTACTTAGGTGGAAATTTATGTCATTTTTTAAAAATTGGTCTTTTCTGGTAGAAAATTAATCTTTTTAGTTGAAAATTCAAATATCTGGTTAAAAATGTATGTCCATATTTCATTCAGAATTCTTCTTCTTTGATAGAAAATTAATCTTATTGCTTAAAAATTCATCTTTTTGATGGAAAATTCAAATATTTAGTTGAAAATTCAACAGTTTTGTTGAAAGCTTATGTTTTTGGCTCGAAAAATCAACATTTCTTATGACATTTTTTTATTGTTTGAAAAACCTTTCTTGATTGATAGATTCGTGTTTTTGATTTGAAGATAGTGTATTTAGTATGTTATTCCAAAATAGTGGAAAAAAAGCGTTATCGCCCAAATAAGTGTCAAATAATGTCAGTCGTGTCTTGAGCCAGAGGCCAGAATTTACAATTTCTTATTCTGAGAGCTTTCACAGCCTAATTTATTTGAAAATGTTTAATCTGACGTTTTTTGCAGCAAGACTAATTTCTAATCCAAAAAGTGACGAAAAGTCAATATGTGCATTAAAAGTTTAACTAATGTTAATACATGTTCAATTTCAATTCAATTAGTTTTTTTAACTGTAATTAATCATTCACCTGACTCTAATTGAAAATTGGATGCATTTTTAGACCACCCTAATCGACATACACCCGGAACTTATTAGGATACTTTCGAGTCGGAAACGGTGATCCAGCAATTTATTCAAAAATACCTTAGAGTTGGAAAACGGATCCCCATACACCCGGAACTAATTGAAATATTTTGAAATTGGAAACGGGAATCTAGAAACTTATTAAAATAGTTTGAAGTTGGAAACGGGCATCTAGGAACTTATTGAAATACTTTAGAGTTGAAAAAGGACTCCACATACATATCTGAAACTTATTAAAACACTTTTAACTTGGAAACTGGTATCCAGGAACTTATTGAAATACTTTGGAGTTGGAAAAGAGATCCATATACACCCGGAACTGATCAGGATACATTATAGTTGGAAACGGGGATCTAGGAAATTATTAAAATACTTCGGTTTTGCAAACGGCGATCCAGAAACTTATTGAAATACTGTGGAGTTGAAGAAAGGATCCACATACACCCGGAACTTATTAAAATACGTTGAAGTTGGAAACCCTACTAAAAAAAGTCAGCAGTCGTAAGCAAATAAGTCAGGACTTCTGACCATTTCGGACCACTTTTGTTACGTTTTTCGACAGAAATCGTCAGGAAAAGTCAGAATTCATATGAAATGTTCAGATATCCTCAGAGCTTGGGTTCAAAGGATAATCCTCTTATAAGGGGTCCAAGAATAGAATGCCATATAACCTAATCGCTATTATGTTTCCCAGATTATTCATATTATTCAGTCATATTTATTTATGCGTATTCTCTTATTACTTATATTTAGTTATTATTATTTATATACTAAATGACTCTGAAGGTGAATCTGAAAATTTAGTCCGTTTTGACGTATCTCTTTCTCTTTACAAGATACATTATATTTATCCTTAATATACATTTTCTATGAACATTTTTAGGTATCTGAATTCGTCGAAACCCGTAGTTTCTGAATTGTTAACTTTTGAATTCGTATATGCAACATTGAAAAAAAATTATTTTCAATTTTTAATCCTTTTGGGATGGCCTACCTGTGGTCCAAGTCGATGAGCTACCTGATCGGATTTGAATTAGCATATCTTCAGAAATAGTCAGACTCGTCAGGAATGGTCAGGATGTTCAGGAATCGTCAGAACTTTTGACCATTTGTGACGATTCCTGATTTCTTTTTTAGTAGGGAACAGAGATCCAGGAATGCTGCATGATGAAACTGGGAAAAATTAAAAATCAATAGTGTAATCTTTTATATAATCAAGACAGACCAATAGAATAGTATTAGAATTTATATTTGACATGAGCACAAGTAACTTTATTACTAAAATAAAGGGTACTTTTAGAATAAATGAGAAATAACCATTCCTATATATTTTCATTTTCGAACATAGTTTCAGGACCTTTTTCACTATCTGATAAAAAAAAACTCATAAGACTGAGACTCTCGGAAACCGGTTAATATAATCAGCGATCGGAACTACTATTTTTTAAAGGGTTAGGTTCACTTAGAGGTTTGACCAGGGCCTGATTCGAATCCAAGCTTTGACATTTTGCAAAGGGCTCGATTCGAACCGAACCCTTTAGAAAATTTGACGGTTTGGTTCCAACGCGAACGCCTGTCCCTTTTAGAAACCTTTATTATTGGGACGAAGATAAAAGGTTCTGATCCGTGAATATAATAAATTTATTTTAAATTTGGGCGCCATTTCGGCTCGAAAAGTTGGAATTTTTTAATTTCGACTGTAAATTTATGATCAATGCCCGAAAAAATTTTAGTATACTGAGTCTTATGGCAATCCGTCAGTTTATTAAATTTGTTATCTGTCAATTTATTGAAATTCTCCAAAATTTAGTTGTTGTTTTGGATAAAAAATCTCGAATTCTTACTTTTGATTCTAAAATCACTGTTGGCAAATCAACAAAACTCCTAGTACGGGGCTTGAAGAAATTCTTGTTAGTTTAAAAGCTTCGAGATCCCGAAACTTTCGAGCAGCTCGAAACTTTCGAGTACTCGAATGTCTTCGAGAACTCGAATTTCTTCGTGAACTCGAATGTCTTTGAGAACTCGAAACTTTCAAGAACCCGAAACTTTCGAGTAGCTCGAAAATTTCGAGAACTCGAAATTTCGAGCATGCTCGAGCTCTACTAGCCTCGATTCGAAGTTTCGAGCTTTCTGCACACCACTAGTAATTTCGTAAATTTACATTAATTTCCTACCATAAAAAATGAATGTTCAACAAAATACATGTATTTTCACCTAAAAATGATTGATTTTCTACAACAATAGTATAGGGGAAACCACCCTACTGTAGATAAACAATAATTATGAGCACAAATATGAATAAGATAATCGTCGACATTGTAACCAAAAACAGTTGAAGTTAAGGAAACGAATATTGAAAAAAGACAGAAGTAAAAAAAGAATGAATTTCTATCAAAAGAAACAAATAAAAAGAAAAATGGGTGCGAAAATGTTAGTGAAAATACCCGCAAATTTCATTTTCATTGTGAAAAACATGGAAAACCCATAAAAGTCTTAGTATTTTTCATTTATCTCGATAAATACAGAAAAAGTTGAAGCAATTTCAGACAAAACTGGTAGATCTAATCAAAATACACATTTTTGGTTCCGCACACATTTCCTCCCAGATTGATAGTTTCTGAGATAACTGCTATTGAAATGCAGTATGTACAACAGGCTTGCGTGCAGTAAGTGTTCGACCCTTCTGTGACTGGTCACAGAAATAATGCTTTGCTCATACATTCATTACCGCTAAGTTTCAAAATGTTTGAAAAGGCTTTTCAAATTTTGTTCGCAAAACTCGTGTATTGTTAGCTTCAGGGGCAGGTAAATTGAATAAATTAAATGGATTCAAATGTTTCAGAAAACAATTTTATCATCTCTATAACAAATTACATTATTTCTGGTAGAGACGCATTTTACACTGAGAAAATGTTTTCTCTGGTAAGTATCGACGGTTTGAAAATTATATATAAAAATATAATACACAATGAAAATATACTGCAATTTCTCTCTCGATTAGAATTATTTTAGTGAAATGAAATTTATCCATAATCACACTATAGTTAAAATACATTAACTTCACAAGTCAAGAAATTTTTTTCATCCACACACCCATGTATATAAAATTCAAGGATGCGGGCAAAGACAATTTTTGTTGAAAACGTTAGAAGAAAATTAAAAAAAGCGATATTTTTTCACTGTTGGTATTAATAATATATATATATTAATAATAATAAAATTTTAAACAAAAAGCTCATAGATCTCTTCAAAATTGAATGCTGAATTTCCAGAAATTAAAAAATCCAAAATCTGTCCCGAATTACGGTCTAGAAGTTATTTTGAATCGCGATTATTGATTTCACCTCATTGTGTAACTTTTCGATTCGATTTTGAAGTACGAACGAAACTGTATGTTACAAGGAGAGGTCAAACAGATCTGTTGAAATGGATCTGGTAAGATCTCGCGCTCAAGCGTAAATGCTCATACCTTGACATTTTGGAAATTATGGCCATTGAATGGAAAGAAAAAATACGTATATTATGTATTTCACTTTAATTTAGCTTGAGTATTTACAAGTTCTCGTAAGTAATTTCCATTACGTTAAATTTTTTATCCACGTGGATGATTGTGCGGGGAGGAGGTACGTTTCTTTGCAGAGGTCTTTCAAATATAGTGTTGGCTGGCAGTGGTAAGTACATGCGCAATTGAGCAGCTTCTCCACCAATCAAAATTCGAGGATCATCGGCTGGGAGTCCAGGTCTGAATCTCATTGTAGTCCAATTTCTTCCGCGACCTTGAGCGAAATATTTCATTATTGGTTCAAGGATACGTTCGTGGTTTGCGCTTCCAATGATTCTATTATTATCCTTTATTACTACATCTAAATAACGTTGTACTGGATGAAACTCTTTCATTCTATATGTTTTTTGTGGAGTTTCGACTTGAGTGTCGTATTGGGTGAAAACACCAGGAAGGTTATGTTTGAACATTCGAACCACTCTGTAAGGAAGATCAGGCTTTTCGTCCAGTGGTTCAGGTTTTACGTCCAGTGGTTCAGATTTTACGTCTGATGGTTCAGGTTTTATGTTTAGCGGGCAAACTGAAAAAGCGGAAAAGAATTTATCATGAAAATAAATCTTGTATTTATTTAATGTACACTAGAAACAAGAGTTTGTCTCTGCAATTAGCCCCTTCTGTGGATATCTCAGTCAAGTTTTCATCAATTTGCATAGAGCATTTTGGAATTAAACAAAAGTCAGCAGTTAAAAAAGACATGAAAATATTGTTTTGTTATTATATATATTTTTATTTTCCACTTGACATTGTAAAAATTCGATTTTTTAGTTGTTCAGTCGACCTGCAGCCTAAAATATTCCACCAATTCGTCTAAAAAATTCAGAATAATTTGACTAGATAAAGCTCCAATGCCATTTGTTTGTATATTTGGATTCAGCAAATAGGTCTTGAGTTATTTCACTTTCTTATGTATGTAAAATATATAATATTTTCAATAATTTATTAGGCAATTTAAAGGTTTCGATTTAACCATGCAAGGGTATCGGAAAGCAGACATATGTTTCTCAATTCAAATAAGATTGTCTATGCATTTTCTTATTAAAAGGCGTAATTTGTAGATTTAAGTTTGAAAAATTTCAAATTGAAGATAATCATGAATCAAGTAATTCAATATTATTAAATTATATATATTTACCAATAGAAGCAACGTGGAACGCCAAAGCAAAGAAAAGAGTACCAACGACCCTCATCTTATCTGTCCAGATTCGAGAATGAATTGCGTACAAATTTGTGATATTATACACAGTCACTATCCAGGGCCGCACAAAGAGGTTCGTGTGGACAAATTTCGTGACAGTCTTGAATCATGCTAAAACCAGTACAGTTTTTCTCAAGCCTGTCTATTCACGCAATACTAGCTTGGCGCTACCTATTTTTGCTACGTGTTTGATTGAAACCTTTCTGCTGTCTAGTAACAGTCTTGGAGCTATCCAGAAGTTCGTTACGAACTTGAATATATGAAAACTGTCTAGATTTTAGATAGTTTCCAGCCTATCAAGAGATCAATCAATTTAGATTTTTGGTTAGTACCAGCGGTAGGTAGCGCCTTAGCACGCCTAGCGGCACTTTGTAGCACTGCTCTGCATTATATTCTTTGTCTGATTCAAATAATTATTTTTATGAATTCAAATTAACAGATTTTAACCAAATGCATTGTTCAATAAAAGCCAATTTTTTGTTTAAATCAAACAAATTACACTAAAAAAATTATTTGTTTCAATCCATAAGGCAAATATTTTTCATTTCTTAAAATTGAATACATCTTTTTTTAATTGAAGCAACAATTTGCTTCATTCAATGATATGCATTGAACAAAATTTTTTGGTTTCATTCAAACAAACATTTTTCTAAATGTACTCCCAATAGGACTTCCGCCGGCCCTGTCGGTATCTTATTTGTCCTTTCAAATTGTTCCACATCGTAAGATGTTTAGAGGGCAAAAGCCTCCTCTTTCGAGTTATTTGTATTTGATCACTCTTTTTTTTTCCTTTTCTGACGGCAAACAAATAGGAAAGATTCACAATATACGAACAGTTTAGAGAATCTAAACTAAACTTTATGTAACGTTATCAGTAATATTTGCCACAGGTGTCGAAAAGACTTGAAAATATTGTTATGAATTTCCGTGAAACCTTACATAAAACGCCAACGTTTATTTTTAAGCTTATGAATCATTTGTACTGAATAATTCTTCCTGATATACGAGTAGCAGAGACTATGAAACTATGAAACGCTTTACATTTCTAAGATTTGTTGGTTTATTTATGTTGTGAATTTTCCCCCCTCAGTTGAAACGTAGTTTATGCAAAATTGAAACATTTAATATTAACTAGAATCATGGGTCTTCCTAAATCCCAGGTGTTCGGGGAAATATTTTTAAATTTGTAAAGCCTTTAAACATATTCGAAGTTTTCCCATCCACGTGAAACGAAGGTCGTAATTTTAATTTAATTTGAATTAACAATGGCTTATTTTATTTCCTGAACGATTCTTTACTATTTTTGACGTTTTTATAAAACTCTTTTATGTAGAAATTAGTCAAGTTATTCTTTATTATTCACTTTACAAATTAAAAGTAAATTAATTTAAATGAAATTGAAATTTTCCGAATAATATTAAATGAAAACACAATAAATAAATTAAGGAATAAAATGAGCTAAAGTGAACTCTTACCTATTTCAAGGGCCGCGAAACGTAAACATTTGAGTATTTTAAGGCTGGATGGACCCCCACCGCTACCGCGAGTCGTCAGGTGATTTTGTCAAGTGACGTTCATTGGCTGCTCGCCCTGTATCTATGCGCGCACTGTAAGCATGCGTGAGTCATTGAATTTGCGCATCATGCATTTCAATGTTTTTCAAGTGTTTTTCTTGACGTACGACAAATTAAACTATTCTCTGTTTTGTTGAGAATTTATCTTTTTTAGTTGAAAATTCATATATTTTGTTGAAAATTTGTCTTTTTTCGTAGAAATATAACCTTTTTGGTTGAAAATTCATATATTTTGTTAAAAATTATTCTTTTTGGTTGAAATTTTAAATAAAAATGTAACTGTTCAATTTTTCGTCGAAATTTTTTTAGAGACATTCTTTTTGGTTGAAAATTTACCTATGTGGTCGAAAATTTAATTGTTTCGTTAACAATTTATTATATTTGGTTAAAAACTTATTTCTCTAACTTGAGGTCAAACTATTCTATTTTTTGTTAAAAATTTACCTTCTTTAGTAGAAAATTCATCTATTTTGTTGAAAATTTGTCTTTTTTGGTATCAATTTAACATTTTTTGTTGAAAATGTATGTATTTGCTTGAGTATTTATTTTTTTGATTCAAGCTGCATAATTTTAGTTAAAAATTAATTTCTTGGGTCAAAAATACAACAAATTTGGTTGAAAACTTGTTTTTTTTTTGTTGAAAATTCGAATTTTTGTGTTCAATTTAACAGTTATTGAAAGTTTTTATTTAATTGATCCTGAGAATCAATTGATAAAATGATAAAAGTATTTGAAATATTTTAAGGTATTTTTCAAATTCCTTGGCATTTTCAAGAGCTTAAAAAAATTTAAAGAGATTTCAAAATAATTTCAAGGATTTTATATATTTTAGGCTATTTCAAAAGATTACAATAGAATTTTTAATTGATTTCAGTAATTTAATGAGATTTCAAAGGATTTGAAATATTTTAGGAAATTTTAAACGATTTCCAGAATTTTTTTATTGAAATATTTGAGGGTATTTCAAAACATTTCAAGGCATTTTCAAGAGATTTTAACAATTTCAAGGAATTTCCAAGGGTTTTAATAATTTTAAGGCATTTTAAGAGACTTTAATATTTTAATAGACTTCAAAGAATTTATTCACAAGAAGTGAGGGATTTCGTAGGGTTTCAAAGATTTGAAGAGATTTGCAAATATTTTTTGCAATTTATTTGGAATTTGCCCTGAATTCTTATTAATTTATCCTGAATTATTTTTAAAAAAATGTCAAGTCTTCTAAATTCACTCAGTTCTACTCAATTTAATTATGTTTTTCATATTTTTGAATTGTTTTCAATTCAATTGTTTGCTTTTTTAATTCAGCTTGACTTTTTATGAATTTCCTCTCATTCTTCTCATTTCTCTTAAATTTCTCTAAATTCATTCCAATTTTATTGTTATCAACGGAATTTTTTCAACTTTAAGGATTTTTTCGACTTGAACCATTTTGTCGATTTTTAAAATATTTTCAACTTCATTTTAATTATTTTGAATTTAACTTGAATTGTTTTGTATTCATTAGTCAATTCTTTGGTTATAAATTAGTAGAACTTCAAAGATTTGAAGAGATTTTACATTTTTTTCGGAATTCACCCTGAATTCTTTAAAATTTTTAAATTTACTTGAATTCTTCTAAATTCACTGAATTCTTTGAAAAACTTTGAAAAAATATTCAATGATTTTTTAAAATTATTTTTAAGTTTTTATTTAATTGATCCTAAATTTTCTTAACCTCGCCTTGAATTCTTAGGCATTTCATCAAATTCTTTTGAATTCCCTTGAAGTTTTGTAGGCTCATTTCAAATTTACTGAATTCAATTAAGTTTTTTTTCATATTTTCAAATTGTTTTTGGATTTTTTTGAATTCACCTGGAATTTTTATAAATTTAATTGAATAACACTAAATAATAATGAAGTGTGAAAAGTTAACTTGAAATTAGAAAGTTAAAAATTGTGTTTTTTCAAATGAAAATTAAATTATCTGAAATTGGCACCTCAGTAATTGAATAATTTTCTTAATTTTGAATGGTTACAATTTTTTTTTAAATTTGCAATTAAAATCGCAATGTTTGAATTTTTAAAAGAATAATCAAGTATAATTAACGATTTGAAAGCTGTTAATTGAAAAAAGATGCAATTTACATAAGATATTTGAAATTGTTAAGGGTTTGAGTATAAAAAAGTTTTAATATCACAATTCTTGGTGTCTGAAACATTTTTTTAGTTTTAAATGAAGTTCGGATTCGTTTAATTTTCAATTTTAATTTCTCATTAAAAATTTACATTTTATTTGAACGTTTTCTTTTAGACTAATTCAAGTTTAAAGATTTATAATTGAACATTTTTGCATTTTGAACTTGAAAATTACGAGGAATTAATTTTTTGATCTTAGAATAATTTGTGTAATCAAATTTTAATGTTAAATTATAATTCTGTATGCAATAATAATTTTTAATTCTAAATTTGCAGAAACTTTGAATTTGAAAAATTCAAATTCAAAAGTTTTTAGTTTTTAATTATTCAATTTTGAGCGCTTTTAATCAGAAATAATACAATTTCAATTCCTTTGAATTGTAAGTGATTTTCAAAATTTTAATCTGAAATTAATTAATTTATTTAATTTACTCTGAAATTGTTCAATTTTGAGAGTTCCTGACTGAAAATTTTTCAATTTCAAACATTTAGTTTCAATATTATCAATTTGAAACACTTTTACTTAGAAATAGGACAAGTTAGATTCCTTTTCATTTGAATCGAAATATCGTTCTTGTAAAAAATTTGACTTAATCTATAAAAAATATTTGATTTTGAACGTTTTCAATTCAAAATCGTTCAATATATTTTTTTTTAATTTCAAACGTTTCTATTTCGAAATTATTGCTTATTCTTTCAAAACATTTCTGAACTTAATATTTCAAATTTTTTTAAATAATGGATTTTTAAATCATTTATATTTTTAGTGTGCATTTCCTCCTAGTCAATAATAATTAAAAAAATTTTAGGATTAATTCATCAATACTTTCCATATTTACAGTTAAAATAAAAAATTTTCATTCCAGATATCCAATAAATAAATTACCAGATCTATGATAAATTAGGCAGATTCTATACTTTCAGTCCCAGAATTAAAAAAAAAAAATTTCTTCAGACTTCGTTTTTTTTTACCTTTTAATTCAGATATTCAAATTTTCTTTCCCGATTTTGTAATTTCTGTAAGTGATCCTTTGAATAATTGTCAAGAATAATAATTTTTAAATTTAAATTCGAAATTATTTTATTCCATTTATACAATATTTTATATTAACATTCTTACAAAATTAGAATTCTAATTTTTAACGATGAATTTTCATGGAAAATGAAAAATCAGGAAATTAAAAAAATGAAATTTTGCGGTCAATACCAGAATCTGGAAAGGAAATTTGAATAACTAATTTAATTTAAAAACTTTCGATGTTTAAAGAAAAGTTTCTATTTCTTAAAAACAAACGTAAAAATGTAAATAATATAATCATCTCTAAATAATTTTTTTTTTCTCAAATGGTAAAAATACGTTTTGCCTAATAATTTGAAATGGATCCGGTCAAATATTAAATTATCTTGAAGCCATTTTTCTTCAGGTTTAATTTTAGCAAAAAATGCGATATTTATTTTATTTAACAAAATTGTTGATAAAACAATTAAAGGAATAAAAAAAGCGATTGATGATCGGGAATTTTTTTCCTGGATAAAAATGGCCACCTTGAACTACCAAATCAAATATATTCTTTTAAAATTCTTCCAGTATTATATCAAGATTTATTAAATATATAAATAAATAAAAATTCCTCGTATCCTAATAGTTTTTTTTCTTACAAGCTCTACAATCCAGAGAATGTTTATTTATCAAAACATGGAGGTGGTGCTGGAAATAACTGGGCTTCTGGATACCATCAGGGAGAGAAGCTTCAAGAGGAAATTTTCGATATCCTGGATCGAGAAGCAGATGGAAGTGATAGTTTAGAGGTACATTTTTTCATACAAAGTTAACAGATTTTTGGCCAAGCTTAGGCGATTTTGAGCGATGCCACTATTTTGGAAAAAGCCAATAATTCCATTATTTCACAATTTTTCGCTAACAAAAAAATATATAATTTCAAATTATTCAATTGTTGAGATTTATATTTTGAAGGTATATAATTTTTAACATTTTTTTTATTAGTTCAATTTTGAAGATTTAAATTTTATCATTCTTGAATTTTAACAAGTTGTAATTTTAAATTCTTCAATTTTTCAGATTTAGAATTCAAAGTTATACAATTTTTAAGAGTTAGAATTGAATACACTTTCCTTTAAAGATGTATGAATAAAAATTCCTAATTTTTAAATTATCCAAATTCAATTTAATTGTAAATTTTCAAACTTAAAAACTTTTCAATTTTGAAGATTTACAATGGAAAATTCTTTAATTTTTTTAATTTGAAAACTTTTCACATTTAAAAATGTATAAATAAAAATTCTTATATTTTGAAGTTTTTTCAGATCAGAAATCAAGTTTTTAATTATAAATTTTCCAAATTGATTGCATTTCAAATCTGAATAATAAAAATTACACAATTTTTAATTGTCAAACTTGAAACTTGCATCATTTTTAATTCAAAATTTTCAAAATTGAAGCTTTAATTTTGAAGATTTATAATGGAAGAATTTTTTTAATTTTTGCTAATTAATGTTCCCACTCAAGTTAAATTAAAGACGAATTAATTAAGTTATATTAATTATTATAGTTTTTTCATGATTAATTTAAAAAATGATTTTTATATTTATTTATTTATTTTATTTTATTATTATTTTATTTTTATTTATTTTAAAAATGATTTTTTATTTTCTTGAGAATGTATGTTTTTTTGGTAGAAAATTAATCTTCTGTGTTGAAAATTCACCTTTTTTATTGAAAAGTTTACTATTTGGTTCAAAATTCAACTGTTTTGGAGAAAGCTAATCTTTTTGGTTAAAAATTCAACCCTTTGGTTGAATATTAATCTTTTTTGGTTGAGTATTAAAGTATTTGTTTGAAAAATTATTTTGTGGGTTAAAACCAGCTGTTTTCTCTATAAATTAAAATCTTTTTTTGTTGAAATATCAACTATTAAATTTTTTTTTGAAAATTCATCTTGTTAGGTTCAAAATTAAAACTCCTTGGTTGAAAGTTAAACTATTTTCCTAAAAGTTTATTTTTTTGTTGAATATTCATAATTTTAGTTGAAAATCCTTTTTTTTTTGTTAAAATTTAATTTTTTAAAAATGAAAATTGAACTTTTTTGTAGAAAATTCAACTATTCGGTACAAAATTAAACTAATTTATAGAATATTCATTTTTTTGTGTTGAAAACTAATTTTCTTAAATGAAAATTTAACTAGTCCATTTTTTGTCAAAAACTTATCTTTTTTAGTTTAAAAATTCAACTATTCAGTTAAAAAATTGTAGAATCGAAAAAAATATGAACTAAAAATTAATTAAATGAAAATGCAACTGTTTGGTTAAAAATGATTTTGTTTTATTTGAAGATTCAAGTATTTTATTGAAAATTAATTTTTTTAGGTTGAAAATTCAAATGTTTCGTGGAAAATTCGTCTTTTCCACTTGCAGATTCAACAATTTGGTACAAAATTAAACTATTTTGTTGAAAAATGCTTTTTTTATTTTTGGTTGAAAATTAATTTTTTTAATTGTAAATTCAACTATTCCATTTTTAGTTTAAAATTGATTTTTTTTTTAATTAAACATTCAACTTGGTTTAAAATGTTTCTGTTTTAATTGAGGATTCAAGTATTTTGTTGAAAATTTGTTTTTGTTAGTTGTTTTTCAATAAGCAACTGTTTTTATTTTAAATTCAACTATTTTTTTGTTGAAAATTAAACTTCTAGGTTGAAAGTTGGTTGAAGATTCACATCTTTAGTTGAAAATTCGATTTTTGTAATTAAAAATTAACATTTTTTTAACTGAAAATGTAACTTTTTTATTGAAAATTTATATTCTCGGGATGAAAATTCAATAGTTTTGTAGAAAATTTGTCTTTTTGCCTTGAAAATTCAATAATTTGGTAGAAAATTAAACTGCTTTGTATAAAATTCGTTTCTTTAGTTAAAATTTAATTTTCCTAAATGAAAATGTAAAAATTCAGCTTGATTGAAAATAATCTTGTTTTATTTGAGGATTCAAGTATTTTGTTGACAATTCCTTTTTTTTTGTTTGTGAGTGAACGAGTGATTTTTATTTTAAATTTAAATATTTTTTTTGTTAAAACATCAACTATTACATTTTTGGTTAAAAATTAATTTTTCAACTGAAAATGTAACTGTTTTGTTGACAATTCATATTTTTGGGTTGTAAATTCAACTATTTAGGAATTTGAAACGGTTTAAATTGAATATAATATTTAAGAATTTGAAGCGGTTTAAATTAAATTTAATATATTACATTAATTTCACCTAAGTATTCACTGAATTTTAAGTGTAAGATAAAATAAATTTTTGAATTATTATTTAAATTTATGAACTTTAGGGATAAAATGAAGAAATGATTAATTATGTTTTTAGTATTATTTAATTAATCGATAGTTCTAATATATTTAAAAATATATTTAATAATATATTTAATAATGTCATCGCTCAAAAAAAGTGCGAAATAGTATCAATAGTGTGATGAGTCCGAAGGCTGAGAAAGTTTCAATATTTTTAATTTTAATTTTAAATTTAATTAATTAATTATTTTATTTAATTTAAAAAATTTGTTTTTGTTTTACAGGGTTTTGTGCTATGTCACTCAATAGCTGGTGGAACCGGATCCGGAATGGGATCGTTCATGTTGGAATCTTTGGCTGACAGATTTCCAAAAAAGTTAATTGAGACATATAGTGTCTTTCCAAATCAAGATGAAATAAGGTACCAAGAAATTATTAATTTTTTATGCTTTTTGCATAAGAAAAAGAAAGTATTTCTTAAATCCAAATTTCTAAAATTACAGCGATGTCGTCGTTCAACCCTACAATTCTTTACTCACCTTGAAGAGATTAACGCAGTGTGCTGATTGCGTTGTGGTTTTAGATAACACAGCTTTAAACAGAATTGCATCGGATAGGCTGCACATTCAAAATCCAAGTTTTACACAAATTAATAAGTTGGTTTCGACGATCATGTCTGTCAGCACAACAACACTCAGGTAAAGTTTGAATTTATCTACGAAATTGTTGGAATTAAAAAAAAACAAGACTCAAGCCATTAAATTTGGACTTGAATGTCTCAATTTAAGTTTAAACAAATATATTTAAAAAGAGGAAAGAAAAAGGTAGCAACCTTAAAATCTTCTGCCTTCTTTTTTTCTCTGTGTTTTTTTATTTCTATTTTTTTTACATCACGATAAAAAAAATATTTACAGTCTGATCTGGGATTTAACTCTTTTGTTGAAAGTGGAACTACTTTGTTCGAAATTCATTTTTTTTCAAAATAAATTCTTTTGAATGAAAATTTAACTATTCCATGTTTGGTTGAAAATATATCTTCTTCAGTTAAAAATTAGTTGTTTTTTTTTTGGTTGAATTCAACTATTTTTTAATTAAATGTTTAATTTAACTGTTTTTTTTATTGTAATTAAAATATTTTTTGGCTGAAATATCAACTACTATTACATTTTTGTTCAGAATTCATCTTTTTTGGTTGGAAATAAAACTACTTCGTTGAAAGTGGAACTACTTTGTTAGAAATTCATTTGTTTGGTAGATGATTCATCATTTTGATTTAAAAACCTTTTTTTTTGTTCAATTTTTTTTTCTTTGTTTTTTAATTCATTTTTTTAATGAAAATTTAACCATGCCATGCTTGGTTGAAAATTTACCTTTTTCAGTTGAAAAATTCAAATATATGATTGAAAATTCGTCTTTTTTTGGTTGAATTCAACTGTTCTTGGATTAAAATTAAAAAATCTTTTTTGGTTGGAAATTAGAATACTTATTTGAAGGTGGAACTGTTTGGTTCGAAATTCATATTTTTTTATAATTCATCATTTTGGTTGAAAATCCCCTTTTATTTGTTAAAAATTTAACTATTCCGTTGAAATTTATGCATATATTTTTTTTAATTAATTTTTTAAATGAAAATTTAACTATTCCATGTTTGGTTCAAAATTTATCTTCTTAGTTAAAAATGTCTATATTTTGTTGAAAATTAATATTTTTGCTTGAAAATTAATCTTTTTGTTTGAACATTTATCTTCTTGGTTGAAAAATCATTTCTTTGGTTAAAAATTTAATGACTAGGTTGAACATTTTTTTAATAATGCAAATATTTGTTTGAAAATTCTTCTTTTCTTAGTTGAATTCAACTGTTTTTGGATTAAAATGGAAATCTTTTTTTATTCGAAATTAATAAAAATTCGTCTTTTTTGGTAGAATTCAACTGTTCTTTGAGTTAAATTAAAATCTTTTATGGTTGAAATATCAACAATTACATTTTTCGTTGAGAATTCGTATTTTTGGTTTGAAATTAAACTAATTATTTGAAAGTGGGAATACTTTGTTCGAAATTAATTGTTTTGTTGGTGATTGATTAATTTGATTAAAAACTTTTTTTTTATTCCAAATGTAACCATTTTGTTGAAAATTCGTTTTTTTCTGGGTTGAATTCAACTGTTTTTGGATTAAAATAAAAATATTTTTTGGTTGAAGTATTAACTGTTACACTTTTCATTGAGAATTCATATTTTTTGGCTGAAAATTAAACTACTTATTTCAAAATGGAACTACATTGTTCGAAACTCATATTTCTTGTTTATGATTCATCTTTTTGGTTATAAAACCTTTTTTTTTGTTAAAAATTGAACAATTTTGTTGAAAATTATATTTGTTTGTTGAAAATTAATTTTTTTTTTAATGCAAATTGAATAATTCCAGGTTTGGTTAAAATTGGTCTCCTTTAGTTAAAAATTAATATTTTTGTTAGAAAATTAATATTTTTGGTTGGAAATCTAACTATTAGGTTGACAATTCCTTAAAAAATGCAAATATTTATTTAAAAATTCGTCTTTTTTGGTTGAATTCAACTGTTTTTGAATAAAAATAAAAATATTTTTTGGCTCAAATATCAACTATTACATTTTTGTTGAGAATTTATCTTTTTTGGTTGGAAATTAAACTACTTAGTTAAAAGTGAAACAACTTTGTTCGATATTCATTTTTTTTATGATTCATGATTTTAGTTGAAAAACCTTTTTTTGTTCAAAATGTAACTATTTCATTGAAAATTATATATGTATATATTTTTTTAAATTATTTTTGTTAATGAAAATTGAACTATTTCATGTTTGGTTTAAAGTTTATCTTCTTCAGTTAAAAATTCCTATATTTTATTGAAAATTAAAATTTTTTGTTAGAAAATGAATCTTTTTGGTTGAAAATTTATCTTCTGGGTTGAAAAATCATTTCTTTGTTTAAAAATCTAATTATTAGGTTGAAAATTTCTTTAAAAATGCAGATATTTGTTTGAAAATTCTTCTTTTCGTAGTTGAATTCAACTGTTTTTGGATTAAAATGGAAATCTTTTTTTTTCGAAATTAATTTTTTTGGTTGATGATTTATTAGTTTGATGGAAAACCCGTTTTCTTGTTTGTTCAAAATTATTTTTTTCGGGTTGAAAATTTGTCTCCTTCAGTTGAAAAATCAACTATTTTTTTGAAAATTCCTTTTTTTTTGTTGAATTCAACTATTTTTATATTAAAATTATCATTATATTTTGGTTGAAATGCCAACTATTACATTTTTTTTGAGAATTCATTTTTTTTTGGCTGGAAATTAAACTAGTTACTTCAATGTGGATCTAATTTGTTCGCAATTCATTTTTTTTTTTTTCGATGATTGATTATTTTCATTGAAAAACCTTTAGTTGTGTTCAAAATTTAACTATTTTGTTCAAAATTATTTTTTTTTAATTAAAATTTAACTATTCCATGCTTGGTTGAAAATTCGTAGTTGAAAATTCAACTATGTGGTTAAAAATTTAACTATTTGGTTAAAAATTTAACTACTTGGTTAAATATATTTTTTTTTAATCCAACTGTTCTTTGATTAAAATTAAAATCTTTTGGTTGAAATATCAACAATTACATTTTTCGTTGAGAATTCATATTTTTTGGTTGGAAATTAAACTACTTATTTGAAAGTGGAACTACTTTATTCGAAATTCATTTTGTTGTTGATAATTGATTATTTTAATTGAAAAACCCTTTTTTTTTGTTAAAAATGTAACTATTTTTTTGAAAATTCGTTTTTTTTTAATTTAACTATTTTTGGATTAAAATTGAAATCTTTTTCGGTTAAGATACCAACTATTAGGTACATATTTATTGAGAATTCATCTTTTTTGTCTGAAAATTAAACTACTTAGTTGAAAGTGGATCTACTTTGTTCGAAATTAATTTTTTTTGGTTGAAAATTTATTATTTTGATTGAAAAACCTTTATGTATGTTCAAAATTGAACTATTTTGTTCAACATTCAAATTAAAATCTTTTTTGGCTGAAAATTAAACTACTTATTTGAAAATGGAACTACATTGTTCGAAAGTCATATTTTTTGTTTATGATTCATTTTTTTGGTTAAAAAACCTTTTTTTTTTGTTAAAAATTTAACTATTTTGTTGAAAATTAATTTTTTTTAATGCAAATTGAAATATTCCATGTTTGGTTGAAATTTGTCTCCTTTAGTTAAAAATTAATATTTTTGTTAGAAATTTAATATTTTTGGTTGGACATTTATCTTCTTGGCTGAAAAATTATTTCTTTGGTTGGAAATCTAACTATTAGGTTGAAAATTCCTTTGGAAATGCAAATATTTTTTGGAAGGTTCGTCTTCTTTTGGTTGTATTCGACAGTTTTTGGATTAAAATAAAAATATTTTTGGGTTGAAATATCAACTATTACATTTTTGTTGAGAATTTATATTTTTTGGTTGGAAATTAAACTACTTAGTTGAAAGTGAAACAAATTTGTTTGATATTTATTTCTTTATGATTCATGATTTTAGTTGAAAACCCTTTTTTTGTTCAAAATTTAGCTATTTTGTTGAAAATTATTATTATTTTTTGTTTGAAAATGTTTTTTTTTTGGGTTGAAAATTGATTTTTTAAATTAAAATTTAACTGTTCCATATTTGGTTAACAATTTATGTTTTTCAGTCAAAAATTCCTGCATTTTATGTAAAATTAAACTTTTTCGATAGAAAATTAATCTTGCTGGTTGAAAATTGAATGATTAGGTTGAAAATTCCTCTAAAAATGCAAATATTTGTTTGAAAATTCGTCTTTTTTTATTTGAATTCAACTGTTTTTGGATTAAAATTAATTTTTTTTTTTGCTGAAATATCAACTATTACATTTTTCTTAAGAATTAATATTCTTTGGTTGGAAATAAAAATGTAGTTAGTTGAAAGTGGATCTAATTTGTTCGAAATTAATTTTTTAAGTAGTTGATTCATCATTTTGATTGAAATCCCTTTTTTTTTGTTCAAAATTTAACTATTTTGTTGAAAATTATTTTTTTTTAACGAAAATTTAACTGTTCCATATTTGGTTATTTTCTTCAGTTGAAAATTCCTGTTTTTTATTGAAAATTAATATTTTTTCGTAATAAATTAATCTTGTTAATTGAAAATTTATCTTCTTGGTTAACAATTCATTTCTTTGTTTGAACATTTAACTATTAGGTTGAAAATTCCTTTAAAAATTCAAATATTTATTTAAAAATTCGTCTTTTTTGGTTGAATTCAACTGTTTTTGGATTAAAATAAAAATATTTTTTGGCTGAAATTTCAACTATTACATTTTTATGAAGAATTTATTTTTTTTTGGTTGGAAATAAAACTACTTAGTTGAAAGTTGGACTACTTTGTTCGAAATTCATTTATTTAGTAGATGATTCATAATTTTTATTGAAAACCCTTTTGTTTTGTTCAAAATTTCTTTTTTAAATTAATTCTTTTGAATGAAAATTTTACTTTTCCATGCTTGGTTGAAAATATATCTTCTTGAGTTGAAAATTTGTCCTTTTTAGGTTGAATTCAATTAATTTCAGATTAGAATTAAAATATTTTTTATTTGAAATATCAACTATTACATTTTTCGTTGAGAATTCATATTTTCTTATTGGAAATAAAAAACAACTTTGTTCGAAATTCATTGTTTTTATTTGATGCTTCATAATTTTAGTTGAAAAATGTTTGCTTTGTTGAAAATTGAACTATTTTGTTGAAATTTTGTTTGAAAATTAATTGAAAAATTAATAATTCTTCCAGATATTAAATATAATTGTGTCTTAAATTTCCAGATACCCTTCGTATATGAACAATGATTTAGTGGGTTTGATAGCACCATTAATACCAACTCCCCGACTTCATTTTCTGATGACAGGATATACACCACTTACCACTGATCAAGAGGTATTTTTACATTCTTAAGTTAAGTTAAAAATTAATTAAATTAATCTTTTTGCATACCAGGGCCTAAAATGTTGAGAAAAATTTCCAGTTTTCTATCCTAATATTTTTAAAGTATTAAAAATGAACTTCAATGTTTATTTAAACTATTATTCTTTAGTTTATAAATTATCTAAATTACTTTTTATTTATCGCAGGCTTCACAGACTTTCCCCTATTTCCCTCTCTTCCACTTTTTCTTATTTTTCCACTTAAATGCGAACTGAATTAATAGAAACCAATAAGAAAATCCAACTATTTTTGGTTGAAAGTTCATTTTTATTATTTTATTATATGATTTGGTTGAAACTTTAATTATTTTCTAGAAAATCCGAGTATTTTTAGTTGAAAGTTAATTATTTAATTCTTCTTGATCGAAAAGTCTACTATTATATTTTTGAGTGAGACTTCATCTTTTTTGGTTAAAAATTGTATTATTTGTTTGAAAATTTAATTATTTTTTGAAACAGTAATCCTTTTCGGTTGAACATTAATCTTTTTTGGTTGAGGAGTAATTATTTTCTTGAAAATTCATCTTTTTGGTTTGAAAATTCATCTCTTTGGTAGATAATGTAACTATTTTGTTGAAAATTAATGTATTTTGTTGAAAATTTGGCATTTTTTATTGAGGATACAACTATGTTATTGAAAATTCGTCTTTTTGGATGAAGTCAACTGTTTTTGATTTAAAATTAAAATCTTTTCCGGTTGATATATCAGTTACTAAATTTTTCATTGAGATTTCATTTCTTTTTTGAAGATTTATAATTTTAGTTCAAAATTGACCTCTTTGTTTGATAATGTAACTATTTGGTTGAAAATTGAACTATTTTGTTGGAAATTCGATTTTTTTGTGTCGAGAATTAATTTTCTTTAACTAAAAATTTAATTAATCGAGTTTTGGTTGAAAATTGATCGTTTTTGTTCAAAATTCATCTATTTCATTGAAAATGCAATATTTTTACTTGAAATGTTAGGAATTTAAAGCGTTTGAAACTTAATAATTTGATATAGTACGTACATTAATTTTATTAAAAAGATGTATTCCCATAATAATATAATTAATAATTATTTCTTTGATTGAAAAATAGTTTTCTTTAAATTGAGAGTTCATTTTCTTTACTGAAAATTTAATTATTTTGTTTTAAGCTCAAAATGTGTCTGTTTTATGTAAAAATTCAACTGTTTTATTGAAAATTTATCTTTTTTAGTTGAAAATTCATGTATTATGGTAGAAATTTGGTCATTTTTGGTAGAAAATTAATCTTTTGGGTTGACAATTCAATTATTCGGTCAGAAATAAATTTTTTGGTTGATCATACATTATTTTAGTTAAAACTTCACTTCTGTGACTGAAAATATAACTATTCTATTTTTGGTTAAAAATTCATTTCTTTGATTGAAAAATTAACTATTTTGTTGAAAAATATTTTTTTTGTTTTGAATATTTATCTTTTTTAGTTGTGAAATTCATATATTTTGTTGAAAATTTGTCTTTTTTCTAGAAAATTCATCTTTTGGGTTGAAAATTCAACTGTTTAGTTAAAAATTAATATCTTTGTTTTGAAATTTAATTAATTTGTTGAAAATTAGCTTTTTTAGATGAAAATTATTTTTTTTTTATCTGAAAATGTAACTATTCCATTTCTGCTTAAAAAATTTCTTTTTTACTAAAAAGTTCATTTATTTAGTTAAAAATTCTTCTTTCTTGGGTTGAAAATTCAATCACTATTTTGTTAAAAATTCGTTTTTTTTATTAAAAATTAATTTTCTAATCTAAAAATTTTATTATTTGATTTTCGGATGAATATTCATTTTTTTCGTTGGAATTTTAACCAATTTGTTGAAAATTCGATTTTTTGTTTAGTTGAAAATTTATTTGTTTAACTGATAATCGAACTATTCTATTTTTGGTTGAAAATGTATCTTTTTCAGTGGAAAATTCATATATTTTGTTGAAAATTGGTCTTTTTGGTATAAAATTTATATTTTGGGTTCAAAATTCAACTATTTGCTTACAAATACATTTTTTGGTTAAAGATTCATCATTTTAGTTAACAATTAATTTCTTTTGTTGAAAATTTAATTAATTTGTTGAAAATTCGCATTTTTATTTGAAAATTAATTTTTTTAGCTGACAATATAACCATTTCATTTTTGCTTAAAGAGTGATCTTTTTTAGTTAAAAATGTATTTTTTTGATTGGAAACTGAATTATTTTTGTAGAAAATTCATATCATAGTTTGTTCATTGTTTTAAATATTTTTTTATATTTTACATTTTTTTCATATATTCATTTTTTTTTAATTCATATTTTCGGGTTGAAAACTCCACTGTTTTGCAGGAAATTCACTTTTTCGGCTTGATAATTCAATATTTTGAATGAAATTTTTTTCTTTATTGACTGAAAATTCTTTTTTTTTTTAAATTGAACTATTTTGTGGAAAATTAGTTTTTTTTTGTGTTGTAAATCTATTTTTCTAAGTGAAAATTGAACTATTCTATTTTTTGATGAAAATTGATATTTTTTAGTTGAAAATTCATATATTATGTTGAAAATTTATCTTCTTTGGTAGAAAATACATTTTTTTAGTTGAAATTGCAAATATTTGGTTACAAATAATTTATTTTAATTGAAGATTCATCATTTTGATTAAAAAGTAATTTCTTTTGTTGAAAAATTAACTACTTTAATTAATTTTTAAATTTTTGTATTTGAAAATGTTACTATTCCATTTTTGCTTAAAGATTGATCTTTTTTAGTTAAAAATTAATTTCTTTTGTTGTCAATCATTTTGGTTGAAAATTATATCATATTTCTTTATTTTTTTAAATATTTTTTTATATCATTTTTATTTATTTATTTTTTTAAATGCATATTTTTGTTGAAAATTTGTTTTTGGTAGAAAATTTATCTTTTGAGTTCAAAATTCAACTATTTGGTTACAAATAATTTTTTTGTTTTTTTGAAGATTCATTATTTTAGTTAAAAATTTATTTATTTTGTTGAAAATTTAATTAATTTGATAAAAATTCACTTTTGTAGTTAAAAATTAATTTTTTAGCTTTAAATGTAGCTATTCCATTTTTGTTGAAAAACTCATATTTTTGGGGGTAAAAATTCAATTTTTTTGTTAATAATTCATATTTTCTGCTTGAAAACTCAACTGTTTTGCAGAAAATTCGCTTTTTCGGCTTGAAAATTCAGCGTTTTGAATGACATTTTTTCTTCAGTGACTGAAAAATCTTTTTTGGTTGAAAATTGAACTATTTTGTGGAAAATTCGTTTTTTTGTTGTTGAAATTCTATTTTTCTAATTGAAAATTAAACTATTCTATTTTTGTTTGAAAATTGATCTTTTTTAGTTGAAAATTCATGTATTTTGTTGAAAATTTGTCTTTTTTTTATAGAAAATTCATCTTTTGATTTGAAATTTCAACTATTTGGTTACAAATAATTTCTTTTGGTTGGAGATTCATCATTTTGGTTAAAAATTCATTTTTTTTGTTGAATTTCGTTCTTTTTGCTTGAAAATTAATTTTTTTAGCTGAAAATATAACCATTCCATTTTTGCTTAAAGATTGGTCTTTTTTTCATCCTCCTGTTTGTGGACAAGAAGGGAGTACATTCCATCATCCGCTAAATGTTCCACGGTATACGATTGAGCTTGCTTCAGCTGATACACTCCGAGTGTGATTCTTGAAACCAAAGAATCATCTATCAGTAATTCAGCATGAATGGGCATTATATTTTCTCAAAACTGCTTTTAATAGAACATTAACCATTTAGTCAAAGGTGTGAGATAGTTGTCGAGACTTTTCGATTAAAAAGCTTCAGATTACAGACGCAAAAGAGGCGGGTTCTTCTGAAGATGCCACCAATTTAGTTTAGTAAATTATTTAGTAACTGGAAATTTCCAAGCAATTTTATTTGATGATATCATATATTTCTGAATGTTTCTAAATATTATTGATGAATGAAAAAATTTTAATTGTACATATTTTTTAATATTGAAAAATAAATCTGGTTTCAACATTTTGCTATCACACTATAATTTGTAAACTTTTTCACACATTCAAAGAGATGAGGAAACCAAAATTATGGACAAAGACTTAGAATATTCTAATAGAGATAATAGAGATTTATAGTTCAATACAGGAAAATTCGAATCTTTCGTTGTCAGTTTCAAAGATAAAAAAATCTCGTCTAAAATCTTAAAAAAAGGCCTTTCCCTGAAATTTTATTGATACAACTTTTCCTAAGCAGCACCTGAAGTATCAGAAAACCGAACTTGATCAAACTTTGTCCGAAACTAACAAGTTGCTCCTAGATAATAATCAAGCGACTGCCTTATTTTTGTAGATAATTTTCTAATTGGTATTGTACATTAGGGTGGTCCAAAAACGCATTGGAAAAAATTGCCCCATGAAGTTTAGTACGTATTTCGCATGAGAAAAAAAATATGTTTTTGTGAATTTTTTCCAGAGGCGTCTATATTAGCTGAATGGAGTTAAAACTCCACGTTTTTTCATAATTAGCTATAGTATACAAATGAAGAATTACTTTTTAAATATTGCCCCACTAAATCTGTTTCATGGTCACAATGAAAGCCAATAAGTGACAATTTGGTTTTTGCGAATTTTTGTCGCTTATTTTGATTTTTTCGAGGTTTTTATATACAAGTTGTTTCTAATATATAAAATATTCTTTGTAATGATAATAAAATGTTCACATAAATTTCTCATTATTTTTAGCAATTTTCTCTCAAAATAGAGTTAGAAAGTCGCGGTTTTTCCGAATTAATCAACTTATTTTTGAATTTTCAGTTAGATCAAGGCGATAATCAATTAAATTTAACATACGGAATAGTTTTAAAATTTTATTATCACTTATAATAATATCATATGTGAATAATGCTAGAAAGTTGCAGTTTGTTCCCACAGAGAAAACTGGGGATAAAATATGTTTCAGCCAACTGGCCCGTCTGTTCTTTGCCCTTGATCACTGTGTGACCAGAACCCCATATAAGAGCCAATTTGTTTTTTTCTGCAAGTTGGTTTAATGTCATTTTGCATTCCCAAACCACTTCTGATGTTATGTCTGGTTTCCCTCTTGCAGTTAGTGTTCTTTGGCTGTCCGAGCAGATCATAATCTGCCTGCCAGCAGCGTTGAGCTATCGCACCAAAGCTCTAGGATGCGCAACGCCGACCTTGTAAGACCCATAAACGTTTTCAGATGAGCCCACCTGACTGGGATTACAAAGTCGTCCGCATAGCCCTGAGTATAATACCCCTCTTTATTTAGCATTCGAAGGAGGCCATCCACTAAAATGCACCACAGGAGGGGCGACAGGACACCCTCCCCCTCCCCTATGGGTAACCCTGTGGCACTACTCCCATCACTAGTCCTTCGCCCCATCTGGTTTCGAGTCTCATGCGGCGTAGCATGCTTCCTATCCATCATACTAGTTGGTCTGACGCGCCACATCTCGAAACCTCTGGACAGATGACTTCTGAAAGAATATTGCTGAAAGCATCTTCTATATCCAAGAAAGTGCCCCCTTTTTTCAGGTGCTGCTCCAATTTTGCCACGAGAACATGAAGCGCAGTTTCTACGCAGCAGCCTGCCTGAAAAGCATGCTGCCCTCTGAGCAGCGTGGAGGCTAAAAGCACCTCATCCCTGATATATCTCTCGAACAACTTCTCTAACGTCTTCATGATAAAAGATGTTAGGCTGATCGGTCAGTGGAGGGACGATGACATCCATGCCTTTTTGTAAAAGCGCTGGATAAATGCCATCACCCCTGGTGATTCAAAGGGACATAAGGACCCTACGGCCCATTCACCTTTTTCTAATCAACGATATTGGCGGCGAAATTCCAATGGGTCCTCCCTATTTCTTGGCCCCAGCCTCCCTCCTCTTGGTCGGTTCGGCCAGGATCTTGCGGAGCCTCACCGTTTCTGGAATGTCTTTTGATTCCTTGCAGAAGCCCCTCCAATCCTCCTGTTTATTCTTTCTTATATTTGTATTGCATTCATACTAGACCGTCTTATAGATGTCCTAGTCTGAAAGCCATTTAGTTATATTTGCCCTGTTGCACAACATTCTTGTCTTTTCACGGAGTCTCTCCAGGTGGTTATTCCCCATTTTGCTCCTTTCTTAGGCTTAATTGTGATTGTAAGGCAATTGGTCTCATATGATGTAGTGAGAGTCATTCGCAGAAAATCCTCGGCGTGCTCTAACTCATCAATGGTACCATATCCTGTGGAGAATTTTGCAAGCCTCCCTTCAAGTTCCTCTTTATATGTGTCCGAAAGTGTCTTTGTGGGGCTTCTGATCTTTGAATCCACCGGTTTTCCCAAGTTTAACTGAAACAAGACATATTTGTGGTCCGAGAAAGGCTCCTTATCGGAGATTTTCCAGCCCACTCACTTTCTCCTCAGTACATCCGAGCATAGGCTCAAATCAAGAATCTCACTCCTGTTTTTAGTCTGGAATGTGGGAGTATCAACCCGATTCAGAATCTCCAGCTCAGTGCCCACTAGGCATTCGATCAAATCTCTACTTCTACCATTGATTTTTGTGCTTCCCCACTCCGTATGGTGGGAGTTTGTATCAAACCCCAGCAGCATAGGAATCCTGTTCCTCTGGCAGTGCCGAATTAGAGTCTCCACCTCTCTGGAAGGCGGGGTTCCTCAGCAGCGGCCGGAAAATAAGCCGAGACAATAACAAACCTTTAGCCTTTCTTCGTTTCCGCCTCTGAGCCTTACCTTAATAACGGTGAGATCCCTGGAGCAGAGCTTCGACACCAAATCGCATCCATACCCTTGACGGCCCTTTATATATGGAGGCACACCCTGATAAGCCACTAATCCTTTCCCTGTATAACCAGGGTTCTTGGATTAGGGCGAGCGCTATCTGCACCACCGACATGCGTCTGGCTTGAACCGGCGACGCGCCTTTGCTGTGGTGCAAATTAATCTGCATCATAAGGATTCCCGTCTCAGCTATTGAAAGGCTAATTCGGGGCACTTCTGGACGCTTCCGGTCTCCCTGCGGATCCACAGCCGTAGAAGCTCTGATTGAGAATTCGGGATGACCAACGACTAGAATCCAGCCTCTCTCCTTCGGCCTGGATCCCTGCCTGTCTGAATATAACTCCAGAACGGCCGTCTGATTCTCGGGAGTATCGGCAATCAGTACGGTCGCTCTGTGGTAGCTTTGCAGACACTCCGTCCCCTTGACCGCCAAGTTTAGTCCTTCTTTAAGCGTAAACGTTCAAATTATTCCTACTATCCAGTCTCGCCACTAGATGTCTGCGGCTTCCACAACGATGACCCTCGACCTGATGAAGATATTGTTGAATCTGGGGGCGCGCCCCCTGCGGAATAACTCGTCAATCTCTTTAGAGATTCCCTCCCTCAGCCTGTCCATCTCCTCGAGAGTTAGACAGGTTTCAGGATAACCCGGCGCAACGACAACTCTCACCAAGGCGTTATTAGCCATCTGCGTGAAAGTGAGGCCCTGTGTTTTCAGGGCCTTCTGCCGTTTCAACTCCCCTATAATATATTATAATAATGATATAATATGATATATAATAATAATTGAAGATAATGTTTCTCTGGATAATGTTTCTTCCATTTATGAGAAAATAAGATTTGCAAGCCAATTCTCTTGAAAATTGCATCATTAAAAGTGCGAGTAGCGAAACTTCAAAATTCATATACGATTGGACCTTTTACGGTGAAATACCGCTTTACTCCATTTCTTTTATTAAGTCCTCAATTAATCATGGTTCTATTTTGCTTCATACAATTGTAAATCACGTTAATATAAGCATTATACACAACAATATTAAATATTAATTGTTTTATAAAAATTTAATATTTCAGAATATCTGGTGAAATATTTTTAGTTTTGGCGGAGAACTGAACAATCCTTTAGACGAAGACGACGAAGCTACTGTTGATTCTAACGCTGCACGTCACAGTGAAGGTAATTTTGAGCAATTTCGTGTTTCATCCACGTATAGTGCTATTTGATAATTATTGCAAAACCGTATTAAAAATGAGCAAATAAAATTTTTTTTAAGTGGATGTCGTCTCTAAATCTATTTCAAGCAGGGATTTCTGGGTCTGGTCTTCTGTTTCACAGAAAAAAAGTATATCTTAAATTTGTTTCTTATATTAAATGCTAATGTCTTATTCCAGGAGCAGAAAAAGTTTCTTGAAATAATAAACAGTTTCTTAATTTAAGACAGACTGTCTGAAATTATGAAAAAAAATGTCATATGAATCATTATCAGAGTTCGATTGCTTTAAAATCAGAAAAAATTGCTCTTAAATTAAGAAAGCAATTTAAAAAAAAATAAGATTCTTGAGAAGTTTATACTGTGCTATAAATTATTTATAATTTTCGAAAATATAACCGCAAAGTCACAAAAAAAATTCTGGAATTTTAGGGTTTTATTTTTAGAAAGTAACATATTCAAGATGTAATTTATTGTTGGAATAATTTTTACTGTTTTTTCTTGTGATATCATTTTACAATTTTTCATCCATTTATACAGGTATCATAAATATTCATTTTCATAATTACAGGAAAGTTGAAACGTTGAAGACGAAAAAAAAGACTTGAATATTGGATCGATAGTTGCAATTTGCCCCATTTGCTTTATGTAATTTTTTATGGCAATATAGATAATATTGGATCTTTTGTTGTGATAAACAAGCGTAAATATTCTATTGAAAATCCATTAGTGGCTATACATATTTGCTTTCAATTTTTAATGGCATTGCGGTGAGTTCCTCAAACTTGCGATTACGTGTGGATTCTTATTCAAAAATTAATTTATGACTTTCCTCCTGACGCAATCTGCCCTCCAGTTTCACAATTGGAAACAAAGTTGAAATTAATAAATTTAAATGCGGCAGAAACAAAAACGAACAAGCTTTTTATCAAGCATATAGTACTTCAAATTGTTTGTTTGATAGTACAATACTAATGTAAACAGTCAAGTATGCAAAACATAGATTTCAAATGTAAGAACTTTGATATTTGATGCAAGAAACAATTTATGCATTTCTTCTTTAATACTCTATAAGTTTAAAATCATGCTGCTTTATCAATTAAATATAATAGAAAACCTACGCTATTATTTTTTTCCGATATACTGACTTACTTCGTTAGAAATAATTCAACGCAATGAATAATAAAATATTCGATTTTTTATTAAAATTCATTTTAGTATTGTACGCTGATCCTAATCTTCCTAGGAAAATTGTTTAAATAGTTGTTGATTATTATTCAACAGAATCAGTCAGAGATTTATATCTACGACCGTCAAAAAGTGAGATTCTTGAAACTTTAGCGAAAAATAAAATAGTTTGTGACAAACTAGATGAAATTGACACTTGCTTTGGTAATTACAGTAATATTTTTAACTTAATCTCTACCGAAGCGAACCGTTTTGCGCTATTAAGACCAAAAGTTTTATTAGATTATGAAGTCTTTAAAATTGGCAAAGAAGCTAGAGAAGTGCCTTGTGGAGACGATCTTCAAATAATTACAGAAACTGTGTATGGTGTACACGTTACTCTGCGTTAAAACTTGAAAATTTTTTCACAAATTCCGAATACTCTAAACGATATTTTCGAGTATATGGACAAACTAAGTAGAGGAGACTTCATTATTTCCAATATTATACAAACAAAATTGTGGCTAGGAAAATGGTGCAGTGGTGCAAAAGAAATAGTACTCCCACTGACTTTATTCTATGATAAATTAGAAACAGGAAACGCTTTAGGAAGCCATGCTGATATGAAAAAATTTGGTGTAATATATAGAATTTTTGCTCATCTATCTGCAAAAATTGCATCGCGCTTAAGCAGCATTTTATTTTCAACTTTAGTCCACTCTGTAAATATAAAAAAATGTGGGAATGAAAAAGTTTTCAGGAAGCTAATGGAAGAAATGAATTTTTTGCAAAATTTCGGAATTAAAGTACTTGATGGACAAAAGAAAGTTATTATTAAACTTAAGTTAGTATTAATTTCCGGTGGTAACCTTTGATTAAATTTCATATTCGGATTCGTTGCAAGTTTTAAGGCAAAATGTTACTGTACATTATGCAAAATTTTGTCCGGTATTACAGAAAATTTGACAAGAGAAGATACAAATTTATTAAGAACAAAAGAAAATTATGAAGGTGATGTTAGAGCAAACGATTTTTATTCTACAGCAGGTGTTAAAGAGCGATACACATTCAACAGAATTCAAGATTTTTATGTTATACAAAGTATAAGCGTGTACATGATGCACGGCTTTCTAGTGGGCGTATGGGCATATGTTATGTCTGCACTGATATTACATTTGATTAAAAAACAATATTTTACGTTCGATGCCTTAAATACTTTTATTAAAATTTTCAGACATTTCTTTCAATGTTCCTCTGTTAATATATTTCGATAATGCCAAAAATAGAACTGACCTAAAAATATCGGCCTCAGAAATGTTATGTCTCGTCAAATATTTTGGACTAATAGTTGGTGATTGCATAACCGACTTAGAAAACGAGTATTGGCAGCTCTATAAATATTTGAGGGAAATTCTCTATGATCTTATGTCATCACGAATAAATCTGTCTTGGCCTTCCTATCTAGAATCATTAATAGAAACGCATCATAAATTGTACCTAAAGCTTGTTGGCGAATTAAAGCCCAAGTTTCATATACTAACGCATTACCCAAGGATTTTGTTACTTACAGGTTCATGCATTCACTTTTGGTGTATGCAGATTGAGGCTCGTCATCATTTGCTCAAGTCGACAGTCCAATCTACAACTGACTCTAAGAATGGCTTAGTAACAGATGCTATAAAAGAAATGCGCAAAATGTACCAAATGGTACACAATATGGAATCCACTCCGAATGTAGTATTTGACCCTAAAAAAAAGAAATGATTCGAATGAAGTAAATTTTTCGTACGATGAAGAATACTACGATAGCATTGAAATATCTGGGAAATCTTACAAAATTGGATCATATTGCATGTGAGATTGAAAGAAAAGCTTCAGAAGCGGTAGAATATGACAGTTTACCTATAAAAGATGTTTGTTTGTCTGTTCGGAAAGGAAAGAACCATTACCTTTTCCCGAATTATCGACTCTAAATGAAATAAGAACTAATTATTTCTGTATGTAGCGGTGAAATAATTAAATTTCCATTACTGTCTATGATATACTGTAAGAAAAATATTCAAAACAAATTGTATTCTTACTATGTATTTAATAGTCTGTAGATAAATAATTAAGGATTTGGGAGTTATTTTTTATGATAAATTCTCTTATATTGAACATGTTGAATTTGTTGCAACTAAGGCACTTAAAACTCTGGGATTTATCATCAGAAATACGAAGCAGTTTATTAGCTCTTCTTCAATTATTCATATAGTTATACAAAAGCTTAGTTTTGCCTACGTTGACGTATCGATCAGTTATCTGATTACCTTATTTTTATATGTAAAAAAAATTGAATCTGTACAGCTTTAATTACTTAGGCATCTAGCATATAGATTTCATGTCAGTGAGTTTTATTAAATCTTATTAGAATGTGTACCAAATATTTGGCATAATGACGCGATTATTTTCTTCAGAGAAGAGAAGCAATATTTTAACGTCAATGTTCACTGAAAACTGAGGGAAAACTGAGATTTCACAGATGGAACTTGCCCAACTGTATACGTGCACAGATGGAACTTGCCTAACTGTGCACGTTTATGTCCTTACGTGAGGGCTTATACGAGAGTGGTCCTTCATATCTACGTATAATAAATTGTGAACAGTCCGAATTATTCAAACCTGGTGAAATGGAGCATAGTAACATTTTAAAAGGTAGTTCATAAATATTTTAAATATTATTTTTATGAAATTATTCCTTCCAAATTATTATAGATATATGAAAATCTCTATTTTTTCGACCACCCTTGAAAACGCGCCATTAAATGCACGTGAAGCAGGCGTAATGTGGCCGCTTCCAGCCCAGTGACGTTCGCACATGTGCACTCCGGCGACGGGCCGACATGAAACTTTACGCCCGCTAAATAAAACTTAACGCCTGCTATATAAAACGTTACACCCGCTACAGATACACATACAGCATAGTGTGTATCAAGGGCGTACGGCTATTTTTACGAGTCAAAATAGCCTTCTTTGCGCGCTTGATACACAATGTACTATTTTGAATTTACTTTTTATTACTACAATCTTATTAGGCTTCTTTGAGTCTCCCAGTGGGTATGGATACGTTTGATGTCTTTGGGACGTCCTAACGACGACTAACTACCGTGCCTACTTTGGTAGGTATTTATTTTTTTCAAGTTACTTATCTGTCTTTGATTTCACAAAATCGTTTAATTATTTGATGTATTTTCTTATGATGTAACAAAAAGTAAACTTGAAGAACATTTTTTCAATAACTTTTATCAAGAAAAACCATGGTCCTCGGCCGTGATTTTACTTCTCGTCCTGCAAACAATAAGCTTCCCATGTGAAGACGTACCGAACTCTATTTGTGATGTAATATACTATGATTAAACAATTTGAGTGAATTTACCTTATTTTAGTTTCTTCGACATAGTTTCAAAACTATAATTTGAAATTTATTTAACTTAAAAGCACGATATTTTTCTTTTAAATCAAAAGAATAAAAACACTAGGTGTGAAAAAAATTCCGCCAAATGCCTAGATAAATTTTAATGTATGATTTATTCATTTTTAATATTTTGGTTCTACAAAAAAACTTTGACAGGTGCTTTAGAAAATTAAAAAAAAGAGGAAAACTCATTTGCCATGTTTGTAATATAATAATTTATTATTCTTATTATAATCAGATCATAGTACTAATTTATATTTTTTGAAGACAATGTGAACGGCCCGCCAAGTTTTTTTTTCACTTTTTTAATTTAATCAAAGTATCCTTCAGGTTTCGCTTTTGAATAAAAACTATTATTTATTGAACTAACATAATAATTACTGCATAAAATAATTTTCTTTTTTTTATAATATTCCTTTTACAGAAATAAGTTTTTTTTATAGAATTTTTTACTATTCGAATTTTGCTGTATATTGTGATTTCACAAATTTGTTAACCTTTAACATCAATGAATAAAATATCAAAATTCATGCAGATATTTGGCGAAGTTTGTTCACACGTATTGTTTTCTTTTTTTGTATTTCACTCGCTTATGATTGAGGAAAAATAAATCACTGTTCACACTTCTTAGGAAAAACCCAAGACAGTAAGGAACCCTTGCTTTGATTCCTGGATAGTGAAATACAATAGAAGACTCGGACAGGATCCTGGGTTTAATTTTTAGGAGTTGGACATAGTCACGTCCTGATAATAAACTAATAAATTAATCTCGCTGGGAGGTTCAGCAAAATCGAAATTTGAGACTCAATTTCTGAACTCATACTAAGATTGTAAAGTAGTGTCAATCTCTTAAATCTATTCAAAATTGGTAAACATCTGCTACGGCAAGGTAATAATTTGTTATCAAAAACACCGAATAATTTGCTAAAAATTATTTTTTGTCCGACCCCCATAGAAAACGCGCCATTGCATGCACGTGAAGCAAGCGTAATGTGGCCGCTTCCAGCCCAGTGACGTTAGCACACGTGCACTCCACCGCCGGCTACAAATATGCTGCACCCCGCAAGTGACAATACGGAGGAATTGATTTTTATCTTTGAAAAAATTGTATTTCTAGACCCGACAGTCTCCCGTCTGCAAATTGCGCTATTTCTTCCTTTCAACTATAATCTAAATTTGTCAAGTACACCAAACATTCTCTATTTGCTTCACATGCTTGTTTTCAAGGAGGGGCACCAAAAGTATGGTGTTTATCAAGCGCGTAAAGATATTTTTCCTCGTGTGACTGCCGCCCTCGATTCGCTCAAGCAGCAGCTTCACATTCGTCAAAATAGCCTTCTTTACGCCCTCGATACACAATATACTATTTTGTACTTCCAATTTGGCACTTTGTTGGAGCTCTTTTCTGCATTAAAATTAAATTTAAAGCCTGATTTTACATTTTTATTTGATACTTACGTGAAATTAATTTTTATATAATGTTAACTAGATTATACCGTCTGCACGAAGAATCTTGAAGTGTAGTAATTTAATGGTGTAATTTTTCGAATCGTAGTGTCTATATGTGTGCAAATAAATCCAGATATTTTCACCGAAATTCCGGTACAGATAGTCCCTTTTTAAAGTCCTGCAATTCGTAACAAAAAAATTCGTTTATTTGTACCGAAATTTCGGTACACGGGGCCACGTTCTTTTCAAATGCGCGTTACTTTTATACGAGACAATTAAAAATTTTGCTTTTACCCGAAACCACGCTAGGTACGATAAAAGGCCAAAAAAGAAAATTATTACTTTCAATAAGTTCTACAGAATCGCTTTTGAGCGTTATATGATCCGATTGATGGTTTTTGCTTTAATCCTGGAAAGTGCCATTAAAAATCAAAAATTAAAATTCATAGCTAAACAATGCAAAATACGAAAAAAGTCCAACAGCAAAGTTTCTGGCCTTAAAATTACCTGCAATATTTGCTGTAACTATTTTTTAATAGAGCCTATATTTTTCAGTATATTTTGATGTAGACACTACGAGCCGGTACTCTCCAATACCGAGCCGGGCGGCGAAGCCGAGAACGGACCTCGCAGAGGAGGCCGTTGTCGGGCGATGGAGCTGAATACCTGGATGCTTATCCTGAAGGATGGCATGGCTTCGTTTGGGTTCACAGGTTTAGAATGCTTTTGGGTAGCGACCACCTTCAGGTGAACTGACTCTTTAGTGATCAAGATTTTGGGACGAGACCTAGGAATTGGTGCTCTTCCCACGCCTATTCTTAGACCCGCGGGGCCTTAAGAAGGCGGGTTGCTTATAATTTCCTTATAACTTATGAACTATCGTGTAACATGTGACGGGACATTTTCGCATATTTAAATGATTTTTTTTCCCACGAGGTAACTCTTAAATAATTACTTCACAATTAGTATTACAAAATGACTCGCCTACTATCAAAAATGTATAAGCACAATCAGTCGTAAAAAAAGTATAGAAAGCATATCCTGTATCTTACCCTGGCGAAAAGTTAAAAATTTCCGACAAAATATTATTACCCGAATATCTCCAAAACTTAATGCGATAGGAACAAATAAAATTCTAATTTAGTGCGAAAGATCGCTCAATCGAATAGTAATAATATACTTTACAACACCGAATATATTATTTTAAAAAGGGCACAAATTGGAGAGGGCTAAAAAGGATGAGCAAATAATGTGAAGCAAGAATTGTTTATTTAGTCATTGAAAATGTATACTGTCAGCGCCTTATGAAACTAATAATATCATTATCGTTATATTATTACTGTATATTGCATTATATTTCATTGACGTTCGTTCATCTGATCGTTCCATTTTACCACCGACTCCTTAATTTTTTCAATCGTATATGGGTGAATGAGTGTATTACTTTCGAATTAATGGATTTAAACACGGCTTCTGAAGCCAAATTTCCACTCTCGACGAGTCCAAACATATCGAATCCATATTTTGCTGAATCTTTTGCAAATGCACGAATTACTACTTTTGCGTAGCCTTTCCTTCTAGCTTTTTCGATTGTCATTAACGCAACGCTTTCACCAAATTCTCCTCGCATCGTGCAGGAAAGAAGTTCGTTATTCTCATTTGAAAATAGTCCAACGCCTCCATTCAATCTCACCCTTGTCATGAGATGATTAGATGTCACACCTGTATCTGCGTTGGGTCGGTGAGGCCAAGTAGAAATAATTAGAGGTACGTGAGATTCGTTAATTCTCTTCAGATGACACCCTTCAGGCACCCTAAAAAATGTAAAAGGAACCCTGTTAAAATCCAGCTACTTCAAATTTGTAGCTAAATATTTTGTTTTTATAGAACACAAAATACAGTTAGAGATCTTAAACGGAATAGGCCATACTTTTACCTATGTTTTTATTATAAATCTATTGCTAACACTGTAAATACAAGAGATCTCTTTCTTCACGGTATCATTTTTACGTGTCCTGTTTTCAAATAAAATAACTTCGTGCTGTTATTTTCAACGTAAAACAATAATAAAAATAGAAAAATAAAATATTTGCGATACTTTAGTCATTTTCCGCCTACTTGGACTAATTTATAACGTTTATATTAGACAGGTAAACATTTGGAATTGACAATTCTTGGGGGTTTCCGATATAATTCAGTTGAACTGCAATTTTTGTAAATGTTTTAAATTAAAAATATCTCAATTTTGAATGGAAATTTTCATATTAATGGCAACTCGCTATTAGCCGAAATTTCAGACATGCGCGACGAAGTTTAGTTTGATGTGACGATATCTGCACTCATAAGTAACCGCTCACCTCTTTAAATCAGGGGTGGTGTAATGTTATATATTTCCTGAAAGCTCTTGTCATAAATAACCCAAATGTGAAATACTAGGGTCAGCCAGCCATGTACATGGGAGTTATGGGCATCTGAAGTTACCATGGTAGTCTATGAGAAAGATATAACTAATCTTATGTATTTTTTCTTTTGCTTCGATTGCAGATGGATCCATGAGTTGTGGTTACGGCTTTGGTGAAGGAATTCGGGACGGACGAATTCCGAATCTTCTTGCTCAGGTCATAGATAGTGTCTGTTCATAACATAGCATGGTGTTTAGGGCTTATCTAACAAGAGTAATCATTCTTCTCATAGACACCAATGTTAACTTCAAAGGCCCACAACTCCTATATATACGACCGACTGACGCTAGTATTTCACATTTGGGTTATTCACGACAAGAGCTTTCAGGAAATGTATAACACTACACCATCCTCGATTTGAAGGGGTAAACGGTTGCTTGTAAATTTTGGGGGACCAGCTTCATTTAAATTCGATTATGGTAAATAACTAAAAATGACCTTACCGTACTTCAAGAGCGGCAGCTTCCTCCTTAGGTAGGAAGAAAACATTTCCGGATAACTCCCGTTCCACTTCTATCCCCTTGGTATGCTTTAAAGTCTCAACAATAGAGTAAACAGTGGAAATGATACGAGAAGAAATGACCGCGAACGTAACTCCTTCGGCCCAATTAATTCTTTTGGTTTCAGTCACAGCCTTGTGCAAAAGCTTATCGAAGCCTTCATGGGAAAAAGTGATCACTCGATAAATTCCAAACTAAAAAAATCATGTTAGACATGAATATTACACAAAAAAAACATGGAAACAAAATTACTGGGTATTATCAGATATGCATTTCCAGTAGCGATACCGATTAAGGGACTGATATATGTAATCCAATTTTAATATGAAGAAACTCACAGACGATATCCCCACGAAAATGCCAGAATTATAATCTCCACTTGGGCAATAAATTGTGTGCTGCAAATTTGGTTCTTTCGATCTCAACGTAATGGCAGTTATAACGAAATAGTAATACTGAAATAAATTTGTTGTTTATTATCCATATTTAGATAAATCATAAATATATTTCTTCTACTCACTTCTGCGTAAGCAGGCCAATCTTTTTTTAATGTTTCTGCAAGTAGTGGCCATTTCTCAAGTGCCAGAGGCAGCAAAATATCATCGGCATGTGGGATCTGAAATCCAGCGTGCTCTGGTGTGGCGTACTAGCGCAAGGGGTTACAATTTTTAAGATGTATTTTAATTTGGGCATAAACTGAATTTTAAAATTGTATTTGCGATTTTGAAAAAATCAGTGAATAATGAAAATAAATATTTTGTCTATAAAAAGCGTTGCACCTGGAGTTCTCATAATATGTGGGCGTCCGCATGAAAAGGGCCTGTACAGCCCTTAGAATTACGTATAGATTCATATAGCTGGATAGATGCACGGAATTTTAAGCCGAATGGGAGCCCTTTAGGATGAAAAACAAGCACCTAGAGCGTGTTTGAAATTCAAACTTCGGAAATCCGCTTTTTAAAAAAAATTCATTTGAACTCAGCGATTACGATAAGAACACGTGTTATTCTTCTTTTTCGAGCATAAAGCTACTTCTGGTTTCATTCGGGATATAACTATAAGGCAAATAGATTCAGACGAGTTCGAAATATCACCTTTCACTTCAAGTCATAGGATATACTTTTGACCTGATTTAGAAAAACGCGAATGCCTCCTAAACTAGTATTAGTCATAAGGGTCCTTTTAATGTGGACGCCCACATACACAGTCAAAAAACGAGTCAAAATTGCTTCGATCTATGCCCGCGGTGCTTACGCTACTTTTTTCTATCGGCCCTTGAAAATTAAAGTTATCATTAATGAGAAACAGGTAATGAAAAACAGGTATGTAGGTATGCAGAAAAAGTATCGTTTTCAAAGTGGTACAGAGAAAAAAAGAATTATTTTACTACACTGTTATAGATGTTTGGGATTCTATAATACTTCCAGAGTTGGTGTGTAAAGTAGAATTGAAAGCACGGTATTGCAATGGTCAAATTCTAATACGTACATTGCAGTTCCAAAGAATACGCGCCGTTTACCATACAAGAACTTTACAATAACGGTGCTGGAATTTTGCGTTACGTTTACTTTAGCAAATCTAGCAGGTGAGCGATCCTCTGTTTAAGTGAGATAAGAATAAAATTGTGCCTCACTCGTCTAGTGGTAACACATTCGACTTAGAGCTTGGCGGTACGAGTTAGATTCTCTGTGCCTGCAAATTTATTTTAAACGTTCTTCCGCAACATAACATTACATTCGTGGCAATATTCCAATACCTATAATGGCAGGTTCCAACATAAATCTTTTTCGTTGTATGTTATGTGAATTTCAACGCATTATTTCGGCTAGAATGATCTGGTCGGTGGCGTTAGAAGAGACGAGCGCACCTACTCAACAGTTTACGATTCTAACTGCGGACTCCTGCGTCCGTAGTTTTCAGCGCCGCCACTGGATCTTTCCAGTCCGAATAAGCCAAATAATCTTTAATTAATGTAGATAGCAAAAGAATCGATCTTAAATATGTAAAGAATATGAATTATAGAACATTGGAACCACTATACAAATTTTAATTTTACTTCTAGGTTATACTTTTTCAGATAGTATATTTTGTATGCATAAATTGATGCTTTACCTTAAGTTTATGTTTGCGTCAAAATAAGTTTGTTAAAGCTTATCTGCTAAAACGTGTTGCCGAGTACACAGGAGATGCTTTACAAAATACGGCAGTCTGTACATGAGGACGTGTACTGATGATGAGAAGACAAATTGTTTACCTGTCTCCGGGTTGACCCTTGATGAAGAGGTTCGTTATGATCAAAAGAAACATCGAAATGTTCATCAGGACGTGGGCGGCTCGGTGAACCTAATGGCAATAATAATTAAGTAGGACTTCATGAATATTAAATTCTTGATAAGTAAGAAAACTTCCGACTTTCTCAGTATGGAAATGCAAATAGAGGCATGTGGCCCGATAAATTTCGGACATTCTAGGTCCAGGACAAAGTCCTTAGCTCTTATTTTCTCGGAATTGCACAAAAGATTTTGAACACCTGCAACCTATAAATCACACATGACAAGAGGACATAAGACTTCAGTTTTCACTATCTTACGGCTATTGAAACCAAAAAACCATTATGGAAAATTTTTCGGAAATGGAAATAGTAGAATGTCACCATGAAAAGGTTCTCAAAAATGTTTCCACCCAAAGACGAAATAACAGGATACGAATTTTTCTCGTTGGAAATTGAAAATGATCACTGAAAACGAGTGTATGATCTTTTATGAAACAAGTGACAATAAGTCGATTTTAAGATGTTAGTAGGGTCACTCGTAAAAAACAAGAAGAAAAAACGTCTTTTTAGTCGAATTTTATTCGAAGTATTCTTCTGTGAAAAGCGGAAGCATCTGCAGTGAACATTTAGCTACATACCAAAAGGTTGACTAAAGCAGTCCAGTTTTTTATAATGGTACCGGTTAAAGAGCTGAATTTTGTGGAGACCATAAATTAGACCTGGTAGCATTAAAACTTACATACTATTCTATGGTGTGAAAACTGTAAAATCAGAACAACTGTTTGAGGACCAGAAACACATACAAAAAAATTTCCATGAAAAGCACGACCACCTCGTGAAGCGTGTCCATGCACGAATTTTAAAAGTTCGGTAGGTACCCCTTACACAGGAAGACTGTATTGAAGCAGCTACTACTGACTCATTATCCTAAGAATTCATAGCTCTCCCTGGCGGACCGGCCGAACGCAAGCATAAAGCTACAGCGTAATGCTAAAGTAATATGGCATTATAATTAACAGAAGGAACAAAATAAATATGAAAACTGTTGCAATTATAATAATATGTTAAAATTTACGTTAAATGGTCATGCCGTAATTGCAACAAGTTTCTTTTTCAGCGTCAAAAAATGAAAAAATAATGTGGCTGTCATTGCAGTCTGCCTATGACTGCTTCAAGCGGGTTGCCAATATGCAGGGGCCCGACTTCAATGACAGCCACTTTGTTCTTTTTATTTTTTAACGCTGAAAAAGCAACTTGTTGCAATTATGGCATGGCCATTTAACGTAAATTTTAACGTATTATTATTATTGCAACAGTTTACATATTTATTTTGCTTTTTTTAATAATTATAGTATCATATAACGGACCACTCTGTACGGAGGAAAATCATGCGCTGAAATTATACATTATCGTCATCGATGTGAAGTGATGTTTCGATCTTGAATCTATGTTTACAAATATGAATGAGACGCAATAAACGAGCTTTGAAAATTAAGGAGGCGTTGCAATACAAACTATGCAGGTGGAGGTGTAAATATCCCTTGCTCTCAAATACTCAACCTCTAGTACTCTCGTCTCAGGTTTGGCTCAATCCGTCGTCCCCAAACAATGCCTTAAGGCTCGCATACAATAGCTACTTTGAACAAAGTGGACAATTTTCTGATATAATTCGGCAAAATATTAGTAAGTGACTTTTTATCGTTTCTAATGCTCCTGTGAAGGTGTATGTATGCGTGTGTGTGTATGTATGTGAATGTAAGTTTATGCATGATGTTTTGTGAATATGTAGTAATTTTGTTGTTGTTTAAAATTATAGTGTTCAATGACACATTGGCGATAACTATGCAGCCAAATCATCCTGAGCCAAATCATGCAGGATACTCACAAGGATTCGGTGATCATGAGGATAACATGAATCATCGTGCAGTGGTCGAGGATGAGGACGATGAAGAAGAAGAAGAACAAGAAGGTCAAGGTGAAGACGAGGTTGCTTTACAGGTGGAGGAGGACGAGAAGGATGAACTTAGAAAATATGAAGAAGAAGAGTTTCCTCAGGACGAGATTGATAACGAGGATAAAAAAACGGTTCGAGAAGATGGTTCCTAAGTGATACTGTTCTCGACGATGTCTGGGATGACGTCCCCTCTAAATACGGCGGGGATTAATCGAATTTCCCAAATAAAAGATGCGGCAAGTTTTTTCTCAATAAATATGATTAAAAATTTGATAATTTTTAATACTTAAAAATGTAATTTTCTTTAACTATTAAAAATCTGATGAACTTTTGTAACACTTAAAAACGTACAAATAACTTTAAACAAAAATATAATAAAAAAATGTCGTTCATATTCATTTTCGTTCAAAAAATAAAGTAAAATTATTTACATTTAATTCAACAAAAGTGTTTATTCACTTCTATTATAATTTTTGAAAAAGTTTGACAAATTAAAACATTTTTAGGATATTCTTTTCAAAATTCTCTATACATTTTTGAGAGTTTTAAAATATATACTAAAATATAACCAAAAAAATCTGACCTAAAATGTGATAAAATTGTTGTCTTTTAAATCTTTGTGTAATCTCTGGAACCGTAAAAATCTTCAAAAATTTGTTGAAATCTTAAAAATATTTGTAAGGTGTTTGAAGTCTTTTGTGAAATCATTGAACAAATTCGAAATCTATGGGATTTTTTTAAATCTTGGGGATTTTTCTTTGAAAGATTTGAAAATTTGTTTGAATTATTAAAAATCCTTATGAAATCATAAAAATATTTTGGTTTCTTTGTGCTTTTTTTCTATCTTGTAAAATTTCATGGAAATCTTTATAATAATAAAAAAATCATTATTTAAATCCTTGAAATGTTTTAGAATCTTTGAAATCTCTACGAAATCTATGAAATCTTTAAAATATTTTAAAATCTTTTAAATCTTTCATACTATCGAATCTTTTAAAATTTTGAAAGTATTTGTGAAATCTTTTAGGTTTTTATAAAATCATTGAAATATTTTGAAATCTTTGTGATTTTTTTCTAAATCGTGAAAAATCTTTTGAAATGTGAGTAAATCCATATAAAAGAATTACATTTTTTACAAGATTTTCAACACATTTTTTATTCGATACGAGTGGAAACAAAATTTTTTACTAAATAACATTTATATTTCACAGAAAATGAAAACCTAATGGATCTGGTTGATTTAACCGATACCGAGAGTTTACGTCATCCCGAAACCGAGACTGAGATGAATGAAGAAGAAATGATACAGCAAGCTGGAGATGGCGCTTCAGCTGGCGAGCAGTATCAGAACTACCACCAACAGCAGTAGCAGAACAAGCAAGATGAAGAACATCGAAATCAACAACAAGAACAACAACAACAGCAACAAGAAAAATAAGAGCAGCAACACCAACAACAGCAGGAAATACCTGGTGAGGGGGAGAATTTTTTCCAAATAGGACGAGGATAGTAAACTAGCGTATCTAAATGAACACTCGACAATCGACTGTTTATACCACGCTCCTGATTGGTCCAGCCTAAATATTTTATAACTCAAAAACAAAAGCTTCAACTGATGTTTGGAAAAAGAATTTTCAATTTATTTATTTTTTATTTTCATACATCTATATAAGTCCGGACACTTGAGTCTGGGAAACCCTGTATAGAGTCATTAAAGTATTTGCACGGGTGTGTGGGTGTCTGTCAATGAAAAATAATCTTATTTCATTCTTTGTTTTTTTGTTTTTCATCACAGAAGCCGCAATAACAACAACAACAGGGGCAGAAATATTCCAGGGGCAGAAGTAGAAGAGGTCGTCACCATGAACATATCTATCCCTAGAAATGTTAACATTCTTCTTAGTGAGTTTAATTTTTCCCCCATGTTTCAAAAAATGAATAAACTCTGTTCAAACAAATATTTCATGCTTTCCTCATTTATTTTTTTCCAGATTGCAAAGAATATGACTGAGACGACCTCGTTTTTGAGGTTGTAAGACCCACAGACGACGACGACGATGAAGATGCTCTGGGACCAGGCGAGATCCCAGGAAAATCAGAGCTACATGCGGATCTCTGAGGCAGCTCTAAGACATTTAAAAGCGGCGAGAGAGGAAGCTGCTGCTGCTGCTGCTGCCGCCACCACTACCTGTGCGACCAAACGCACAGTTGTAATAGATCTCACTAGCGAATTCGATGCTGATGATGAAGACGATATTATAATAATAGAACAAGGCTCAGATGAACCGGCGTGCAAGAAGAGGATGACTCGTTCTTTTTTAACATCTTTTTTAATAAATTAAATGAAAATAACTGTGTATTCAGATTTTTGTAATATTATGTTTTAGTTGTAGGATTGTAAAAAAAAACTCGATTAATTGTAGTTTAATGAATAGTTTTAATTCTACATTTCTTTTTTTTTTATATTTTGCCACATTTCTCTATGTATGTGTAAACATATATGAATTTTAAAATCAAAAATTTGAATAAAATAAAAAAAAAAGATTCAAACAGATTCCCTCATGCACTTTTATATATCTCAATTATGAAATTATACAGTTTTACGGCAAAGATCGTAGATTGAACACTAAGTTCATCACAATATCTTTTTAAACAATTTTTAAACTCTAAACCATAATGGAAATAGTGGAGGTGGTAGCTGCGGTGATGACGACGGCCATGTCTCATAATAAGCTTATATGAAGCATGGACGGGCGCGCAGCGTCCAGGTTATCAGCTCATATCCTGGACGCGGAGGCGGAATCATCTGAATCATCTGCGGTGCCTGCAGGGCCGCTTTAGCCAAATAGCCACTGCACATACACCGCCAGTGGGAGAAGACAGAAAGGTTCTAAAAGAAGCAGATTCTGAAGATTATAAAGATTTTATAAATATTTCTAAGATTTTAAAAGATTTCGATTGTTTTCAAGTATTTCAAAGGTTTTAAAGATTTAGCAGAGGTTTTCAAGATTTTAAAACATTTCAAATATTTGTATAATTATTTTCGTTTTTGTTAATAAAAATAAAGCAGAATTTATACATTTAATGCAACAAACGAACTCATTCACTGTTATTATTTCAGAAGAATATGAAGACAAAAATTTTTATTACGATATTCTTGTTCAAAATTATCTATACAGTTTTAAGAGTTTTAAAATATATGCGAGAATATAAACAAGAAATCTTATTTTGAAATTTTCGAAATGTTTTTAAATTTTTTCGAAAGCTTGGAAACCTATAAAATCTTTTGAATTTTGTTCTTGGTCTATCTCTTTTTTTATCTTCCGCGATGGAGTACTCTTATCGTTTTCTATCCCTTAAAATTAGAAAACCCATCGAAATTCAGGGAATTTATTCCAAAAATTAATTTGACGTTGACCACGTACCAGAAAGACACCGTGGCGTAAATTTAGAGTGAAAAATATATAGAAAAAGATAGACGTTCATAGATGTAGGATACTAGGCGGCAGGTAAAGGATACTAAGCAAGATAGAAGGGAATTTAGATTGATAGAGGAATAGAAAAATATTAACAAGAATACATATAGGATAAGAAGAGATAGAGAAAAGGAGATTGAAATAGATAACGGGAGTTTACATTGATAGAATGATCGAAAAATATTGACGTTAAGAGAATCAGAATAGGATGAGATAGAGAAAGATTGATGTGGATAGATGAAGGATAAAAAGAGATAGACAAAAGGGTGTTGAAAAAGATAACGACAGTTTAGATTGATAGAGAGATAGAAAAATATTTCCGTTGATAGAATCAGGATTGGATGAGATAGAGAAAAGGAGATTTGAAATGAAAGACGTGAATTTAGATTGACAACAAGAGAGAAAAAGATTGACGTGGATAGATAAACGATAAGAAGAGATAAAGAAAAGGAGATTGAAAGAGATAGCGGGAATTTAGATTGATAGAGAGATCGAGAAATGTAGACTTGGATAGAGTGAGGATAGGATGAGATAGAGAAAAGAACATTGGAAAAAATGAAGTGAATTTAGATTGACAAAATGATAGATAAAGATTGACGTGGATAGATGATGGAAAAGAAGAGATAGAGAAAAAGAGATTGAAAAGGATAATGAGAGTTTAGATTGATAGAGAGATACAAAAATATTGACGTTGATAGAGTCAGGATTGGATGAGATAGAGAAAAGAAGATTGGAAAAGAAATACGTGAATTCAGATTGATAAAAAGATAGAAAACGATTGACATGGATAGATAAAGGACAAGAAGAGATAGAGAAAAAGAGATAAAAAAAGATGACGTGAGTTTACATTGATAGAGCGATAGCAAAATATTGAGGTTGATATGTAGAGGATGAGAAGGGTTAGAGAAAAGAGATTGAAAGAGATAACGGGAATTTAGATTGATAGAGATGGAAAAATGTTGACGTTGATAGAATCAGTATAGGACGAGATAGAGAAAAGAAGATTGGGGGAAAAAAACGTGAGTATCGATTGACGAAAAGATTGAAAAAGATTGACGTTGATAAAATCAGGATAGAATAAGATAAAGAAAAAGAGATTGAAGAAGATAAGGGGAGTTTAGATTGATAGAGAGATAGAAAAATATTGACGTTGATAGAATCAAGATAGAACGAGATAGAGAAAAGGAGATTGGAAAAGAAAGATGTGAATTCAGATTGATAAAAAGATAGAAAACGATTGACATGCATAGATAATAGTATATTATGCGCCAAGGTGCATAATTAGGGTCTTTACGCGACGAGCGGCAACGTTCGCAGGACGATCGAAGCCGAGGCGAGATGTTGTACATTACGATACAGCGGAGTGTAATGTGAAGAGTGATCGTCCGCCGTGTCGTAATGTACAGCATTACGATACTCTACGCTGTCGCATAAAAACGTGTTTATGCACCGGAGTCACATAAATGATAGAATGAGATAGGAAAGAGAAGATTGGAAAAGATAGGCGCGAATTTAGATTGACAAAGAGATACAATGGGATACATTTTCTCTATCTATTTCTGTCATAAAGATTCAAAATGATTCAAAAGGATAGGATCTCTATCTTTTTACTTCCAGCAGTGTTATTTACATTTGCAATCGTAGCGATTTTCGCAGATACGGTGAATTTTTTTTTTAAAGTTCCACTTTGAATTTTTATTTTTCTCATATACATTTGAGTAAAATGTAGTATTATAAACGTATTTTCGACTTTATTTCAATTTGGGCCAAAAGTGTAGATACGCTCATTTTCATTTGCACGAGAGAACCGGTCACCAGATATACGCGTGACGCGGTGAAGTATTAATAGTCCGAAACCCACACCTACTAGAGTCTTTCTAACATATGCTTCGCGTATTCAGTACTTGTTTTATCACAAGATAACGCACATCTCCCAGTTTTTAATCCGGATTCAGTTCGATAGGCAAATAATTGATAACCTTTGAAATTCCTGAAAAGTGGGAATTTCGATATTGGCAAAACAAAGTTAAGTGAACAAAAGTTCAACGATGCTTTCCCAGTTAAAATTAGCTGAAGATCGATTGCGGATCGATTTGAAATGTTTTTTTCGTGTATCTAATTATATAGTTGAAAAATAGATGTTGTGTGTACGACAAACATATGCAAGTGTTAAGGTCATTTATCAGTCTTATCAAACGAGGTGACTACTTTTATGGTCGGCTTTGGACTATGCAATTCAGGAAGTTCTTACATTCGGATTAATTTTTGCGAGAAGAAAAACATGGATGTTTTTAAAACGGATCCCAGATCGCGGGTAAAGTTCATGGTTTATTGATATAAATGATTTTACTTATTGGGGTTTATGACATTATATTAGAAAACATGTGCGCTACGTACGAAATTGTTTTTTTGTATCACATAATTTTTAAATTAATATATAATTTATCTAAAATAATAGAAAAGTAAAGCAGTACAGAACCTAAAGTTGTTCAAAATTGTAAGTTTAATTTTTGAAATCTAATGATTTTTTATAAACAATAGCAATTTTAGACGAAAAAGACCATATCATAACGTAAGAAAAACTGTTAAAGATTGAGAATCTTTTAAACATGAATGTTTTCCAAACCAATGTCAAATCTCAGGGAAAGTTTATGATTTGTTAATATAAGTAATTTTACTTATTCAGGTTTATGATATTTTATCAGAAAACAAATTTGCACGCGTTTATAATTATTTTATTGTCTCACACAATTAATAAATTAAAATATAAATCATTTAAAATAATGAAAAAGAAAGGTAAGAACAAAATTTTGGATTGATGCAAATTTTTGTTAAAAAATAACAATTTCCGACGAAAATACATAATAGACGACTGTTCAACGTTCTAAGTTTAATTTTTGAAATCTAATGATTTATCATAAAAAATGGCAATTTTAGATAAAAAAAACTAACATGACGTAACAAAAAAATGTTCAAGATTGTAAACATTCTTTTAAACAAGAACGTTTTCAAAACGGATCCTCGATTTCGGGTAAAGTTTATGATTTATTATTATAAATAATTTCACTTATTCAAGTTTATTATACTATACTAGAACATAAATTGTTATATTTTGTAGTATTTTTTCGCACACAATTTTTAAATTAAAATATTAAGTATCTAAAATTATAGAAAAGAAAAGCAAGGATAACATTTTCTAATTGATTAAAATTTTTGTTAAACAATAACAATTTCAAAAAATAACAAGGACAGCATATTCGATTGATGCAAATTGCTGCTCGGAAATACCAATTTTCAACGGAAAAGTACTAACACAACCTAAAATTGTTCAAAATTGTTAGTTTAAAATAAAAATTTTAAAGCCTAATGATTTTTTATAAACAATAGCAATTTTCGACGAAAAGTACTAACGTAATGTAACAAAAAAATGTTAAAGGTTGCAAATATTCTTTTAAACGAATGCAAATTTTTGTTAAAAAATAACAATTTCCGACGAAAAAAAACACTAACATAACCTAAAATTGTTCCAAATTGTAAGTTTGATTTTTGAAATCTAATCAAAAATATAATTTAATCTAATTGATTTTTTATAAGAAATAGTAATTTTATACATACAATATATTATTAAATTAAAATATAAATCATTTAAAATGATAGAAAAGAAAAGCAAGAAGAACATTTTTGATTGATGCTAATTTTGATTAAAAAATAACAATTTCCGATGAAAAAAGAACACTAACATAACCTAAAATTGTTCCAAATTGTAAGTTTGACTTTTGAAAACTAATTAAAAATATTATTTAATCTAATTGATTTTTTATAAGCAATAGTAATTTCATACATACAATATATTATTAAATAAAAATATAAATCATTTAAAATGACAGAAAAGAAAAGCAAGAAGAACATTTTTGATTAATGCAAAATTAAAAAAAAAAAAATTCCGACGAAAAAAAAAACATAACCTAAAATTGTTCGAAATTGTAAGTTTGACTTTTGAAATCTAATTAAAAATATGATTTAATCTAATTGATTTTTTATAAGCAATAGTAATTTTATAGGTAAAATATATTATTGAATTAAAATATAAATAATTTTAAATGACAGAAAAGAAAAGCGAGAAGAACATTTTTGATTGATGCAAATTTTTTTTTTTTAAATAACAATTTCCGATAAAAAAAAACACTAACATAACCTAAAATTGTTCAAAATTGTAAGTTTGACTTTTGAAAACTAATTGAAAATATTATTTAATCTAATTGATTTTTTATAAGCAATAGCAATGTTATAAATACAATATATTATTAAATTAAAATATAAATCTTTTAAAATTATAGAAAAGAAAATTAAATTATACTATATAAATTATACTAGAAAACAAACTATTATTTTTTTAGTATTTTTTTGTCTCACACAATTTTTAAATTAAAATATAAATCATATAAAATAATAGAAAAAAACAAGGACAATATTTTTGATTGCTTCAAATTTTTGTTGAAAAATAATAATAATTTTTGAAATCAAGTAATTTTTTATGAACAATATCCATTTTAGACGAAAAATTCTAACATAGAGTAACAACAAAATGTTTTAGATTGTATATTTTCTTTCAAATATTATTTTTTTTCAAAATGGATTCCAGATCTCGGGTAAAATTCATGATTTATTAATATAAATAATTACTTATTCAGGTTTATATTATACTAGAAAATAAAGATGCACTCGATAATTATTTTGTTTCTCAGACGATATTATTGAATAAAAATATAATTCGTCTAAAATAATAGAAAAGAAAAGCAAGGACAACATTTTTGATTAAAGCAATTTTTTTCCAGAAATAACAATTTACGACAAAAAACATTAATATAACCGAAGGTTGTTCAAAATTTTAAGTTCAATTTTTAAAATCTAATGGTTTTTTTACAATAGAAATTTTTTACGAAAAACAGTAACATAATGTAACAGAAAAATGTTAAATATTGTAAATCTTATTTTAAGCAAATGGAAATTTTTGTTTACAAATAACAATTGTGTTGATAAATTTTATAATTTTTTGAAACAAATTTATAAACATATGCATGATTTGGGTATTTGTCAACGGAAACGTTTCTTATCAATCTCAGTCCTTTCAATTATTATAATAAAATTGATAAAAAAATTATTTATTTTGCTGAAATTATCATTAAGTTAATAATTAAAAAATTTCTCATAGAAAAAAAAACTAATATTCCTGTCGACAAATGCCTGATTATTGCATTTGTTTATTGAATTTGTTTTTAAAAATCATGAGATTTATCAACAAATTATGAATGTTGCTGAAATTTTTATGAAGTTCCCAATTGAAAGGACTGGCATTGAAAAAAAAATCTACCGACAAATGCTCGAATAATGCATTTGTTTAAAAAAATCATAAGATTAATCAACAAATTATGAATTTTGTTAAAATTATCACAAAGTTCCTAATTTAAAAAATTGACTTAGAGAAAAAACAAATTTTTCTTTTGAAAAATGCCTGATTAGTGCATTTGTTTATAATATTAACCATTATAATCTTAAGAGATTTTTTTTTATTATAATATAGTTTTTTGACACTTTTTTGCAAAAATATTTATAAAATCCTTTAATATATTTTTTTCAACAATACAATTTTATGGTAGCATGAAAAAAGCAAAGAAGAACGTAAATTAAGAGTTACAACAAATTTTACATGAATCTTTGGATAAAAATGTTTATTTATTAAATTCTCATGTAAAATTAAACTAACACTAGCAGAATCCGAAATTGTTCAAGCTTGTAAATTTTATTAAAAAACAAAATCATTGGATTTAAATTTAATGATTTTAGTTTAAAAATATCAATTTCGCTGTTGAAACACACGAACATAACCTAAAGTTGTTTAAATATATATTGTAAATATTCTTTGTGATTGATTAATTTTTTTATTAAAAATACCAATAATTACAACAACAACAAAATGAAAAGTTTAAAATAATTTATTTTTTGTGAGAAAGTTAATATAACCTTAAATTGTTCTAAAAATGTAAATATTCTTTCAAAATTCGTGTTTCGAACTATATAATGAGTTTTTTTTTGAAATACCGATTTTTAGTATTAAACACTAACAAAACCGAAAAATGTTAATTGTTGAAAAAATGTTATCTTTAAAATCAATTAAATTTTTATTAAAAATACCCATTTCCGGTATAAACCCCTAACATAACCTAAATCTGTCGAAAATTTTCTACCCAGATAATGATTTTGTTCAAAAATATTCATTTCTGGCGAAAAAAAACTAACAAAACTAAACTTTATTAGAAATTTGTTATTCCTCGAAACTTTATGATTTTGTACTAAAATCCTATTTTAAAAATACTAATTTCCAGTAAAAATCACTAACATAAAAAGTATAATATTTTCAATAATTTATTAGATAATTTGAAAGTTTTAATTTAGACGCAAAAAAGTATTAATATTTATAATAATTTAATTGATAATTAATTTAATTAATTATTCATTAATATTGAAAAAAATTTATTCAGTCTGGCTTTCCACAATATTTTCCACGAAGGAGATGGATGTGTGTTTCGGGACTATTTTTAATACTCACATTGTTATCAGTTTTGAGTTTTTATTTGAACAATTATTTGTTCACGCCCACGCCTCAAAATTCCATGGATGAAGTTCCATCGAAAGTGTACCAAAAAGGTAAATATGGAATTAATGGAAAACTTCATTTTCAAAATTCCCTGACTTTTTCCTTCCTAATTTTTCACTTTCCCTAACCATTCATATTTAAGGCCATGTGACGAGTCGGTCACGTGACCGGCTTCCTACCTTACCGACACTTTTTTTATTTGTAAACTAATTTCCACACGAATAGCCACATTGAGTTTAAAATTTGGGATAATAAATAAGGAGCACTAAGGAACGCATTTCTGGTCCTTAATGTTTATAATTATGAAAAAAGCAACAACAAAAAATTATTCACAAAAAAAAACTTTTTTCATAATTATAAAAATTTAGGACCAGAGCCGCGTTTCTTAGTGCTTCTTCTTTATTATTCCAAAATTTCAACTTGATGTGTCTATTTGTGTAAAAATAAGTTTACAAATAAAAAAAGTGCCGGTAAGGTAGGAAGCCGGTGACGTAACCCACTCGTCACATGGCTTTCAAGACCAAAATTTTATCTTGCAACATCTTCCGTATAGAATCTTTCATAAATGCAATGAAACAATTTTAAATTTATAAATTTTAAATTTATTATTCTCAGCCTAATTTACATGAAAAAAGTGCAAAAGTGACCTATTTAAACCGAAAAAGTGACCAAAAGTGACAAATTTCTCACCCAAAGAAGTGACTAATGTGCATTATTAATCAATAATGTGACTAGTGTTCTTTCAAATTTTAAAGAATTAAAAATTTTTTTTTTAATATAAAAAATTAAAAAAAAAAGAATTTGTAAATACCCTAAAAATTTTAAATTCTTTGAAATCTTTTCATACTTTTAAAAGCTCTTTAAAATTCCTTTGAAGTTTTGAAAATGCCCTGAAATCTTTAAAAGCGTTTGGAATACCGTGAAGTTATTGAAATCTATAAAAAATTTCTTTGAATATTTTTAAATACCCTAAAATATTCCAAATCCTTTAAAATCTTTCGAAATCGTTGAAACTTTTCATAGCCCTTGAAAATTCCTGGGAATTTAAAAAAAAATACCCTCATTCTATTAAAATCCTTAGAAATCCCTTCAAATTATTGAATTCTATTACAAATTCCTTGGAATCTTTTAAAATACCCTAAAATATTGTAAATCCTTGTAAATCTTTTAAAATCCCATGAAACTTTTGAAAGCGCTTGAAAATGCGTTAGAATCTTTTTTAATACCCTAAAATACCTCAAATACCTTGAAACTCCTTTAAATTATTGAAACTCATTGAAAATTCCTTGGAAAATTCTAAAATACCCTAAAATATTTGTAATCTTTGAAAGTCCCTTGAAATTTTTTCAAGCCTTGACATTTTTTTTAATGCTCTAAAATTTCAAATGCTTTGAAATCATTTGATCCTCTTCAAAGCTTTTTAAATTTCTGTGGATTAAAAAATGTCTGCAATATTTTAAAATACCTTCAAATCTGCCAAATCGTTTGAAATCTTTCGAAATCCTTGAAAGTTTTTAAAGCTCTTAAAAATTTCCGTAAATTTTTTACAATACTCTGATTCTTTTTTAAAGTTTTGGAATTTCTTCAAGGTATTAAAGTCTACCTTTGAAATCCAATCAAATTACTCAGATCAATTGAAAATTCCTTGGAATCTTCTAAAATACGATAAATATTAAAAATCTTTTGAAATCCCTTCAAATTTTTTTAATTCCTTGAAAATTACTAGAAATTTTTAAAACTACTCTGATTTATTTTTAATTCTTTGGAATTCCTTCAAGATATTTAAATCTACTTCAAATTTCTTAGAATCTTTTAAAATAACTTGAAACATTCCAAATATTTTGTTTTTCTTCAAATTATTGAAATCATCTTAAAATTCCTTGGAATCTCTTAAAATACCCCAAAATCTTCTAAATCGTTTGAAATATCTTCGAATTATTAAAATCTTTTCAAAATTTCTTGTAATATTTTTAAATACCTTCAAATATTCAAAGTCCTTCGAAATTTTTCGAAATCCTTGAAACATTTTAAAGCTCTTGAAAATTCCTTAGAATTTTTAATAATACTCTAAATTATACAAATTATTTGAAATCCCATTAAATTAATGGAATCAATTAAAAATGGATAGGAATCTTCTAAAATACCCTACATATTGAAAATTTTTTGAAATCGCTTGCATTTTTTTAATCTCTTGAAAATCTCTTGACATTTTTTTAAAATACTCTGATTTTTTTTAATTTTTTGGAATTCCTTTAAGGTATTTAAATCTGCTTCAAATTTCTTGGAATTTTTAAAAATAATTTTAAATATTTCAAATCTTTTTTTTCCCTCGAAATTATTGAAATCATCTCAAAATTTCTTGGAATCTCTTAAAATACCCTGAAATCTTTTAAATCGTTTGAAATACCTTCAAATTATTGAAAACTATTAAAAATTTCTTGCAATATTTTAAAATATCCTCAAATATTCAATGTCCTTTGAAATTTTTTGAAATCCTTGAAATATTTTAAGGCTCTTGAAAATTCCTTGGAATTTTTAAAAATACTCTAAATTATGCGAATCCTTTCTAATCCCATTAAATTAACGAATTCAATTGAAAATGGCTTGGAATTTTCTAAAATACCCTAAATATCAAAAATCTTCTGAAATCTCTTGAAATTTTTCAAATCTCTCGAAAATTTCTGTAAATTTTTTTACAATATTCTGATTCCTTTTTAATTCTTTGGTATTTCTTTAAGGTATTAAAATCTACTACAAATTTCTTAAAATCTTTTAAAATACCCTAAAATATTTAAAATCCTTTGAAATCTTGTGAAATCCCTTTAAACTTTTTAAAGCTCTTGAAAATTTCTTTGAATTTTTAAAAATAGCCTAAAACACTTTAAAATGTCTTCAAATTATTAACAACATCTCATATTCCTTGGAATCTCTTAAAATATTCTAACATATTTCAAATCCTTTGAAATCCCATCAAATTACTCAGATCAATTCAAAATTCCTTGGAATCTTCTATAGTACCCTAAAGTATTTAAAATCTTTTGAAATCTTTCAACATTTTTTAAAGCTCTTGAAAATTTCTTAGAATATTTTTGATATACCCTAAAAATTTCAAATCCTTTGAAAAACCTTGAGAATTTTTAAAGCTCTTCAAATTTCCAAGGATAGAAAAACTTCTGCAATATTTTTAAATACTCTCTTATTTGCCAAATGGTTTGAAATCTTTCGAAACCCTTGAAAATTTTCAAAGCTCTTGAAAATTCCTTGGAATTTTTAAAAATACTCTGAATTATGCAAATTCTTTGAAATCTCATTAAATTAATGGAATAAATTAAAAATGGCTTGGAATCTTCTAAAATATCCTAAATATTAAAAATCGTTTGAAATCCCTTGAAATTTTTTTAATCCTTTGAAAATTCCTGGAAATTTTTTCAAATACGCTTAATTTTTTTCAATGATTTGGAATTCCTTCGAAGTATTAAAATTTACTTCAAATTCCTTAGAATCTTTTAAAATAACTTGAAATATTCCAAATCTTTTTTCTTTTTAAAATTATTGAAATCATCTTAAAATTCCTTGGAATTTCTTAAAATACCCTAAAATCTTTAAAATCGTTTGAAATACCTTCGAGTTATTGAAATCTAATAAAATTTTCTTGCAATATTTTAAAATACCCTTAAATATTCAAAGTCCTTTGAAATTTTTTGAAATCCTTGAACCATTTCAAAGCTCTTGAAAATTCCTTGGAATTTTTAAAAATACTCTAAATTATACAATTTATTTAAAATCTCATTGAATTAAAGGCATCAATTACAAATGGCTTGGAATCTTCTAAGATTCCATAAATATTAAAACTCTTTTCAAATCCCTTGCAATTTTTTTAATCTCTTGAAAATTCATGGAAATTTTTTAAAATACTCTGAATTTTTGAAAGTTATTTGGAATTCCTGCAAGGTATTTAAATCTGCTTCAAATTTCTTAGAATCTTTTAAAATAACTTGAAATATTCCAAATCTTTTTTTTTCTTTCTTCAAATTATTGAAATCATCTTAAAATTCCTTGGAATCTTCTAAAATGCCCTAAATATTAAGAATCTATTAAAAGATTCCGAGAAATTTTCTTGAAAGGATTTGAAATGTTTTAGGGTACTTTAAAAGATTCCAAGGATTTTTTAAGATGTTCAAATAGTTTCAAAGAATGTCAAAAGATTCCAAAGGATTTGAAATATTTGAGGAAATTTCAAAAGATTTCAATAATTTTTTATTTATTTAAAAGGATTTGAAATATTTTAGGGTGTTTTAAAAAATTCCAATGAATTTTCAAGTAATTTCAATAATTTGAAGGGATTTCAAAGATTGTTAAAGATTTGAAATATTTTATGTTAAATTAAAAGATTCAAAGGAATTTTCTTGAAAGGATTTGGGATGTTTTAGGGTATTTTAAAAGATTCCAAGGAATTTTCAAGAGGTTCAAATAATTTCAAAGATTTTAAGAGATTTCAATAAATTTGTTATTGACTTGAGAGAATTGGAAATACTTTGGGGTATTTTAAAAGATTCACAGTAATTTTCAAGTAATTTCAATAATTTGAAGGGATTTCAGAGATTTTTAAAGATTTGAAATATTTTAGGGTATTTTAAAAGATTCCAAGGAATTTTCTTGAAAGGTTTTGTAATGTTTTAGGGAATTTTAAAAGATTCCAAGGAATTTTCAAGTGGTTCAAATAGTTTCAAAGAATTTCAAAAAGTTCCAAAGGATTTAAAATATTTCAGGGAATTTTAAAAGATTCCAGTAGACTTTTTATTGATTTAAAAGGCTTTGAAAGATTTTAGGATATTTTAATAATAGATTCCCTGGAATTTTCAAGTCATTTCAATAATTTGAAGAGATTTCAAAGATTTTTAAACATTTTATAACATTGTTGAAAACTCGAATGAACTTTTAAAAGCTTTAAAAAGTTTCAAGGGATTTCATAACATTTTTAAGGATTTGAAATATTCCAAGGAATTTTCAATTGATTTCAGTAATTTAATAGGATTTCAAAGGATTTGAAATATTTAAGAGTATTTAAACAAATTCAAAAGCATTTTCCAAAAATTTTAAAAGATTCCAAAGGGTTTTAAAAGATTCCCAAGGCTTTTGATGATATTAACGGATTTTAAAAGCTCTCAAGGTATTTTAATCAGTTTTTCAGGATTTCAGGAAATATCAGATTTCACTGGGATTTGATAATATTTTAATTGATTTTGAAGAATTTATTCACAGAAAGTGGGAGATATAAAAATTCTACTCGAAACTGCATTTTTTTTAATTCAGATGCGTAACAAATTTTTCAAGTAATTATGCATTTTTACAAAAAATTACATTTTTCACAATTTTGTTTTTTATTGTACTTTATTATGAAAATACATTTCCATCGGAGCTAATATTTTTAATGATAAAATTATAAAAGATTTCGTTCTCTTTTTTTTTGCTAGTACTTTTAAGTCTTCTCATACATTGCTAAATGAAAATGGTTAATAAATTATTTCTAAAATAAAAAATAATCAAATTTTGCGTATTAAATTGAGGAATGTCACAAATTTTATTATTACTGAATTCAGTGATACACGATTTAAGAAAAAAAAATATTTTTTAAATATTTATATAACTCTATTTTAAAAACAGGTACGGAAAGGGCATTTAAAGGTCATTTTATTTTGGATTAATTTCTCTTTTCTGTAATTGCACTCTACTTGCAAAGGTCAGGTCACTTTCGTGTGAGTTACATCGGTCCGGATGCGTGACGAAACTAGAAACCTGTTCCATTCAAAGGTAGTGTAAAATTAGAACATTTTTTTTATTTACACTTCTTAATTTTTTAAATTATCAGATTTCACACTCTTGCCCTATTTCCCTCTTTTCTCCGTTTTTTAACTAATTCCTGTTTTCCTCTGTTGTCCAGAAACTTCCTTTTTTCTCGTTTTTCACTTAAATTTGAACTCAATTTGTAGAACTCAACAAGAAAATCGAACTATTTTTGGTTGAAAATCAACTTTTTTGTTGAAAATTCAACTATTTGGTTGAAAATTAACTTTTTTGTTGCAAATTAATCTTATTTGTTCAGAAATTCAACTGTTTAGTAGAAAATTTCTTCTTTTGGAATTGAAAATTTATCTTTTTTGGTAGAAAAGTAATCTTTCTTGGTTGAAATTAACTTTTTTTTATTTTACCTTTTCGGGTTTAAAAGTCGACAATTATATTTCTGTTTAAAAATCCATCTTTTTAGTTAAAATATTATATTATTTAGTTGAAGTTGTAACTATTTTTTTTTTCAATTCAACTATTTGTGTGAAAATGAAATTTTTAGTTGAAAATTCAACTATTTGGTTGAAAATTATTTTTTTTTGTTAAGTATTAATATTTTCGTCTTTTTGGCTTGAAAATTCAATAGTTTGATAGTTTCGTAACAAAACAATTGGATTTTTAACCCGAAAATATGAATTTTCAACAACCAAGTTGAATTCTTTTGTAGAAAAGTCGTCTTTTTCTTGGTATGAAAATTGATCTCTGTTCTTTGATGATTCATCTAATTTCTTGAAAATTCTTCTTTTTCGATTGAAGTATCAACTATTACATTTTTTGTTGAGAATTCATCATTTTTGTCTAAAAATTCTTTTATTTGCTTGAGAGTTTCACTACATTGTAAAAAATTCATTTCTTTTGTTGAATATTCCTCATTTTAGGTGGAAATTCATCACTTTAGTTAAAAATTTATCTCTCTTAGTTTAAAATGGAAATATTTCTTTAAAAATATATCTATTTTTTTTTGAAAATAAAATATATTTCGACTTGAAATCTTAGGAATTTAAAGCGTTTCAAATTGAATTCAATATGTTGCCCACAATAAATTTATTTAAAAAAAAATGTATTCCCCTATGATTCCCCTATTTTTGTGAAAAATCGCTCTATTTCCCCTGTTTTTACAGCATTTTTGGCTGTGAAGTCTTCATAATACGAAAAAAATGTGATATTATAAAAAACTATGATTATCAATTCAGCTTGAAATTTATAAAATAAATACGAATTAAATCTTAATGAAGTTTTTAATTGCTAAGAAGGCAGATGTAGGTGTGAAACTGTTTGTAGCACCAACAACTCAATTTAAATCTATCTAGAATCCTCTATCTTAATTGCTAATGGACTTTTTTTTATTACGACCTTTTTAATACTTACTCGTTACTCTAGGGAATAATTAAAATTGTTAATACTTACAGAGAGGATTATCAGAATTTAAAGCTCAGAAAAAGTGGAGTTTCGTGAATTAATTATCGAAATTCGAATCAATAATTCCAGCTTCACATAAGCTTCTCCCGCTAATCTATGAATAATGAATTCATTATTCATCAATTTAAAAATCTTGGCTTTCAGTATTTTATCTATTGTTTCTTCATAAGATGATTCGAAATATTTTTTTTTTTTATTTAAAATAATTCTTTATGACAACAATAATTCGAAAGAATCCATTGCTATTAGTTTTTTTATTTTAGGGAAGAAGTAACTTTTAATACAAAATAAATATTTCAAATAACTGTATTTTTAAGCAAATAAAATTATTTAATACAAAATAAAAATTCCGAAGAGAGAAATTTTAACCAAGTAATTGTATTTTTAACCAAAAAATATTAATTCTCAGTAGAAAATATAATAGGTAATATTTGAAGAACCAAAAAAGATTATAATTTTTGATGAAAAACAGTTGAATTCATAAAAAAGACGAATTTTTAAAAAAATTATTAGTTTTCTTTGTAAGACGATTCGAAATATTTTTTTTTCAAAATAATTCTTTATGACAACAATAATTTGAAAGAATCTATTACTAGTAGTTTTTCTATTTAAGGGAAGAAATAACTTTTAATACAAAAAAAAAATTTCAAATAACAGTATTTTTAACCAAATAAAATTATTTAATACAAAATAAAAATTTCGAAGGGAGAACTTTTAACCAAGTTATTATATTTTTAACCAAAAAATATTAATTCTCAATGGAAAATATAATAGTTAATATTTGAAGAACCAAAAAAGATTATAATTTTGTATGAAAAACAGTTGAATTCATTAAAAAAACGAATTTTTAACCAAATTAATAGTTTTCTTTGTAAGACGATTTGAACTATTTTTATTTTTTTTATTTTAAATAATTCTTTACGACAACAATAATTTGAAAGAATCTATTACTAGTAGTTTTTCTATTTCAGGGAAGAAATAACTTTTAATACAAAAAAAATTTTCAAATAACTGTATTTTTAACCAAATAAAATTATTTAATACAAAATAAACATTTCGAAGAGAGAACTTTTAACCAAGTTATTATATTTTTAACCTAAAAATATTAATTCTCAATGGAAAATATAATAGTTAATATTTGAAGAACCAAAAAAGATTATAATTAGTTTAGTTTTTTTAAATCAAAAATATGAATTTTCAACAAAAAATTAAATCAAACAAAAATTTAATTTTCAACCAATTAATTGAATTTTTAACCAAATAGTTGAATGTTTTACCATTAAGATTAATTTTCTACCAAAAAATACGAATTATCAGTCAAGACGATTAACTTTCTGTCGAAAAAAGAAAGCTATTTTCAACCAAATAAATTAATTTTTAACAAATAAGTTATGTTTTTAACCAAAGACCTGAATTTTTCACTAAAATGATAAATCTTCAACCAAAAAGGTTAATTTCTATGAAAGTAGATCAACTTGTAACTGAGTAGTTGAATTTTCAACAAAATATTTTTATTCTCAACTGCTGCAAATCTAATAAAAAGAAATTAATTAAAAGCCAAGTAGCTGAATTTTCAACCAAAAAAAGATAAATTCTCAACAGAAAATGTAATATTTGTTAATACAATCAAAAAGAATTTTTATTTTAAACCAAAAACAGCAGCTGCATTTTTAACAACAACAAAATATAAAATTTCTACTAAAAGAGATGAATTTTCAAAATCAAAAGAATAATTTTTCACAAAATAATTGAATTTTCAAGGAAAAAAAATGATTTTTCAAACCAAAAAGATGAATTGTCAACGAAAAAAGATTTTTCTGATAAGAAAGAAAAAAAAAATGTCAAACAAATTATAATTTGAGGGGAAATATAATTTTTTAATACCACATAAAAATTTCAAAGAACTATTTATCTTTTTATTTTATTTATTTTTAAGGTTATAAAAATATAATTTTTCTCAGATTCTTGAGGAAATTTAAAAAGATTTTTCAAGATTTCAAATACGTCGAAGAAGTATCTAGAAAATGGTTACGAACATTTTTTTAATTTATAGGGTTTCGCCAAATTTGAGGAAAATTTACAAAAAAAAAGTAAAAAATATGTCCCGTTTCACCAGGACTTTTTTTTTACAACAAAAGAACCGGAAAAGTCTCACTTAATTTTTTTATTCTTTTGAGCAGGATTTTTTATGACAAAAGTACCGGAAAAATCTAGTCAAGTTCCATTTTTTTCGAAATTTGTACAAGTAGAACTAAAGTACCAGAAATACCCACTGAATTCTTTTAAAATTCTTACAAGTCCTGAATAATTTTTTTCTAAATTTTTCCAGTTGCTAAGAGGATTTATGTTCCAAAAATAGTCTGTTTTAGGACAATAGTATCTGAAAAGTCCCACCTAGTTCTTTTTAAATATTAATTAGTCCTAAATAATTTCTGGGACAAAAGTACTAGATAAGTTCCATTTTATTTTCTGCCAAATTTTTACCAAATAAGTACCAAAAGAGTTCAAAATATTATAAAAATTATTTAGAGTTTGTAAAAATTTCAAAAGAATCAATTGGGACTTTTCCGGTACTTTTATGCTAAAAAAGTGCTGCTAAAAAAATTATGTGTCACTTTTCCGGTACTTTCGTCCTAAAAAAATTCTGCTCAAAATAAAAATAAAATTAGGTGGAATTATTTCGATACTCGGGTACAAAGTTTTAAGAAAAGGAAATTGATTTTATAGAATACATTATAAAGTTGATTCGATTTCATGTATTTGGACATGCTTTTTGCGCGGGAGGAAATTACTTAATCTAGAAAGTATAAAATAACTTTCGGCAGAGGAATACTTTTTAATCAGAAACGAAGGTTTCCTCTTCTGGAAATTCTTATACAGAAAAAGTTTTCTCGCAGAGTAGAATTTACTTGCAAAGTGTAAATTAGTCTTCTCGCAAAGTAAATATGTTCACAGGGATGGATAGGATCTCTGAGGTGTACATTTTTATTAAAGATTAGAAAATTGTAGAGAGTCAAGAAAAAAATAACTTTTAGCTGCAAATAACTTTTTAATTTCTGAACTCGTATATCTCTTCTTTATGAAAAGATTTTTTCAATTGAAGGGACTGTGAGAAAAAAATGTCTTAAAAAATAAATTTATTGACTCCTTGCTGTTGGAATTGCTAATAATCTCGATCCAATATCAGAATCCACAGCTGCTTCCTCAGTCCTCTATTTTCTCTCTATTGCAATCTTAACTCTGGAAGTATGTCGTATAATCGATTGATAAAAAAACATGAAAAATGCAACGATTTTTAAAAATGTATAAATCCAGATTAAGAAATTAAATTGGATTCTTTAAATTCTTTTAAATGATGTCGAGTCCTAAAAGCTGGTAGCGAAATCTAATTGGCTTTATAGTAATCCTGCATTTATCTCCCTAGTCTTCCTTTTAATAAAACTTTCTGATTGGATTCTTAAAATTAATTCTCTGTTTCCTGAGATTCGGGAAGGATAACTTTTTAGATAAATTTGACGACTGATGAATTAAGTAGCTTGAGCTCTTTCTGAAATCTTAAACCTTTAGTTGGAGTCTTTTCAACTGAAAATGTCTTTTCAAGTTTCGTAGAATAATGGAATTAAGTCCTGAATCCTAGTTTTATTACTTCCGGGAAATGAATAAAAAATTTGAAAGTTGAAAAAATAATAATATACATTTTTCCAAAACTCTGTCTGAACGTTTGGCCAGGGGAGAGGAAAACTGCAGAAAACCACCTTCCGAGTTCAGCCGGTTCATTGCCACAGATGATTCGAAAGTTTTCAAAGTTTGAAAAATCAAATCTTTTTCGAATGTTTGAAAAATTAAAAGAGTTTTTCAATTTTTAAACATTAAAAAATTGTCTATGGGTTCTGTTCGAATGGAAAAACACCACAAGTTTTGTGAACTTGAACCAAATTTTTTAACTCAGTAACTAAACAAGAATCCAAAGGAAAATCCCGAAAAAAATCGCTTCAACCAGGAAAGACGATTTTTCAACAAAATTGATGAATTTTTAACCAAATAGTTGAATTTCAAACCAAAAAGATACATTTTTGACTAGTTGAATTCAACCAAAAATCCGAATTCTCAATAAAATAAATTAATTTTACACTATAAATGCCAGATAATAGATAATTTACGAAATAAAATTGTCGGCATTATAAAATTGCCGAGACAGGAAAATTTCAGAATTCTCAAATTCCCGAATCTAAACAATTGTTTTAATAATAAATGAATAATAAAATAAAAAATATATTCATCAAATAGAACTATTCTATTTGATTTATTATTTTATGTTTTATCATTTAAAAATTTTTTAATTGTGTAAATTCGGGAGTTTTCCTGTGTCGGCAATTTTTGAAATGTCGGATATTTTATAATGTTGTTTTATAATTCTGTTCCATCATAAACTGTCCGGATTTTTTATTCGCGAATTAAAAAAAAAAACAGTAAATGAAAAATAATATAGTAGTAATTATAAAATTAAAATTTTATCGTTTCTGCGGGATACCGTAAAATTTTCAATATTCAAAAATATTTCAAAAGATTTTTTAGGAATTTCATAAGATTTTAATGGATTTCAAATAATTTAGTCACAAGAATTAGTAAGAGATTTTAAAGAATTTTAATTATTTTAAAATATTTAAAAATATTTTCAATAAAAATTCAAGGAATTTGAATTTCTGTACAAAAGAAACATTCAGTTACATTTTCATCGGTCAAAATGAAAGAATTTAAAATATTGTAAACCTATAAAGTTTAAAAGTTAATTGAACTGTTAAAAAGTAGTCAATAGCCCTAACTTCTTCATACTCGACTTCCCCCTCCCGTCTCTTTCCCAACTGATACTTCCCTTCCCCTACTTTCCTTCCCCAGCCCTCAATTCCCCTCCGCTACTCACCCTAATTTTGAATAATTTCCCCTACTTCCCCTCATTTTCCCTCACTCCCTTTACTTTCCCTATTTTCCTTCCCTAGCCCTCACTTCCCTTACCCTACTCACCCTTATTTCGAATTATTTGCCCTACTTCCCCTCATTTTTCCTCACTCCCTTTACTTTCCCACCCTTCACTTCCCATATTTTCCCTCCCCTTATATACACTTCCTTCCCCTGCTTCCCAACCAAAACTACAAAGCTTTCTGCCCAAGGCTACGAAACCCTAAAAATTACACAATAACCGTCGTATACTAATAAACTCTTACATTGACATGGCAGAAAAAAACGGCAATGAGGGGAAATGGGGGAAGGAAAAGTAAGAGAAGTGAGGGAAAATGAGGGGTTGCGCAGGAGGGGAATTGTGGCGAAATGATTGGATGGTTAATAAGGGGAAGTGAGGGAGGAAAATTAGGGGAAATAATTGGTGGGAAAGTAGGGGAAGTGATGGAGAATGAAGGATGGGAAATTAAGGGAAGTGAGAGGAAATGAGAGGGAGAAGTGATGGAGGGGAAGTACGGGAAGTTAGGGGAAATGAGCTGTGGGGTCGTGAGGGAAAATTAGGGAAGGGAAAGTATGGGAAGTGAGGGAAAATGAGAGGATGGGTAGTAGTGGAAATGAGGGGTGGGGAAGTGGGGGAAGTGGAAGTAGGTGGAAGTAAGGGTTAGGAATGGGGGAAATAGGTTAAGTGGGGGAAATTGGGGGTGGGTAAGTATGGAAACGTAGGAAGAATATGGGAGGTGGAGGTTTGAACCTAATTAACGTATTAATAGGCTACGAAAACCTTTTCTGTAGGCGTGCGGCGCCTTCTTTTACTGATTTTTAAAATTTTTAATATTGAAAGTCAGCAGGACGTGTTTGAAGTTCATTGAGGAAATGTGCACTGGGTATGTAACTGAATGTACTACTATTGGCGAGAACAGGCAATTTCAGTTAACGGTCTAGAACAGCAGAATGTTCATTTCATGAGGATGATGTATGCAGGTCGTTGGCAGCTACGTACAACTGTTGATTTGCACCAAATGTCCTCTGCATGTTTAGGCTGAGAGGAAGCAAATGAGGGACTTCAACAAACTAACTAAATTGAACATACTCTAAATTCTAAACTGTCATCGACATTTACAGAGAAAACCTGAAAATCAGGGGAAAGTCAGGGAATTTTCTTGGTCAAGGAAATTGGAGAAAAATCAAGGAATTTTTTTGTTCAGGGAAATTCAGGTAATTTTATTGGTCAAAGAAATTCAAGGATATTTTTCCCCATTTTCCATATTTGGTCAAGAAACCCCAGAGAAAAGTCAAACAGTTTTATTGGTCAGGAAAAGTCAGAAAATTTTGTTGCTCAAGGAAAGTCAAGAAATTTGGTCGGTCAAGGAAAGTCAGGGAAAAGTCAAGGAATTATATTGTTTAGAGAAAGTCAGGAACAGTCAAGGAATTTTATTGGTCAGGGAAGATGAAGGAAAAGGCAGGGAATTTTATTGGCCAAGGAAAGTCCAGGAATTTTATTGTTCAGGTAAAGTCAAGGAAAAGTCAGAGAATTTTATTGGTTAAGGAAAGTCAAAGAATTTTATTGGTCATCTAAAGTCAGGGAAAAGTTAAGGAATTATATTTTTCAGGGAAAAGTCAGGAAATTTTATTGGTCAAGGAAAGTCAAGGAATTTTATTGTTCAGCTAAAGTCAAGGAAAAGTCAGGGAATTTTATTGGTTATGGAAAGTCAAAGAATTTTATTGGTCGTGTAAAGTCAGGGAATTTTATTGGTCACGGAAAGTAGAGAAAAATCAAGGGATTTTACTGTTCAGGGAAATTCAGGTAATTTTATTGGTCAAGGAAAGTCAAGGATATTTATTGATCAAGGAAAACCAGGGAAAAGTCAAGGAATTTTATTGTTCAGGGAAAGTTAAGGAAAAGACAGGGAATTTTATTGCTCAATGAAAGTCAAGAAATTTTATCAGTCAAGGAAAGTCAGGGAAAAGTCAAGGAATTATGTTGTTTAGAGAAAGTCAGGAATATTCAAGGAATTTTATTGGTCAGGGAAAGTGAAGGAAAGGGCAGGGAATTTTATTGGTCAAGGAAAGTCAAGAAATTTAATAGTTAAGGTAAATTCAAGGAAAAGTCAGGAAATTTTATTGGTTAAGGAAAGTGAAAGAATTTTATTGGTCATTTAAAGTCAGGGAAAAGTTCAGGAATTATATTGTTCAGCGAAAGTCAGGGAAAAGTTAGGGAATTTTATTGGTCACGGAAAGTAGAGAAAAATCAAGGAATTTTATTGTTCAGGGAAATTCAGGTAATTTTATTGATCAAAGAAAGTCAAGGTTATTGGTTAAGGAAATCCAGAGAAAAGTCAAGCCATTTTATTGGTCAGGAAATTTTGTTGCTCAAGAAAAGTCAAGAAATTTTATCGGTCAGGGAAAAGTCAAGGAATTATGTTGTTCAGGGAAAGTCAGGAACAGTCAAGGAATTTTATTGGTCAAGGAAAGTGAAGGAAAAGGCAGGGAATTTTATTTTTCAAGGAAAGTCAAGGAATTTTATTGTTCATGTAAAGCAGGGCCGGCGGAACTTAGGTTATCTGTCTTTCTCGCTCCTTAAGAAGTGTCTCGCTTACTCTAATTCCTTTACATTCACGCTCCTTAAGGAGCGAGAAAGATAGATAACCTGAGTTCCGCCGGCTCTGATGTAAAGTCAAGGAAAAGTCAGGGAATTTTATTGGTTAAGGAAAGTCAAGGGATTTTATTGGTCATGTAAAGTTAGGGAAAAGTTCAGGAATGATATTGTTCAGGGAAAAGTCAGGGAATTTTATTGGTCACGGAAAGTAAAGGAAAATCAAGGAATTTTATTGTTCAGGGAAAGTCAGGTAATTTTATTGGTCAAGGAAAGTCAAAGATATTTATTGGTTAAGGAAAGCCAGGGAAAAGTCAAGGAATTTTATTGGTAAAGGAAAGTCAATGAAAAGTCAGGGAATTTCATTGCTCAGGAAAAGTCATGAAATTTTATCGGCCAAGAAAACTCAGGGAAAAGTCAAGGAATTATATTGGTAAAGGAAAGTCAATGAAAAGTCAGGGAATTTCATTGCTCAGGAAAAGTCATGAAATTTTATCGGCCAAAAAAACTCAGGGAAAAGTCAAGGAATTATATTGTTTCGGAAAAGTCAGGGAACAGTCAAGGAATTTTATTGGTCAGGGAAAGTCAAGGAAAAGGCAGGGAATTTTATTGGTCAAGGAAAGTCAAGGAATTTTATTATTCATGTAAAGTCAGGGAAAATTTCAGGAATTAAATTGATCAGGGAAAGTCAGGGAAAATTGAAGGAATTATATTGGTCAGGGAAAGTCAAAGAATGTCTATAAAAAAATTTAAATAATTGACAAGGATAATAAATATCAAATTGTTTGATTTCTGTTATAAAGATTCTAGGATAAAAATGTCAAAAGATTCAGATTCTGGTCTTTGAATATTATTGGTCAAGGAAAATTAACGATTGGTTAGGGAAACATTATGGAATTTTGAAAATCAAGTTTTCTGCCATCCTGGTATAATATTCTTTTTAGTAATTTATTTAAATGTCTTATATTTTTATTTCTTTTTTTTAGTTGCTTCCTCCTAACAATTATATTTTTAATTCAATTATTTTTGCTGAAAAATCAATTGATTTATTGAAAATTGTTCTTCTTAGGTTGAAAATTCAACTAAGTTGGTAGAAAATCAATTTTTGTATGAAAAAAATATTTTTTTATTTTTTAGTATAAATTTATCTTTTTTAGTTGAAAATTCAACTAATAATTTGAAAATTTATTCATTTTGTTGAAACTGGTAGTTTTTGGTCTAAAATTAATTTTTTTGGTTGAAAAATCGTCTTTTTGGCTGAGACTTCATTTGTATAGGTTGCAAATTCAACTATTTTGTTGAAAAATAACTATTTTGATTAAACTTTAATTGTTTTGTCGAAAACTCAACCCTTTGGTTGAAAATTTAACTATTTTGTTGAACAAAATTTATTTATTTTAGACTATTTAGACTATTTAGACATCAAATTCGTCCTTTGGTTTGAAAATTCATCTGTTTTAGTCAAAATTGCATCTTTTTGGCTGAAAATTAATCTTTTGGTTGAAGATTCAATTGTTTTGGTGAAAAAACATCATTTTTTGTTGAAAATTCAAGTGAAATCTTTCTTGGTGGAAAATATAACCATTTTTTTAAATTTTTCTTTTTGGTTCAAAAATACATTTTTTTTAGTAGAAATTGCAACTTTTTTATAACAATGCAACTGTCTGGTTGGCAATTAATCTTTTTTTGGTTAAAAATTCAACTATTTTGTTGGAAAGTAATCCTTTTTGGTTGAAAATTCAACTACTTTTTTTTTTAATTCGTCTTTTTGAGTTGAAAATTCAACTATTTTGGTAGAAAATTCGTATTTTTGTTTGGGAAATTCAACTGAAATATTTCTTGGTTGAAAATTTAACTAATTTTTTATAAATTCATCTTTTTGGTTTAAAAATTCATCTGCTTTAGTAGAAATTTAATCTTTTTTTGGATAAAAATGCAACTGTTTGGTTGAAAATTAATGTTCTTTAGTTGAGGATTCGACTATTTTTAGAAAAATTCGTCTCTTTTTATTTTATTTTTTTTTATATTATTGTTAAAAAATAATTTTTTTATTATTCTACTATTTGGTGGAAAATTAACTATTTTGTTTAAAATTCTTCTTTCTGGGCTTAAAAGTTAACTGTTTTCTAAAAGAATCAACTTTTAAGCCCATAAAATACATAAACCTTAGCTATCCTGAAACTTGAATTTAAACATTCAATTTAAAATTATTTCAATATTTGTACACTAACCCTAAATTTAAAATTTAAAATAAATTCTTAATTATTCTTATAAGGAAGGCCCTCAATAAGCACTATTTTTTACCCAAAGCAGATTTTATTGTAGATATTGAAAGAGGGAATATTTTCACTCATAAGCATAACTAAAAATAATCAAAGACAGTTTTTTATGTCTTACTTCGACTCTCGTACAATAAATTACAATAATGTGAAAATTGTAATTTTATGTAAAAATGTGTAATGTGTCCAGTAGACCTAATTACCTGCATAATTATTTTTTCTTTTGGGGCGAATCCTGATAATAAATCGAGTTCTATAATACGTATAACATAAATTTAAACTAAATCAATATCCATGAAAAGTGAAAAATTCATCTCAACCTGAATTCAACGTGACAAGCTTATCTGAATTTCCATTATCCTAATTGAAATTCACTCTGGCGTTTATCAATAAATTAATCACTGCAGGATCCAATGAAAATAGAATGGATCAGGTCACAGGTCTGATGCCCAGAGTTCGCTTTTAGAAATCAAGTAATTACCTGTCTTTATTACAAAGGATGGAGATTCGAGATTTCAAATAAATGGTCAAGATAATTTTTTACGCTATAATTTTAGCATTAATTGAAGTGTTGCAGTACAGAACTAGATAACCAACATTTTTATCGGAAACGGGTTTATTGCATAAAAAACTTGGAGTAAAAAGTGTGGATCTTACTATTGGATTATCAGTAAGTTCGCGTATTTTTGTGTGCCCTATTGCACATGATGACTTTGTGAAGCTCTTCATCCGGGATGATTGCTAGATAGACTAATCAGCTACCTGCGTCGGAGCAGTGTTATGCTATGATATCGCAATGTTCAATTTGTTCATTTTCTCGGAACAGAATAATTAAAAAGAAAAAAAATTTTATTACTAATTTGTTATTCTCATTTAGCATCACCGAATGTCGAGAATAATTTTATTTTTCAATTTTGTATAAAATTGAAAATTCCTTTTTGAATCACTATCCAAATCCAGTTTTGAAAACTTATGGAATTTTAATCTCAAAATTCTCGGTCTGTTTTCTCGGAATTGGCTGTTTTTCATCAAACTTTATTTGGCCGATTTCAGAAACTTAATTCCTCAGAAGCATGGTTTTATTATTTATTTTTTTTTTTAAGGGAAAATTGAATTTTTTTATCGCATTTCCTCGAAACTTGATCACTTTTAATTACTGAATGAAAGCAAAAAAATTGATTAAGAAGTCCATCGGTTTCGTGTAAGTGAGCGAAGTCGCTTTTATTTTGAGGTTAGGACGCGCGTTTTCACCACCTTTGAACGGTAATTAAAAATCAATTTCTCAATTTATTTAAAAACTGAACGTTAGAAAAAATTAGAGTTTTTGGTCATTTTTAGGGTTTCGTAACCCCGGGCAGAAACCCTTATAGTTTCTGTCGGGTGTCCATCCGTTTGTCTTCGTACTTTTTTCCGAGCTGGGAAAATGAGGGAAAATTATGTGAAGGGTAGTTGGGGAAGGGAAAGGAAATTAGAGGTGGCGAAGTAAAGGAACGTGAGGGGAAATATAGGAGGGAGTGAGGAGTTTGAAATCAGGGGATGTGAGGGAAGGGGAAGTAAACAAAGTGACGGTGGGATGTAGGGGAAATGAGGGTGGCGTAGGGTAAATGAGAGGAGGAGTAGTTGGAAAATCAGGTTAGGGTAAATAGTGGAAATGAGGGGATAGAAAGTAGAAGAAGTGTTGGTTGAGAAGGGATAATGAGGTGAGGATAAGTAAGGGAAGTGATGGGTAATAAGTTTGGGGAAGTAGGGGAAATTATGGGATTGGAAGTAAGAGGAAATTATATGAGAGTTAGTTGGGGAAAGGAGGGGAAGGGAAATAAGGGATTGGGAAGTAAAGGAAGTGAGGATGAATAGGGGAAATGGGAGAATAAGTAGAAAAATTAGTGTAGAGGAACTAGGAGAAATGAGAAGATGAGAAGTAGGAAAAATGAGGGCGGGGATGTGAGGGAAGGGTAACTGTGGGAAGTGAGGAGAAGGGAACTAGGGGAAGTGAGGTGGGTAGGAGTAGTGATGGCAGGTGAGGGAAAATTGACAAGGGGAAGTATGGGAGAAATGAGTCGAGGGGAAGTGAGGTGTAATGAGGTGAGGTTTAGTAAAGAAAGTAATGGGGAATGAGGATAAGGAAGAAGGGGAAATTATGGGTTGGGAGGTAAAGGGAACCCATGTTAGGGGTACTTGGGGAAGGGAAGGAAAATGTGGGGAAATAAATGGAAGGGAAGAGAGGAGTGGTGCGTAGGGGAAGTTAGAGATGGTGATGCAGGTGAACTGAGGGGGAGTAGGAGAAATGAGAGAAGAGAGAAGTAGAAAAATCAGGGTAGGAGAAGTAGGAGAAATGACAGGAGGGGAATATGGGAAGTGAGGGATAATATGGTGAAGGTAAGTAAGGGAAGTGATAGGAAATGAGGGTGAGGAAAAGGAGAAATTATGGGATGGGAAGTAAGGGAAAATTATGTAAGGGGTAGTTGGTGACTGGAAGGATATAAGGGGATGGCGGGAGGGTAGGTGAGTAATGGTAAGTAGAGAAAGTGAGGAGAGGGGAAGTAAAGGAAGTGAGTGTTAGGATGTAGGGGAAGTGATGGGAGTAGGGGAATTAAAGGTGGAGTAAGGTAAATGAGAGGAGGAGTAGTTGGAAAATCAGGGTAGGGGAAGTAGTGGAAATGAGGGGATAGAAAGTAGAAGAAGTGTTGGTTGAGAAGGGGTAATGAGGTGAGGGTAAGTAAGGGAAGTGATGGGAAATAAGTTTGGGGAAGTAGGGGAAATCATGGGATTGGAAGTAAGAAGAAATTGTATGAGAGTTAGTTGGGGAAAGGAGGGGAAGGGAAATTAGGGGTTGGGAAGTAAAGGAAGTGAGGATGAATAGGGGAAATGGGAGAATAAGTAGGGAAATTAGTGTAGAGGAACTAGGAGAAATGAGAAGATGAGAAGTAGGAAAAATGAGGGCGGGGATGTGAGGGAAGGGTAGCAAAATGAAATTTTTTTAAATTATTCCACAACAGAAGAGTTCGGGGACGTCCGTTAGCATGTTCGCTATCATTCCTCAAATTTTTAAGGCAAAATCTTTATTATTGTAGGGAAAAAGCCGAGGGAACCTAACACTGCTAAAATCGATAATTTTCTAAGTATCACATGCCCTTAAAAGTCGCTGTAGAATGGGTAATTAGTGAAGAGCAAAAACAGGGTGTAACCATCGCTCATGCTGGAAGAGGCCGTGAAAATCGTTTAAAAGAAGGGAATGCAGTGGATGGGTTTTATGAATTAAATGGGGTGGGTTATGTTTTACAATTTCACGGTTGCTTATCGCATGGATGTGTACGTTGCTATCCCGATAACCGTGATACCAAACTAAACAGCTCCGATGAGACTCTAAAAGCCCGCTACGAAAGAACGCTCGCGCAAAGTGACAAGATGAGGCGAAATGGTTAACTGGTCACAGAGATGTGGGAGTGTGATTTTAATGAATTGAAAAAACCGGATGTAGGATTACAAAATATCGTTAAAAATCATCCCCTTCTTGTTACCGAACCCTTAAATCCACGAGACGCGTTTTTCGCGGGGAGCACTGGGAACACCCGGTGTTTCTATAAGATAAAGGAGGGTGAGAAAATGCTGTATCTTGATGTTCGTTCTTTATACCCAAAAGTTTTAAAATCGGGCCAGTTTTCTGTTGGTCATCCAGATGTATATGTCGGAGATAATTGTGAAATATTAACAGGACTCGACAATGCGGATATAAACAATGTCGAAGGTTTAGTTAAATGCCGTATATTTCCACCGCAATCTCTCTATCACCTTCTTTTACCAACAAGATTTCATAATAAACTCATGTTCGCTCTCTGTCACCAATGTTGCGAAAACCTTGAAGAAGGTGATTGCCCATACGCTGAAGCAACATCGCGCGAGTTTGAGGGAACATGGGCTTCTGATGAACTCAAAAAAGGCGTAACACTGGGGTATAAAATTACAAAAATTTTCAAAATTTGGAATCACAACACAGCCCAGTACAACACCGTCTCCGTTGAAGGGGGCCTTTTCATCCCATATGTCAACACATTCTATAAAACAAAGCAAGAATCTAAGGGGTGGCCTCGCGAATGTGTTGACGAAGCTTCGAAAGAAACATATAAAGTGGAGATAAGAACATAAGAAGGCATTGAACTAGACTACAGCAAAGTAAAAACAAAACTCCAGGGCTGCGTTCGGTTGCCAAGCTGTGTCTGAATTTGTTGTGGGGTAAATTTGGCCAGCGTAAAAATTTACCCCAAACCCATATTGTGAAGACACGAGATAAATTACTGAAGCTTGCAGCTAATCCGGAGATTGAGATCAATAGTATACTTCCAGCAAATAACACAACCCTGTATATAGCGTACCAGTTTAGGAAAAATACTCATACACCTGCGCATATATCAAACGTTGTAATTGCGGCATATACAACAGCCCAAGTGGGTACACTTGTAAATGTAAGCATTTTACTGTTTATAATTTTTACAGATTACTTATATAATTGATCTTGTTACAGATAATGAATCCAGAATCCTTTCATCTGTGGTGAGGATTCTGAAATAAGCACCTCTGATTCATCCTTTCCGTGTGCTCAACCTTTGCAACCTCTCATCTGCCGCTTAAAAAGGTTGGGGTATAATTTGACCCCCACACATTTCCGCCCGATAGCTTCTAGTTCACCGTTGGAAGTTATCGAGAATGATTGTGATGAAGTATATGATCCCTACGATAAGGGTAACTACAGCGATTGTGAGACTGATGATGATTAGGATAAACTGTCTGTGATATTAAAAATAGTTCTCTGTAGCTTGTGTAATTTGTGTGTACGTGTATATATGCGTTGCTGCGTGTTTTTCTCTCTGTGTGTGTAAGCGCGTGTGTGTACGTGTGTGTGTAAGAAAAGTGTACAAATTTATATATTTAGCTCTAAGATAGATCCAATTTTTCGATCCTTAACTACAAAAGAAAATAGACTGAATAAATGTTGTTTTTTTATTACAAAAATAAATATATATTCATACGTTTTTAACAAAAAACTCTTACTCTTATTATTTACCCTTCCTCTATTTTAGATAATTATTTTTATAAACTTATTTCACTGAAAAATGAACATTAAACTTTGTTTCTTGAAATTATTTAATTTAAAACATTAATTGTCTAGTTAAAAATATTAAAAATCGTTTGAGTATTTTTTTCTCTGGGGAAAGCCCAACATTATTACGTCACAGCACCCTGAACTCTCCAGTTGGGAATCTCCTATATACACTCCTCCACCTTTTCCATTTTCACGTTTAGGAACTCCATGTGTGACGTCACTAGACCTAGAATCTCCCAGACCGGGGTTCCTTCTCCCCCTCTCCAACTACATCGATCACGGCTAGCGGATTAGGCCACGCCCATAACGGCGCCCCATATTGTCCTATACTAAAGTCGGATTCGAAAGTCCTCACACCTGGCTTTGAAGCTTTATTACTCAGCACAAAAAAATCGCAGTATGTTGAGAGCTAAAATTGTAAAAAATAATTATCTCGGCTCTGGATAGAGATTTAAGCTGAGCTCTAGCTTAAAAGAAGCTTCTCGATTAAGCGATTTCATCTCAAAAGTTAAGCGATCAATAAAAAAGATTAATGTCTGCATTAAAAGCGTCGGAAGAATTACAATCTTAATGAGTTTCAACACTGGAAAACTCATATTGAAAAACGTCCTTTCTCAGCATTGTACAATTTAAGTGTGAAAGAGATCACTCCAAAAAAAAGGGTAAAGTTTCCGTAAACCATGTTTTTTGAAGGGATCTCTTTCACGCTTGAATTGGACAATGATGAAAAGGGACGTTTTTTTCAATACGAGTTTTCCAGTATTGAAACTCATTAGGATCGAATTTATTCCGACGCTTTTAATTCAGACATTAATAATTTTTATTAGCCATTCAACTTTTGAGATGAAACCGTTGAATCGAGAAGCTTCTTTTAAGCTAGAGTTCAGTTTGAAATATCTATCCAGAGACAAGATAATTATTTCTTGCATTTTTAGCTCTACCAATTAAAATAATCATTGGACTTTAAAGTCGACGTAGTGAAAGTTGAGGGTCATTTCTCAGGTTTTTCACACATTTTGTGTCACAGGGAAGACAAAAAATTTTTCACGGAAATCAAACTCACATCCTTTCACACGAATAATGTTGAAGAATATTTCTGTCTTTGACTCAACTTTCTCCAATTTTTCCAGCATAGAAAACTAACAGCCCCAAGAAACCTTTCGAAGCTGCCACAGTTTTTGAAAGAATCTAATCCGAAAATTTCCACTTCCAACGCACTGAGAACAATCAAAGCGCCTGGAAGTTTCGCTCGCACAAAAAATTCGTATCCAAACGTTCCCGGAGATTCTCAGCGACTCTTGGGAGCGATCAGGAATTCATCGGAGCAGATTGGAAATGCAGAATGATCCACGTAACAACTTAGGAGGGAGGGAGGGGTCGAGAGATTTTGTTACGTTAGGGACGGGGAAGGGTAATTCATTCGTGTACGCAATTTTGGGAAATTCACAAATAAAACAAATAAATCGCAGTAATTGTACAGAGACTTAATATGAATTTCACTTTACGCGCCAAAGAAACCTGGTGAGTGAAGAAAAAGGTAGCCAGCAGCAATTTAGAAAAAAGGCAGGGAATTTCATTGGTAAAGAAAAAATCAGCGACTTAGAAAAAAAATCTTACCCAAGTCAGAGAATATTCGTAATATTGAACGACTTTCAAACAGATTATCGTAAAGATGTCGTAACGATGCCGTGCAGACGTCGTTAAATTTTATGCCCACTGGGTTTATTCCGTGTATAAAAGATTTTAGGTTAAAATTTGCCACTAGTTTCAGATTCTAGTTTTTAATTGCTAATGGTCAGGGCAAACGAAAAAATGATCAGTGAAATATTAGGGAATTTTTTAAATGAAGTTTTACGACAACCCACATAAACTATTCTTCTTAGTAATTTCAGGGTGCACAGTCTTCCTCTTTTTTTTCATAGTTTCCCTTTTTTTCTTGAAATTCCTTCTTTTCCAACTATTCCCAAAAAACTTCCCCTTTTCCTCCTTTTCTTTTTAAATATACGATATTTGAAAATAAAATATTTGAATTACGCGAAAAATTCTCTGAAATGAGTAAGTATACCTATTATTGAATAATAATTAAAGCCATTATAGCACTTAAATACATTATTTATGAATCTTCCCTATTGGTTTGAAAATTATGAGGAATTTGTTATGTTTACAGCTTTTACTAGTGAACAATAATAAAAGTTACGAAATTTAAACATAAATTTTTTGCTCAATAATAGTTTTTTGAAAATGTGCAATAAGATGTTTTTTTTCATTGAGTCATATGCACACATTTAAAAAAAAGTTGAATATGTCGAACCTGAAATTTATTCAGCTTGAACCAAAAAAAAATTTGACCATTTTTCTTTTTAGAAAAAAAAACTGTTGTCGTGATTTAGGATTTTTCGAATTTCATTTTTCTTGCGATATGTTTCTTTGGTTCAATCTGAAGAAATTTCAGGTTCGAATCAATCCGAAAAACATGTTTTTGTACATTTTAAAAAAATGTTTAATAAGGCAAAATTTATTTATGAATTTAAAAAAAATTTAATTGTAAACTTAAAAAAGAGACAGAAGATATTAACTGATTTTATTTTTTTTTCTTCTCTTGTTTTGGATGTCGACTCGCAAATTGTTATCCCTCAGCTCCAACGATTCGATTAATTTTAGCATTTTTACTTTGCTATACTGAAAAGTGTAGTTTTAAATTTACATTGAAAGTATTAATTATAGTAAGGGAGAAATTATAAATATTGGAAATAAATATTTACGAGAATAATGTTAAACATATTAAAATTGTGTCTTTAACTAATTTTATTTTTTTTCTGACTTTTTTATATCACTGTGAATGGACTTCCAACGACCTGCGTATTTTTAATTTTTAAAAATAAATTACTGAATGGCAGAAATCATTGAAAATTATTTAAAAATTTAACATTTCTTATAAAAGGGTTGTTTCTTCTTTTGGTCATGTAAACGTAAATGTTTAATCTTTCACCTATTTTCCCCTTTTTCGTGAGAAAATTACCCTATTTTCCTTTTTTTGAGCTCCCTTTGCGCTGTGAGCCCTGTAATTTATTAGCCTTGAATTTATATTTTATTTCTTTTTTGCAGTTTCTTCCTTCTGATGATTCTGTTTTTAGTTATTAATTCAACTCTTTTTGTGTTGAAAATTTTTCTTTTCAATTTGAAAATTCATCTCTTTTTTAGTAGAAATCGCATCTTTCTTGGTTAAGACTATAACGGTCTGATTGAAAAATTCAACAATTTTGTTAAAAAGTGCTCCTTTTTGGTCGAAAATTTAACTGTTTTGTTAAAAATTCAACTCATTTTGAAAAAAATTTAGTTGTTGTTAAAAGTTCATATTTTGATGTTGAGAAGTCAAAAGAAATCTTTTTTGGATGAAAATTCAATTACTTTTTTTTTTAATTTGTCTTTTTGATTTAAAAAATAGTCTTCGTAGAAAAATGACTTCTCGCTTAAAATTCATATTTTGGTGTTGAAAAGTCAACTGAAATCCTTTTTGGATAAAATTCAAATATTTCTTCTGAAAATTTGTATTGTTTATTTTAAAATTCATCTGTTTTAATAGACATTTCATTTTTCTTGGATAAAAATGCAACTGTTTGGTTCAAAATTACTCTTATTTGCTTGAAGGTTCGACTATTTTGATGGAAATTTTGTTTCAACCACTTTGTTTAGGAATCATTTTTGCTGAAAATATATTTTTGTTAAAAGCTTAACTATTATCTTGAAACCCCATGTTTTTCAATTGCAAATTCATCTGCGCGAGTAAAAGTTGAATTACTTTGTTGAAAGTTTTCTTTTTTTTTAACGAACGTTCATCTCTTTCGTTGAAAAACTAACCATTTCATTGAAAATGAATTATTTTCTTGCTGAAAATTCATATTTTCTGGTTAGAAATTCAACTTTTATACAGAAAATTCGTCTCTTGGCTTGACGGTTTAACAATTTAGGTGAAACTTCTCTTCTTTCTTGACTAAAACTCATTATTGATTGAAAATGCTTTTGTCTTTTTTTTTTGGTTTCGAAATTCTTTTTTTATTAAAATTCATCTTTTTGATTGAAGTATGAACTATTACCATTTTATCTTGAGACTTTATCTATTTTAAGTTGAAAATTTAATTCTTTCCTTGAAATTTCAAGTATTTTGTTCAAATGCCATCTTTTATGGTAGAAAAGTGATTTTTTTTGTTTAAAATAAATTAATTTGAAAGTTTTAAATTTGTATTTGAAGTATTGTTTCATTCCGTTCATAAAAGGTCCTTTGTTAAAAATATCACAAGATTAAAATGCTGGTATATGGGTATTAATGGCCAGAGAAAATAAAAAATTAGTGAAGGAAAAATCATAGAATTTTGTATATAAAGTGTTCACTCTGCAAAGCGTGTATTATTTCAAAACAAAGTTTTTCGTTTAGTTTCAAGTTCCATATATTATTATTTCTGGAAAACCTAAATTACGTACAGTATTGGGGGGGGGGGGTAAATATTCTGTTATGGTTCATTACAGGGGGAATAAGGGACTTTGAAAATGGCATATGATCCGTTACGTATTTTAAGTACGGTCCCTTACAGTATATTCAGTATATTTTGTTAAAAATTCAAGAATTTTGTTACAAAATCATCCTTTTTGGTTCAAAATCCGACTGTTTATTGAAACTTGCTCAGTACGCGTCTTTTGGATCTCACGTTTCTCTCTCGATTTTGTCGAAAATGATAATTCTACATTATGTTCAACTCTATTATATAAAATATATATTATATTTATTTATGTACCTCGGTCTGGAGCTGCTTATTCCGAAATTGCAAAATAAAGTACAAATATTATCTTTCCTGCTTACTTTACTATTTGTACTTTATTTTGTTTTAATATTCATTATCAGCTACGCTAAAAAATGTGTGTATGTATCAACATATTTTCAATGTCTTATTTTTACAGTGTAAAAAAGTGCGCATCTTATCGATAAAAAGACAATTTTGTTATTAAGCATTTTATTGCATCCTGTTGTTTCGTGTTTTCTAACGTAAAATGGTTCGAAATTAATTTGTAGATATAATTTGGGCAAAAAATTTGGTTAAATAAACTTTTGTTTATTAATTTCTCTTCGAACCTTCTGTCGTCCTTCAAAAAATTTAATTTATTCTTATTCTTTGTGTTATTTCTCACGATTAAAACAAAAACTACGCAACCTATCAAAAAATAATTCATACAAAATTTGTAGCTCTTTTTAGGCTGACAAAATTATGTGGTTACATTTTTTTTTTAGCTTGTGCCGTTCTTCCAACAACTAAATTTTTAATTTTCATTGTTATTTTTTAGAATTAAGACAGAAACTACACATCGTATCAAAAAATGATTTTCACAAAATTTGTAGATCTTTTTTGGTTGGATAACTATTTTTTATTTATTTCCGTATCTTCTGTCTTTTTTTCCAAGAATTCAAGTTTTTTATTTTTTAGGATTAAAGCGAAAACAACACCTCCTATCAAGGAATCAATAATAACAAATTTATAGATGTTTTTTGGCTTGAAAATGTTTGTTAATTCATTTTTTTTTTTCGTGTCTTGCATAGTTTTACCGTAAAATGGAATATTTGATTATTATTTTCTTTGTGGTTAAAAGCAGAACCATAGGTGAAAAAATTTAGATTTTGTAGGCTTCCAAAAAGGTCAAAAAGCTTATCTTGGCATTTTTACATCGTGCGTTGTTTGGCTTTTATTGTCTCGTCTCTTATCGCAGTCAATAAAGTTTCATGCTGTCAAATGTAAAAAATTAAAATTCAACAACTCCGAAAACATCTTTATAATCTACCTGTTAATTTCAAACATTGCCATCTTTTTTACATTAATTTAATTATTTACTATATTTAATTACATTCCCAGTGGCCACCAAATTTGATGACGTCTTTAGGACATCGTTACGATATCTTTACGACAACTTTACGACATCCTATGTCAATGTCGTTAAGGTGTCTTTACAACGTGGACATAGGATGTCGTAAAGTTGTCGTAAAGATGTCGTAACGATGTCGTAAAGACGTCGCCAAATTTGGTGCCCACTGGGAATGTATGATTTGGCAGCGCTTTTTACCCTTGTTTCATTCGAGGATTTGTTTTGAGATTTCATTTTCACACAATATCACTTTTAAGTAGAATCAGATTAGAATAATTAAAATACATCCAATAATAAATAATCTAATGAATTTTAATAAATTATTTCTCGGAGATTTCATTGTATTTATGAATATAGAAAATATTTTCCAAATGTAGAAAACGTAAAATAATGTTTCTATGATATATTTTCAAGTGGTTCGCAACTCGTCCGATGGAGTGTACACTGACTTCAAGTGATTTCAGTGAATTCAAGTGACTTCACACCAGTGACTTCTCGAAAGGTATACACCTGACTGACCTGATCTCTCGATATTTACGTAATTTTTATTAAAATTTGTAGAAATTTAAAAAAAAGTAGCGTTATGCACAGCATATCTGGAGTTTGCACTGTACCAACAAGCTATAATTTCTGGGAATCACTAAAAATAATAGTTAAGAAATTTGGCAGAAAATGCAAATATTCAGACGAAAGATGAACTACTTGGTTAATGATTTATTTTTTTAATTTGATGATTCATCATTTTGGTTAGAAATTAATTTCTTTGGTCGAAAAGTTTACTATTTTGGTTGAAAAGTTAGCTAGAAAGTGTAGGTAGAAAATTGATTTTTTTAGTTGAAGATTCAATTATGTGTTTGAAAATTATTTTTTTTAAGGAACGTTAATCTCTTGTTTCAAAACTTGAATACTTGGTTGAAAATTTATGTACTGTGTTGATAATTATTTCATTTTTGCATAAATTTAATCTTTTTTGTTAAAAATGCAACATTTTGGTTGAAAACTAATCTGTTTTAGTGGATGATTAAACAGGTTTGTTGAAAATTCGTATCTTTTTGTATAAATCAACTGCCATAACTTAAAAATCTAAGTCTTTTTGTTGGAAATATCAACTATTAGGTACATTTTTCGTTGAAAATTATTCTTTTTGGACGATATTTATTAATTTTTTTAACTGGAAATTTAACTCATTTATTTATAGTAAAAAATGTATCTTTTTTAGTTGAAATTTCAAATATTTGGTTGCGAATTTCCGTAATTTTTGTAACATGTGTCTTTTTTGGTTGAAAAAAAAAATCTTTTTGGTTGATTATTCAACTATATGGTTACAAATTTATGTATTTAGATGGAGATTCAACTGCTTTCTTGAAAATGCGTTCTTTTACAGTTAAAAATGCATATTTTTGCATTTAAAATTCGTATTTTTGGCTTGAAAATTCATCTATTTGGTTATTTTTAGTTTCCAAATTCAACTACTTGGTTGAAAGTTTATTTAATTTGCGCAAAACTCGTCTATTTTGGTAGAAAATTAATCTTTTTTCTTGCAAAATGCAACTTTTTGGTTGAAAATGAATCTGTGTTAATTGAAGATTGAACTTTTTGTTAAAAATTCGTCATTTTGATTCAGTTCGACTTTTTTTATTTAATATAAAAATCATTTCTTGACAGTAAGATTTTACCAAATCGTCTTACCCCAAATCGTCTTACGTCATTTTTAGATAAACGCTAAATTCACAAAAAAAATTATGAATATTGTACTTTACGATGTCGTCAAGACGTCGTAAGATCTGACGATGTCTTTATGATATCGTAAAGACAGCTTAACGACATGCACATAGGATGTCGTAAAGTTGTCGTAAAGATGTAACGATGTCGTAAAGACGTCGCCAAATTTGGTGATCACTGGGTGGGATTTTACCTACAGGTTGTAAACATTTAAAGACCAAAAGGAATTTTGAGGTATCAAATATTTGAAAATTTTTGAAGAACTAAAAACTTGTAACAGAACATTTTTGAAAGTTTTATGTCGCTAGGGGGTGGATTGAGTAGCTCCTTGGTACGGCTCTAGAATTTCAAAAATAAAAATTTTAAACCCAGTTCGCCATAAAACAATCATTTGTTTTGGAACTGAAGGCTCCTTACAGAGGGTTTTTCACTGCTGCAGTTTCCCTCTGTTAAAATAAGGATCAAGGTGGATAATGAGAGTCTGCGGCAGATAGTTACTCCTCCGTTACCATCAGGTTATTCAAAATCAACCAAGAAGATTGTTGAGTGAGAACATCGAAAATAATCAAGGACTAAAAGAGGAAAAAGACCAAAGGAACGAAGGAACTACCAGAATATTCATAACTAAGAGAATAACAGCAGGCTGGAGCCTTGCTTTGAGAAAGATACACTGTACATTGGAATTCAATTCGAGAGGAACAACGTCGTATCAACCTTGAAGGAAGAATAACTGTCATTGAGGAGAAACAACTAAAATTGTAAAATCAAGGTGGGTCAGGCACTCAGGGAATTTTGTAACTCTCATTTTTTTTGTAATTTTGACTTTGATATTGATTTTTAAATATTGCGATTCCGCGATTTTGAATTTGGCGATTTTATTTATTTCGATAATTGAAGATTTAAGTAGCTAGAATTGTAAAATGAGTGACTCATCGGAACAAGGTGCATTAAATGAAACGACAGAGTCGGGACATAATTCCGAAAAGGCGACGAACGATAATAGTGATCATTTAGGGGGGGGGGGTGGCCCAGAAGGACCACATTCTCCACCAATCGATGGGGAAACTCCGCCAACATCCGGTATTTATGGGGGTGGAGAGCTGATTATAGATAGTCCCAATCAGGAAGAGGACTCTCAAGGTTTTGAAAATAATGTGCGAGTGTATAATAATAAAAATAATTCTTCTATTCGAATAAAAACAACCGATGCTCTGAGGTTGGCTCGCGATATAATTCCCGAGTTCAAAGGTGAAAATATGACCGTAATCATGTTTATAGAGCATTGTAGGGCTGCCGATACGGAGTTAGAAAGTAATGAAGCCAACTATCTTGTTATGCTAATTAGAATAAAATAACCGGTAAAACTAGGAGGTATATTCAGTATATTCGGGAGAAAAGGAACTTGAACGATGCCATGAATATAAAGAAAACGCAATTAAAAATTTTATGAAAGATCTTGATCGTGCAACATTAACTTTTATTACCGAAAAAAATCCAAATAGTTTACACAAAGCAATAGAAATCGCCATTGGGGCAGACGTAGAAAATCAAAGTTGGAGTAAAACTCACAATAGTATTGAAAATTTCTCTTTTAGAGGCGCGTCAGAAAACCAAGATCAAAATTTTTAATTTGGAAATCAAAAGTATGTAGCTCACATAAATAGCGAAATACAGATGCCAGGTCCATCACGGGGCCGGTCACTCTCGTGAATAAGGTGTTTGGATTGTGGGAAATTAGGACATTTCAAGCGCGTGTGTCCTAAAAATTTGCAAAATAATCAGGATCAGAATAGGATGAAGTTACATTGTACGTATTGTGATTATTCCAACCATTTTGTTAAAGATTGCAACTTAAAATGACGTCACGAGAAAGAACGCCGCAGTAAATCCGAATCTGCACAAAGATTTAATTTAAACTCTCAAATGAGGGGTCGAAGGGTTGCGATGACTGCCTCAAAACCGAATCAGTACCTAATCAAAGATGTATACTCCAAATCAGAGACCCTAGAAAATCAGAAAATAACCCAGTAATCGAAATTGAACATTTTAATTTTTATAATAAGATAGCATTATTTATGATTGACAAAGGATGCGATTTAAATTCAATAAAACGAAATAAAGTTGATTCTAGGACTTGGGTGAATAAAATATATAATTTGCTCGGAATTGGACCAGGAATGATTGCAACTTTAGGGGAAATTGAAACAGTAAGAAAAGGGCGACCTTGAGGTAAATTTAAGAATTTCCGATTTATCTGATATTTCACACAGAACAATAAATATTCCAGCTCCTACTAGAAAAATAGTTGAAATACCTGTTCAAGAAATACATCTAAATGAGGGATACATTCAAAGAATTAATACCGGCCCTGGGATTTTTATTGGAGAATCTTTAGTGACTAAGGTCGGGGATACTGTTAAGTGCTGTGCCTTAAATAGCATAGCTAGCGACATAGCGTTGACTTTGCCACTTGTCAAGCTCGAGGAGTGTACGGTAGCGCTACCGAGCCCTCCGATTGATATTCCCCTACGAAAGAGGGAGAAAAAGAGAAAGCAAAAGGGTTTGCTGAACTTTTAAAAATCATAAATTTAGAAGGGTTAAATGAAGAAGGAAAACGAAAGCTTATGAAAATCATTGGAGATAATTTGGAATTGTTTAATTTGCCATTGATAATCAACCTTTTAATGTCAAACAATATTGTTACCCGGAAGTTCATAAAGAGCAAATTCGTAAACGGGTAAACGATTTTCTCGCAAATGGAATAGTAGAACCATCTAGTTCGCTCTATAATTCCCCCTCTGGATTGTGCCAAAGAAAACTGATCCAGGGGTGAAAAAGAAATAGAGGATTGTTATTGACCATCGGCAATTAAACAAAAAAACTGCGAGTGACGCGTATACGCTTTCAAATATTAGCGATATTCTCCACCAGCTCGGAGGTGCGAAATGTTTCTCGATTTTAGATCTCGCAATGAGGTTTCATCAGATCCCCATGGATCCTGATTTTCGAGAGAAAACAGCTTTCTCGAACCCCTACGCTTACCTTGAATATACGCGAATGCCCGTCGGACTAAAGAATGCTCCAGCCACCTTTCAAAGGCTGATGGATCGCGTTTTGAACGGATTACAGGGATTAGAGCTTTTTTTCTATATGGATGACATAGTTATATACGTAAGCTCTTTAGAGGAACATTCGTGAAAACTCAAAGCTCCTTTCAGAAGATTGAAAATCGCAGGTCTGATATCACAGCCAGAGAAATGTAAATTTTTGAAAAAATAAATTACTTATTTGGGGCACATAATCACTTAAGAAGGAGTAAAACCTCATACGAGAAAAATAGAGGCCGCTAAAAATTTTTCTATTCCCAAACGCAATTTTAAAAAAAGATGTCGCCTTTCTTTCGACTAATTTGTAACGAGAAGCTTTTGAAATTAAGAGATAAAATTTCTTCGGAACCTTTATTACAATATCCAGATTTTGCTAAACCATTGTTGCTTACCCCTGATGCATCAAATTATGCTTTAGCGGAAGTTTTGAGTGAAGGGGAGATTAATAAAGATTTACCAATAGCTTTTGGTTCAAGAAATCTAAATGTTGCTAAAGTAAATTATAGTACAACGGAAAAAGAATTTTTGGCCATAGTTTGGGCCGGGAGACATTTTCGGCCTTATTTATATGGGCGTAAAACCACATTAATTACCGATCATAAACCGTTAATTTTTTTGTACGGAATAAAAGACCCGGGTTCTAGATTTGCTAGATGGAGAATTAAGCTTGACGAGTATGATTACGTTATTCAATATAAACCAGGGAAGATCAAATCCAATGCAGATGCTTTGTCTCGCAATCCATATGATCTAAATGGAAATGGGAAAATAAAAGAATCTCTTTACGGTACCTTTGCTTTATTACAAATCCGTGATCTAGACGTGGGGGGGGGGCAATGGACTGTGAAAATGAAAATGTTGATGATAAATGTCAAGAAAAAGATAATAACATTAATTATGCCCCCTCGGGTAGAGCACCCAGCAGCACGAAGTTCGGACAGCTGCCGGGTGTCGGGATAGGGACCCCGGATCAGCGCACTACCATAGGATTATCTATGCTACTGTCTGCTGTGGTAGATGGCAATCTGAATTCCGGGTTTGATAGGGAAGATAGAAATGATGCTTCAAAAAATGATTGTCTCGGTGAAGAGATAAGTCTGGGGAGTGGAGGTAATCCCATGGATGACTGCGATAATCGGCTACTATTGTACCAGTGACACAGAGTTTCTTCTGCCCGTCAGGTCACTCAAGGAAGCTAGTATCTTAGGGAACCCGCAGGCGGACGATGTGGCGATAATGTCGAAGCTTATACATCCGTACGGGAAGAGGGAAGAGAGTGTCATAGCTAATTTTGCTCAGGTTCGAGCAGGTGGACTATCGGCTGAGAATGAAAATATTGGGACTAAATGTCCGGTGGAAAGTCTGTATAAATACCAGTGTGTTGGTGGCGCTAAATGCCACAGAAATGTAGAAAACATGGATCAAATGGCCATGGTCCATATTGGGGGACGCGTTTGTAGTACTGGAACTGAAGTCATTGAGAAATTTAAAAATGACGCGAACACGGTTAACACTCAGGAATGCCCTCGCAATGTTGAATCAGAAGCTGCTGAAGGTTTGAGTGGAAAGTTTCACACTGAAAAGATTGATCTAAATGATTCATCTGTATTGGTGATTTTAAATTAAAATATTAAATATGGTATCGAAAAATCGGAGATGTAATTGTTTATGCTAATAACGGTCGTTATATTTTTAATGCAGTTATTAAAGAGAAATTTGAAGATAAACCTTTTTTTAATGTAATATCGAAGACAATTTTGGCTCTTAAAAACGCTATAGAAACTTTGAATGTCAAAAGTAATAAAATTTATAATTATTGAAATGATTTGAACGGGACTTATTGTATTTCTATTGAGCAGATTATTCGACAATAATTTTAAAATTCAGAAATTGCAATATTATTTTGTTCAGGGGAAGTAAAAAATCCACCCAAATCAGATCGTGAAACAATTATTAAAGAATTTCATAATTCAGTGGCCGAAGGACATAAAGAAGTAACTAAAACTTATGCGAGAATTCCAAAACAAATTTTATTGGAAAAATATGAAAATTTATATCCAAAATTACATTAGACTTTGCAGAAATTGCTAGGAAAGGAAATTGGTTATAATCAAAACAAGAATGCCCATGAAAATCACAGAAATACCGAAAGAACTATTTGATAAAGTTCAAATTTATATAGTTGGACCATTGCCAAGAACAATTAGAGAAATTAGATTTATACTGAATATTCAAGACAATTTTTCAAAATTTTCTGACGCTATTCCTATACCCAATGCTGAAGCAGAAGCAATAGAAATTTTACTAGCTAAACAATTCATTATGAGACATGGATGTCCAAGAGTAATTCAGACTGATCAGGGTAGTAATTTTGTGAGCGAAGTAATGAAAACACTTTGCCAAATTTTTCAAATTGAGAAAATAAATTCAACTGCTTACTATCCTCAATCGCGGGGTTCTCTCGAAAGAAGTCATCATAGTCTAATTGAATATTTAAAACAATTCGGAACAAAACGAGACTGGGATGAATCGCTGGGCGTACACACACACACACATATATATAATTAAAAACTAAAGGTTAACAACCACCGCAGGGTCCTACTGGGAGCAACTGCCATCTAAAAAATGGCATCGGCTCCCAGTAGGACCGCGGTAAATCCCATTCATGGCCACGCCTCACAACCGTGAGATGGGTAGTCGCAGGATACAACGAAATCACAACGACAGGCCGCCGAAACCCTCGTGTGTTTTGAGCACAAGAAGCGCCCCAAGGATGACAGCTTTCTGCATCCATCTCGCAAGTGCCGTGGCATATTTTTGGCACGCGGGTATAGCCTTAAGGTTACGAACCAGTGATAGTTTCGAACCTCCGAGAGCACCTATCACAAGGACAATTACATGTACCGAATATTTTGGGTACAGTCGTTGTAGCTCGATTTTAAGGTCTTGATACCTTTCCTCCTTTTCTTTCTCCTTGGCAGTGATGTTGTATTCAGAAAGAGCCGGGAATTCGATCACGAATATAGTTCGTTTCTCGAAGTCTTGGAGAACAATGTCAGGCCTCGAGTGTGCAACGGAGACTGGCCGGTTCGTCGTCGTGTTTCCATCTAAATTATTTTCAGCACCCCGAACTCTAGGATGATCAGCATTGTTTGCCGACTCATTGTCGGGTGCTCTGCGCGTTCGATCGTTTTGAACCGCATCTACAACTTTTTGGTGGTTTGGTGGTGTCATTGTTGTTCCTCACGAGCAGCTAGGGAAAGGTTTCGTTCATCTTGGTAGAGCCTCGCGTGCAAGGATAAGGCTGCACACTCTGAGAGGTCGCCCGGTATCCCACAGTCACATTTTAAGACACCTAACCCAGGTGCCATTCAGCTTTTAGCACGCTTGTTACGCCTCCGCTTAGGGGTTATTCCTTCGGGACCATCCCTGGGCAATTGTCCACGACTTCTTATTAATTATTGTAACCATATTCAGCAGAAAAACTTGATACAGGGACCCTTCATCCGCAACCCGAGGACGCGTTAGGTGAATTTGTCATAGGCCCTTTAGTTCTACTCCGAAGGAATCGAAACCGAAACCGAAGGTTATACGTATATATTTTTTTGTCAAGATATATGGCTTTCTAGACTTTTCAGCATTGATAAAGTTAAAATAAATATTGATATTTCTAACTACGTAGTAAGATATTTTTATTCATTCTAAATTGAATATAATAATTTCATAAATCTGAAGTAATTTTGCGACTTCAGTGAGAGAGAAGGAGCTTAACGAAACACTAATGATTTAGGATTACAAATGAGGTAGCGACAAGTATACTGGGTGTTTTTTTTCAAACTTGAGACATCGAAATATCTAAAAAAATATGCATTCTATCAAAAAAATATCCGTAATAAAAACTTTTTATTTTCGAGGGGGAAAAGCGACTTTGAACAAATTTACCCCATTTTTCCCCATGAGGAAGGGGAGGGGGCGAGGTGGGTATTTTTTTCGCGAATCGACAAAAAATTTTCGATAAAAACTTACGTATTTCATAAAGGACAATCTGAATCTCTGATAAAAAATTGGGGTTCTCATTTGAGATTACAAAGTTACCCACCCCTGCCTCATGTGAGGGGGGGGGGGGGAAAATTTGTTTAAAGCCGCTTTTCTCCTCGAAAATAAAAAGTTTCGATCACGGATATTTTTTCATAGGATGCGTATTTCTTGAGATATTTCGATGTCTCAAGTTTAAAAAAACACTGCAGACATTTTGAAGAATATTCGTTAGTTGCAATCTGAAATTATTAGTAAGAGTGCTTCTATCATTTAAAGAATATGAGGACCGTGATTGTTATTCTCTGTTTCACCTTCACTTAGAGAGATTCCCTCTTGTGTCAGAATGATGCTTCTTGACACAAATGGTACTTCCTCTTATATTTAAGACTGAAAGGAATTTTATTTGTCTCAAAAAGAATCTTTTTGCAGCAAACATGACCATTTTGCGACAAACTTCACCTACTCTTGCAGCCAAATAATTCTTTTTGTGTAGAAAAGATATTCAAGTGGTCCAAAACAAAACAGGCAAGAGGGCATTGCTTTTGTTTCAAGACAAGTTTTTCTCTGAATGTGAGTGCTTTTCTCTAATCCTATTGGTAAACATAATCTCACCGAAACCATCTATGATGCAAAAAATTCCACCATGTAAAAAGTTATCAGTACTATCGTTTTTTTCCAAATTTATTCAACATTAAACGAAAATGTTCTCAAAAGAAGTTTGCTAACGTTCATTCTGATATTAATACAAAGAACACTTGCAAAAAAATGATAGCCTGCGAGAAAATTGAGTGGCTCATCTTACCCCATTTGCTCATGTTGTCCCACCCAACCCTACTTAAAATAACGTAAGATAAAATGTTATAATAACAGAAAAACAAAAGGTAAAAAGCGTTTCAGGTAAGAATGCTGGGGGTTGTTCGCCATACAAAAAAAAAGGTAAGTAAGGAAAAAATGAAAAATTAGTGATGTTTTAATTACCCTTCTCGATCTTCACTTTTTTAATGCCGAGATTGCCAACAGCATTTTGACCTGAAATGCTATTTGCCTTTTGTTTTCCCTGTGTGTTTCAACCATTATTGTGCATATCATTGCGCAATAAGTAACTTCGTTGACTCTAGACTGTTGATAATAATGTTATATATCTCCTCTATTTTTGCGAATTCAACGTTTTGGAGAAGCAGAGTTACGCAATACAAATAATTTCAAAGAACAAATATGATAGCGACAAGTATGTAGTTTGAAAAACTTTTTAGAATATCCATTAGTTATACTCCAAAATTCTTTACAAGAGTGTTTCTTGTATTTGAAGAAGAAGATGAACGTGATCGGTATTCTCGGTTTCACCTTAGTGCTTTTCCCTAACTCTGTTGGTAAATATAATCTTACCAAAACTATCTACTATGCGAAAAATGCCGCTAAGTAAAAAGTTATCAGTACAATAAACATAGTTTCAGAAATAAAAGTTTACCAAGTAATTTTCAGAGGAATCTAAATTTTTAAATTGTTTAAATTGGTAAAATTACAGAAATTTGAAGAATATATGAAAAGGGGGAAAAAATGAAAACTTGGCGAAATTTTCTCTTTTTGTTTCATCATAGGAGAAGAATTTTCCTCTTGAAATGGGGTTGGACTGTAACTCGGCATATAGTGTATATTAGTATATTACATATCCTCTAAGTGTTATCTTGGCACTGCCAGTAGTTAATGAAAAAAATAAAAAATCGTAACGTCCTGTGCGACGAAGCGACGTGGCTACTGCGTAGTATGGCGTAGCGCTGCCTGTTACTTTTCAGATACCTGAATACTTTCTATAGCACGTATTATAGCAACAATTTTTCATTTCTAAAACATGATTTTTGTCAATTGAATAAGTAAAAGCGACAAAAAAAAATGAGTGTGAGTGTGGAATCAAGTAACGCATCATTTGATACGGCTAACATTGCACGTTTTACGCATTTTACACCGGCTTTTAAATGCGGGTACTATATTGAAGTCTTCGAAATAAAATAATGAAAAAACGTTGTCATTATTAGTGTCTCCGAAATGAGAATGAAAGCGTGTATTTTTGGCAAGCACTCAATTCTGATAGAATTTGTTAAATATTTCACTCAAAAGCGCTTCTTCTACTTTGCATTCATCATCATGTTGATGCAGATTCCGACATGAATATCTTTGAAGTGTGTTCATACGGGCGCAAAAGGTTTCTGTTAGTAGCCGCCCTTTCAAAAATCCACTAATACCATCACAAGGCCCTTTCGCCATGTGCAGTTGCTTGAAAATTCCATTCTGCTTAACATCCAAATCTTGCTCTTTCAGCAGCGCAGTCCAAAAATCGTAAGAGCTTTGCCAACTTAACACTCCACGAGCAAGATTTTGGATGTAAAGCAGAGTCCAACTATCATGCAACCGCACATGGCAAAGGGCCTTGTGATGGTATTGGTATCATTCCTTAAAGGGCGGCTGATAAAACAGATTATGTTGAATTCTGCAATAACGATGTATATAAAGAAGAGAAAGCACTTTTAAGCGAGAGCTTTAACGATTCTATCACAATTAGTGGTACACCACAAGTACAAGCTGTAATTCCCATTTAAAAGACTGAAGTAATGAAAAAACTTTTTAGAATTACAAAGATTTCAATATAGTATCCGTATTTCAAAACCAGACTAAAATGCGTGAAACGTGCAAAGTTCGTCGTATTAAATGACACGTTCTTTGATGTTCCATACATGTCAATACAAATAATATCAGAACCTAAGAAGATAAATAATTGAAATCAAACCAAAGATATGAAATTTTCAAGAAAAATTTACTGAAAATTTCAAAGTTTAAGCATCCCTTAACATCCCCTTGGTCGAGTCAGTTTCAGATCTGGGACTGAAACCTTTCGACTCCTTCAGCAACTGACTAGGAACAAGAATTACCTTCCCACCTCCAATATAATTCTCCTCGTAAAAAGCCTCCTCCCTCCGATTTTCGATTACGGCTGTTTAGTGTATGGTGACATTACTAATAACCTCAATTTGAAACTCGAGCGTTCCCTTAATGCATGCATTAGATTTATTTGCAATATTCCTAAGAATGAAGACATAACACATTACGGAGAAAAAGCTGGACTTTTTAAAAATTGCCAAGAGAAGGCAATTTTTTATGGGTAACTTAATGTATTCCGCAATAAAAAATCAAGCTCCTCAGTATCTTTACAACTTTTTCCATTTTGCAGACAAAAACCTTCCTTCCCAGTCCAGACTTAGTAAAAGAAGGACAATAATAAGAATTCCTTTCCACCGAGCATGTAAACTTCAACCTTCCTTTAATTATGATGAGGGCTCGTCTTTGGAACAAATGAACGTCTAGTTTAGGAAATGTTCCGCCGTAATATCACTTTAAGAATGAGCTTTTTAAACATCTATATCAAATACATACATAATTGAAATTCAGATTAAAATATATACTGTAAAATCTGACTTACTATACTACTTTACCATTGCCCGTTATTTACTTAACCTCAATCATATTATTTTTGAAGATTATTTGCTTCAAGGTTTGTTTGTTCTTTGATACATCCTTTAAGATTCGAGACTACCAGCAATATACTTGATTTGATTTTATATTATTTTTTTTATCCTTTAAAACTCTTTACTAATTCTACCACACACTTACTATTTATCGACCAGTGCTTGAAATTAATTATATAGTTTTGTATGTATACTCTGTTCATTAGAGTCACTAATCTAGAACTGTATGCGCCAAGTTACAGTCGAATCCCATCCCAAGAGGAAAATTCTTTTTATCACTTCATATGGTGAAGCTTTATTGTCTAAATAACGACTTCGTTCTTAACTTACAATCACAAATAGGAAAAATAATAATAAAAACCCGAGAAAGAAAACCTCCTAGCGAGGGCAGTACTGACTTTACTGTACTGTTATCACTACATTGATTTACTGCTAGTTAAGAACTATTACAACGAGATTGTTGGTAAGCCAAGCTTATTTTCCCATAATCTCGTGCATGGACGTTGTATTTACAAATATAAGAAATGCGTCGCGTATTTCAGGAATTCAAAACCTCTTTCAAGAGAGCTCAAAGGCGAATCAAAATAAAATCCATTTTCACTGCTAAAGGACATGAAGGTTCCTGGCTGCATTTAAGAAAATAACCATTGCAAACATAGCGTAATTATCGATTCAAACTCAAAAGGCTAAAGATTTGGAATTTGTCAACGTTAAAGTAAATTATTATTAGAAAACTAGAGGGAATTTATGTCACTTATACGGGAAACTAGTTTTGACTCTAATTTTTTTTTTTTAATTTTTCTTCAACCCTTTTAACAGTTTTATTGGAAAACTTGGTATTTTTCGTGCTCATATGTAAATCCACAGACTCATGAGCAAGAGAAACTATCCTTAGAAGAAACTACTGTGAAGTACCCGAGTCACTCTGATCCAGTGAATTTAGTAGTTAATTTAATTTCTGCATTATTCCCAAAACCCCTCTGGATATGGATAGAAACTAGATGGATTGAATATTTCATCTCTTCATTCTTAATGAATCCACACACTTAAAGAAAGCGAGGAAACTTCAAGTTTTTTTAGAACCTACCTAATGGAAAACTGCAGTTCTCGACACTTGGCGGAAGGTGCTCACAATAGCCGCGCTTTTTCGGTTTTATGAACGCGAGGGTTTTCTTCCGTTAGGTTCGTTCCGACTCTTGACCTTGTGGGAAATTCTTGCACCTTTACTATGGTATAGTAATGTCCGTCATAGCCCATCGGTAATTTATTTAGCAGATTTCTTACCTGACGTGATAAGTACATTAAAGCAAGTCGAACGCCTCAATGGGCTCCACCACACTGAGACAAATGAATAGTTGGGGCTACTACCTTTTCACTAATGAAGCATTCATTGGTTCTTACAACTGTTCAGTTAGTAACGCCGACTAAGCAAATAGTCGGTTTAGGAAGCCTTTTGTAGTACTCGCGACTAATTTAAGTTAGTAATGTTTTAGTAGTCAGAATAACTAATAAATTATTTATCTGTATCACTAATTGATTTTTTTAACAAATTAAAGTAGGTGAAGTAACTATTTCATTTGCTATCTTGGTTGGTACGACCAGGAATGCGACAAAGGTACCAACAGACGTGCGGAAAAACGAGAGATAACGTTTAGATATGGCCGTCATAACTCGCTGTTAGCTTGATGTCTCGTTGGATTACAGCTCATTATTTTTTATATAAATCATGAAAGTGTCAGAAGCGTTGCAAAGTTTTATCTTTGGGGATCATATCGAAGCATTCAAAGGTATACGTATAAGAAATTGTAAAATCAAAGGAGTTTTAAGTTATACTAGAAATCCTGACCTACAAAGTAGGTCAATCTCTCTAGCGATCACCCCAAGTGAAGAGTCTCACAATGGCATCATGTGAAGCTCCCCACTCGGGCCCATTAGTATCCAAGGTCTATTGTTTCAGGCGTCATTCACCCTACTGACACTCTCTTTATAAACTATTTGTCGCCACACTTTTCTGTCCTGGCATATCTCTCTAGCTTCCTTTTCATCCAAACATTTTTTCATGCAAGCTCTTGTGTTTCTATGGCTTCTTATGTCTCCTCGAATCAGGGTTTATCTGAGACATTCCAAACATTCTTTCCATGGTCTGCCTCTGGGCACACTGCCATTTATTTTACCTTAATTCACTTATTTCGTTAGTCGTTCATCTTTCATTCTCTCAACATGCCCAAACCATCTTAAGTAATTTCTTCCACATGTATCAACTAGTATCTCCTCGACATCACATTCTTGAAAGATTATCTCATTATTAACTTTTTCCATCAGTGTTTTGCCGCATATCACGCGTAGGAATTTCAATGAATCAAAACCTGAAAAATACCTCTAGAGGTTCAACTATTCATTTTATCCTGAAGTTTTTAGACGAATTAGTTAACACAATTATTATATTAATAAATCAAAGTTTTCTGAAATTAGCCCCTGGAGCTTCATCTATTCAATTTATCCTAATAATTGTAGACGAATCATTTAAAAATTGTAGGTCGACTAAAATGCTGAAAAAATCGTATTGCGAGCATAAAAAGTAAAATATCCTTAGAAATAATTTATGAATAAAAATTTCCCTGGCAGTTCCCCTGAAGATTAATATATTATGTTCATCATAAAATTTGGTAACAAATCACTGACAAATTGTAGGCTATGGTTTGACTGAACTGCTATAAAAAGAGTTTTGTGCTTCGAAACTATAATATCTCTAGAAATAATGAATGAATCAAAATTTCCTGAAATAAGTCCCCTGTAGCTTCATCAATTTAATTTATACTAGAATTTTTAGACGATTCCTGCTAAAAAATGGAATTCGAAAATTTTGGGTTGTAGGTCGACAAAAATGCTGAAAATTCTAAATTTTTTTGTATTTTCCGAATCTGCTGTGTCCAGTTTCTAAAAAATGATAGATGTGTATATATGCGCAGAAATGATTTTTTTTTGTAATTCGGAAATATTCGGTACAAATCGGTGAAAAATTGGTCGGGATGTCCAAGACATGCACGATAACTAGCGTTCTTTCGAGAAAAGATATTCGTGCTTTTTAAATGGCAGCAATTCACTACCGCGAATTTTTATAATATAATATATAATTTTTAATGCATTTTTGATTGAATTAGAGCAAAGGTGCCCGCAGTAACTAAGGAGACATAAAAAACTAAAGGGCTGTCTGGTCGTCTCGAAAAATTGGATGAGTGGAAAAAGAGTATGGACAAGTCATCCCGAAAATTCGGAAGGACTAACCAAGCTTATAAACAATATTTGACTACTCATCCCCAATTTCGAGACACTTTGTAATTTAAACTGTGTTTGAACTAAGATTTATGAAATTGATCAAATAACTAATTTCCTACTTAAACTTTATATTTGCAGAACTACAATCGCCATCGAATTCAAAGGCTGCAATTCATCCCGCCCCCATTCAACTTAATGTTCGCCATTACGAAAGTTCATTAAATCAAGGTCGAATTTATCAATTAGTAGCCCGTCATTACGAGGTAGGAACAGATGAAAATCACAAGCACATCATTGGAGTAATCCTGTCAAAACATTTGTTTCCATTAGTGGCTCCTCGAGCTGAACCTTATAATGACATTGGAAGAGTAAAAGTAAAGATACATGACGACAATGCCAATGTGACTGTACCAATATCGAATGAGGATCCTCTGAATAGACGATTTTTTCAGGAATTCGGGACTGAATACCATCGTGTTGCCGAGATACATGAATAATTCGAATCGAGCTTCGCGCTCGATGGTATATTTATCTCGGCCTGGGATTGCTTATTCATATATTGCAAAATAAAGTACAAACTTTGTTTATCATGATGACTTTAATATTTGTTTCTTATTTTGCATTGAATTTCATTCTCAGCTGCTCTGAAAAATGTATCATTTCAATAAATTTATATTATTAAAATAATGCATAATATGCATTGGCATTGAAACAATAGTATATTATGGACCTAGGGGAAGAAGAGGGGCTTTTTCGACGAGTGTATGTTTTCAGTATAAGTCGAAAAAGTGCCTCTTCCCCTCATGTCATGATTTCAGTGTAATTTATGGTAATTTACCATATATTTCCCGAAGTTCAATTCAAAAATATCTATAAAGTTGCGGAAATTTTAGGAAATTATCGGTCATTTATGGTAACTTACCATAAATAACTCAAAATTCATTTTTAAAAATTTCAATTAACTTCCGGAAATCTATTAAAATTTTCCGTCATTTACGGTAACTTTACAGGTAAGTATGGTAAATTACCCAAAACTCATTTTTTTTAATTTCCATAATTTTCTGCAAATTTAGGGCAATTTCCTGTACTCTACGGTAATTTGCGGTAATTTGATCAGATATATATGGTAACTTTCCATAAATAACCGGAAAATTCTATTATCTACAACAAAAATTTACTCACAGTTTCTACGGTAAGTGGGCTAATAATCGTAAAATGCGAGCTCATAGATGTATAATTTTCATTATTCACCTCTGACGTCACTTTTAAGTCCCTAGGGAGTAAAAAGTACTTTTTACTTCCCAGAGAGTAAAAAGTAGAGCTTCAGCCCTGATTCATTGGCGTCGAAAAGGGCTGAAATAGTTCATGTGTCATGAAATAGTATATTAAACACCTAGGGGGTAAAGAAGGGCTTTTTCGACGAGTGTATCATAACGGAGGTTAGTCAAACCTACCTTGCATTTCATTCTAGAGCATTCAAACTTGGATGGGATGGGGACTATGGGGACTATGGGCCGGGATCGGTCCCCCACTTGACAACAGCACAGCTGGTATACCTGCGACATTTTTTGATGAAACTTCACTCTACTTCACCTCTGTCTCATGAAGACTGTCATAATTTACCTATAAAGTTGTTGCTCTTTGGTGAGCAACTATTTAGAAAAGGTCTACTCACTAACTCTCAGTCGGAAAGTCAAGGACAGTTTAATTTTAGTTGTATATTAATTTATTTATATAGCTGAAAAGGAAATAGTGTCATAGTGGGCAGGTATGCTTCGCCGCTAACTCAATACTCCTTCGTGGATAGGCCAACACGATACTTTTTGTTGAAGAGATAGCGTGTTGGTGATTTTTTTTTTGAGCATGCTCAGGGTCGGCCTACTCGCGATTTCGGTTGGTATCTGTATTGCCGTCGAGATTCTTCCGCCTTTCACCATATATAATCTCCAGGCGTGGCATGCGACGCATATGCGTTGCACCCCAGATACCAATCGTGCATCGAACTTCACTGGCACACGGTGAGTCTAACGTCCTGCGAGCACTAATGCTGCTTTCTCGACACACCGTGTGGAATTTTTTATTATTAAATTAGCAGTATAAATAAACAAACTAAAAATATTTTAATCGGGTAAAATTGCTAATATTAATAACACCGGTCGACACTATTTTTGGGTCTGGCTTCTTCATATGAAATTT